>JAJJWW010007537.1:0-33357 GCA_023531295.1 Papaver armeniacum
ACTGGTTAAACAACTACCAATAGAAAATATTAACCGAACTCTAGTGGGAGAATACGTATGGGAGAGCAAGGTTGGAGCAAACTAGGTTCAAGTTCTTAATTAAAAATATCATTCCTGATTGTTAGTTAGGATCGTTCGCGAATCATTAGTGAGAGTCCATATAATCCAGGAACTAGGTTTGGAGTTCAAATAGTTCGGAAGTATCATTCGGATTCGGTCAGTTCAGATACGTTCGTGAATGATTCGGAGAATTACTAACTAGGGGCCAGATACAGTCTATTTTTGTATGTTCTAATTTAACTGATAAAAAGGGCCCACATATGAATTTGTGGAGATTTAAATCGAAAATGATTGGTGTCCCGCGGGTTAAATCCTGCAGGCCATCCCGCAAAGTGAGAGTGTGAAAAAGGGGTGGGTACAAAACCGCCGAGTCAAAAAAAAATTGGCTTTCTTTTCTCTGTCGGCATACCGCGGGACCAGCTGGCGGTGAGTCTATCATTTTCGGATTTAAATGGATTTTTTCATAGTAGAAAGAGTCTCCATAATTATCCGATACTCCGTACATGTAGGGATTATCCGTTTGCCTTAATCATATTGCGGGCCAACCATCCTAACAACAGTTTCAATGGGCTTTGCAACAAACTTAGAACTGTGACCGCATGCTGGCATAATGGGCTGGAAAACTGGTTGGTGGACTGGCTAACAACATGACTGGAAACATGGCTAGCTGCATGTTGACTGGAGAACTGGATGGCAGCATAGATGGACCGGACTGGGAGAATCTTGTCCGTGGACCAGGCCGCGCAAACTGGATCATTTGACCAGGCCGAGGGAATGGGTGGACTTTGACCACCTGATGTTGACCGATGATCATTGATCGGCAATTAACTTTGATCATTTACCGACGGTTGCTTTTGACTGTTTCAATAAGCCAATGATCACACTCTTGGAAGGCTACTCCCTAATCACGAGATAAGACTAAGTCCTATGGGCTAGATTGAACTGCTAGATTGGCCAAAAAGTGTTGCAAATCAAAAAATAATTGTGAGAAAAACGTTAACACTACTTTTGTCTACTTCTTTCTCCTAGCAAGTGCTCGCAGTTCAACTAGCGTGATATTGAAAGCATTTGAGCGGTTTGAAACGTCAAAAAGTGGTCCAAGCCTTTGACGGTTCGGCGTTTTGGGAATATTCGAGGCATCAATATTTGAATGGAACAGCGTCTAGGAAACGCTAAATAGTTCAACGTTGATGCCCTGGAATATTCGCAAAACGCTGAATCGTTCAGCGTTGGACCACTGACGACATTGACTCGCGTTTTCCTGGGCATTTGTTCATTTAACGTTTATTTTCTTTAGATTCGCCATACCATAAGACTTAGGAGGTTTCCCCAACTGACGTGGATGACCAATCTAGCAGCTAGATATCTAGCCCATATGACTCAGCCTAAGGACAATGTAGGTGCACAAATGGGAGATGTATATCTCCAACAATATGCTTTGCTTCTCAATGATTTCTTCATTGCTTTTGTTTCTTGCCTAGGTAGAATGGCAGTAATGGGATGGTGAAAATGTCTGACTTCACTTTTGCTTTATAAGAAAGCAAATTATTATTACTTCTTCTTTGCTGTAACTGAGAAACAAAAGAGAATCTAACAATATGCTTTGCTTCTCAATGGTTGGTCAAAAAGACCGAATTCACTTTTGCTTTGTAAGAAAGCAAATAATTATTTCTCGGAACATTGAGTGTTAGGATTATCAAACCCTTTCTTTGGTTTTTTTTTTGATGCAAAAAGTAATCTATTAATCAAGCAATAAAGTACATAAGATTTATAATATCTTTTTTTTCAAAAATATTGGACATCACACTAGATTGCGAAGTCCTTAGCTGAATTTGGGTTGATAAATTCCGAAGATTCTTTGCTCGAGCTTCCTTAGCTATGTTGTCGACGAGGTTATATCTTTGTTAATATCTTTGACCCGAGCTTGAGGGAGTTTTTAGAATGGTTTGGTCTCCTTTATAAGTGTTTTTCGCACTCCAATACGGGATCTTACATTCCTTATTGATGGTTTCAGCTAGCATTTTGCAATCAGAACTAAGGTAACGCTAGATAAAATATTATTACTCGACAAGAGAAGCTTTTAATAAAGCTTTTGATTACGCATGGAGCAATGAAGAAGCCCTATCCGATCCGGCTGCAATGTGCATAAAAGTTTCGTTGTCCGGCTTTAATATAGGATGAAAGCATATCCCATGGTTGAATTCTCCTTTTTAAAAGCCGCATCTATAAACAGAATCCAGTTCGATGTTAAGCTTGACCATTTTTCTTTATAAACCGTACCTTGCTGAACCCTTTTGCTTTTCTTAATATTTTCTTGAGGATATTGTTGTATGAATTTTCTTATTTGGTCTATAAGGAAATTTGGGTTTGGTTTGATTTTATCAAAAACTCACGAGCACCTATACTTCCATATAAACCAGGGCGATTGTTGCAATCTTATCGAGAGGTTCACAAAATGCGGGTCCCGTAATCCACTCTTTAATCCAAAAGGTTGCGATTGAATGTAATAATTCTTGAGTTGACTACTTAAAAGATAGCCCAAACCAAACGACTCTAGCAAAAGGGCAAGATCTTATTAGGTGTTGCTGTTTCTTGTGTTTGGGTGTTACGCATTGGACAATCAGTATTGAAATCTTTGTTGTGTGCTCCTAGTCTTGCATTAGTTGGGAGAGCTTTTGATCTAATTTCCAAATAAATAATTTGATCCTCGGAATCACCTTAATTTTCATATCTTACGCAAGGAACTTCACCTGAGTTGTTGTTTTCTTGGTCTTGGTTAATAAGGAAATTGTAGACATTTTTATTTGAGAAAATCGAGGAGTGGTGTTGCCATCTAACCTTATCTTGTTCTTGACTATTTGGAGAAATGGCTAGAATTTTTTTCTTTTATATCAGGAGTGAATAAATTATCTAGTTTATCCTGATCCCAACTTTCTTCTTGTGTAATCAGCTCACTAACCCTTTGTGGAATAGGTTGTAGAATCCATTGGTTTTGAAGAGTATTTTGTTAGGAACCCATTTGTCTTCCCAAATTTGACCGAAGCTCCATTTTTGACTTGCCAAACGAAGTTTCCTTTAATGAGGCTTAGCCCTTTTTGTATGCTTGTCCAAATCCACGATAAATTTGATGTTCTAGAAAACTTCTAAAAGGTGGTTATTAGGAAAATATTTGGCTTTTAATAATCTAACCCAGAGTTGATCGTGTTACGAGATAAGTACGCTGGCAAACTTCGTTAAAGGGCAATGTTGAATTGATGTGGGTTTTTAATTCCAAGACCTCCTTGTGATATTGGTTTGCAAATCTGGCCCAAGCTTTAAAATAACCTCCTCTTTTTTTGTTCTTATCTTTGTTCCACCAAAAATCTCTTTGGATTTTATCCATTTTTGTCTAGAGTTTCCTTAGGAAGATCAAGAATACACTTTGGTAAGTAGGGTAACCTTGTAGAACAGATTTTATCGAAATTTTGTTCTTCCCGGCTTGAGAAAGTAATTTTGATTTCCAACCTTGGAGAGTAGCATAGTACTTTTGTAGAAGGGTTCAAAATTTCCTTTCTTTTATCAAAAAGAGTGGCGTTCCTAAGTATTTATCATTTTTTGTCATCGAGAGGGACTTTTAGTATTTGAGCTATAATTTTCCCATGTTTCGGATGAATTCTATGCATTTCAAGTAAATTCGGATTTTTGAAGGTTTATCATTTGACCCGTAATTTCACAAAACTTTGGATAATATGTCTAGAAGATTTTTGCTTCACCTAAGTCGGCTTTTGTGAATAGAAAGCAATCATCTGCCCGAAGAAAAGGTGGGAAATATTGGGAACATTTTTGTTTATCTTTAGACCAGAAATTTTCCTCTCCTCGCCGCCTTTCTAAGCCTAGAAAGAATCTCCATGCGGTTAGGAAGAGGTAGGAGAGAGTGGGTCGCCTGCAATCTTAGTCCTCTAGAAGTTTTGAAAGTAGGACAGGAGAACCGTTTAGAAGGATGGAGAAAGATGTTTTAGAAATACATTGCATTATGAGATTAACCCAGGAATTGCTAAAACCTAGCGTTGGCAAAGTGCATTTAATAAAATTCCATTCCACTACGTCGAAGGCTTTTGAAAGATCTAATTTTAGAGCAAAATGGCCTTTCTTAGCTTTGGAAGTTTTCATTGTGTGGATATGCTCATGGGCAATGATAATATTATCCGTGATTTGTCTACCGGTAGAAAGGTGATTGGTAGGGGAAATTATCTTATTCGGAATTGGTTTAAGACGGTTGGAAAGAATTTTGGATATGATTTTGTATATAATATTTTCGAAAGCTAATGGGTCTAAAATCATTGGGTTTGTGGGGTGGAGATTTTGGGATAAGTGTAATGTAAGAGTAGTTTAAATTAGGGTCTAAGATTCGGATTTAAAGAAATCTTGAGCAGAGAATCGAATTAAATCTGGTCCCAAAATATCCCAATTGGCTTTAAAGAAACCTACTTTGAAAACCATCGGGGCACGGGGCTCCCATTTGATTCATATTAGAAATAGTGTTCCAAATTTCTTGCTTTGAAGGGATGATGGTTAGTGAAAGATTTTCCTCTTCAGAAATACAAGGATCTATTATATTAGATAGGTCTTCCAAGTAATTTGGGATATGAGGAGTGCCTATCTGAGAGAAATGGTTTATCAGAAGCGAATTGATTTGATCTCTTTCAAAAATCCAAAGGCCTGAAGGTTCTCTAAGAGAATGGATGGCATTTATTCTTTTTCTATTAGAAGCAGTAGCGTGGAAATATTCTGTGTTTTGGTCGTATTCCTTAAAGAACTTATCCCTAGAAATTTGGTGGTAATAATCATTTTTAATCTTGTACCACTCTCCTAGTTCTTCTTGAAGTTTTCTAATTTTTTCAGTTAGCGCGAAAAATTACCGGGATTTATGGAGAGAATCAATTCTAATGTTTAGGATTTTATATTTTTGTGAATATTTCGAAAACATCAATTCCATTGAGATAGGTCTGTTGAAAGAAGTTGAAGTTTGGATTGGATGTTAAATTTCGATCCTTTTTTGGAATGAAGAGTCCAAGAATTAGCAATTATGGAGGAGAGAGATGGATGAGAGAGCCGGGATCTAATGCATCTAAAAGGTTTTGTAATATTAATTTTTTACGGGTGAGAATCGGCAGGAGCGGATTATGATACGAGCCTACTCTAGGAAGATGACTTACCTTTGTCTTAAGGGGAAGTTTTGCGTCCATTGAAAGGATGTCGTGGCTCGTCATCAATTCTTTCATATATTGGCATCGCCTTGTCTCATTATTTGACCATGTAAAAGGAGCTCCCTCATAGCCTTGCATCTTGAAGCCCCATTGAGTCTATTATCTGAATTTATGAAAGACTTCTTCTTTGGAACTAGTCTTGTTTCCTCCTTGTTTTTAAGTCGGGTTGTATCACATTTAAGTCTCCAATAAGTAACCAAGGCTTGTTGATCTATTTGTGCAATGTTAGCTATGTAAGACCATTGTTCTATTTTGTCGTCCCGATTCCACCTCACCATAAACACATGTTAACATCACCTCATTCTCTCCAATTTTTGTATCAAAATGACATACATTTAAATTTGATGAAATCAACTTCATCTCTATATTATTATGCCAAGCCACTGCTAACCCTTTTGCAATTCCCACGGACGGAACAATAAACCAGTCAAAGAAATGGGATTTTTTAAAAAAAAGGCTCCATTCTAGTCAAAGGGGCTTTGGTTTCAGCAAGAAAAACAATATCTGGCTTGTAGTAAGAATTAAGATGATTGAAATGGTCCTGGGTTATTGGAGTCCCAATTCCTTGGACATTCCAAGAAAGAAGCTTCATAACTGAAATCAGTATAAAGAAATCCAGGGCACTAAAAGTGTTTGAAAAGGAGGACCAAAGCAAAACCAACAAATTTGTCTAGAAAACTTGCTGGGAGAAAAACACAAAAACAAGAGGAGGTCACTAGGAGATTACAGGGGGTTTTAGTAGTTGAACACAGGCAGAAGAAGTAAACCAGAATGACAGCCCTGTGACAAAAGAGTTGCACAGGAACAAATATGACTGATATTATACTAAGAAAAGTTAGACTGAGAAAGATAATAAACCAGAGATGGGTAAGGAGTAGCAAAGATATAACTCAAAAACAAAAATGAAACCAGAGATGGGTAAATAAACTTCCAATCTGTATGGTTAAAGGAACAAATTAGTCTGTACTTTTAAGAGTAGCACAAAATACCAAACTAAGACCTGTGTCAGTTATTTGAACTATATAAAAAACAGCTTACCGACCCTGTATCCACAATACGCAAACCATTAATTCTATATAGTATCTGTTAGGAGAAATGACGAGGAGAACCATATGTTGCTGGTCAAAGGGGGAGCCAAAAAAAGTAGCTGCTGTGTACTAAAGGAGGGAAAGATACCAATCAAGCGCTTATTCAGGGATAAACAACGATATTCAAAAATTGAAGGGGAGATCATATCAAAGTTATAAGAGGAAAAATCAAATGCTGCTTCATGTAACGGCTTGCTAAGAAAACATCGCCTAATAGGTAGTTGAGAAGAATAAGGTAGCAACTGTATGGACCAAAAGCCAGAGAGATTCTTAATATGTACTACGAAGAACACTAAATAAAGGAAGTGGAAACCATGAAAAAACTAAGAGAATGTAAAGAGAAAAAAACTGATGGATATTAATATGAACTATTGGCTATGAAAAGAAAGAATAAAATGGTTGTAAACTATTTCACCAAAACCACACATAACACCAGACTAGAGAGGTCCGACAAAAAACACCAAAATAGTTACAAACAAAGAGGAGAAAAAACTACCGTGGCGTCGACAGAAATACTACAAACCACTGGAATTAACTATTCCATAATAAGAAAAACTGAAAAACCAGACCTTAATGAATCTGACACGGCACCAAAATAGTTAAATCACAATGAAGATATTTCATAAATTCGACACAAAAACTTAAATGCCAGCATAACTGGATCCTAATTCTATGGACTTAGGAAACAAACTCTATAGGATCTAGAAAGGGAGAAAAATTCAGGAGATGAAATGAAAGATTAAGACTGATACAAAGGAACTTAAGCGCATGATTCATTGGGTGCTAAAAAAATCTCATGGAACATAAGTCAAACAGTTGATAATATTGTAGCCCATAAGACGGATTGTCGCAAAGAAGAAATTTAGATTAAACAACAAAAGAAACCCCTAAGACTATAGAAGTCCAAGTGTAATTAGAAAGATCAAACCTTGATGAGTGATAGGAATCCCTGAAATTTCATAAAAGAGATTGGCGAAGACCCCCAAAATCGAACAGAAGTGTTAGAATAATTGATGGAAACCCCCGAATTGATGAACTGCAGATACCCAACGAGCAACAACAGGTTGAAGAAACACCTCGCCATTCACAACCCAGATACTATAACAGAATCAATGGCCCCTAAAGGGACTACATGGCCGGTAAATCAAAGAACTTTAGCCGGACATGGAAGAGTTTTACTTTTTCTTTTTATAGTTGGGGTATTAATAGAGTTCAGAGAAATGAATTAGAAATCAAATCAAAAGAATATTGAGCGATTAAGTCCGAACTAAGTCCGAAAAACTTCATTTTCCTCCTCTCTATAAAACCAAAAACTCTCGTAGGAAACAGATCCACGGAAATTAATTCATCAGGTAATGATAAAATTTTCTTGATCAGTTTGTAGAAAAGCACCCTACCTTCACATCTTGCAATAGCTACAAAGAAGAAAAGATGGAAAGGCTTCCTCAAGATATTACCATGGAAATACTTTCAATGACACCCGTGAAGTCGATTGGTCGTTCCAGGTGTGTATGTAAACCCTGGGATAAGTTGCTCAAAACCCCTGAGTTTACTAAGATGCATCTTCACCACGCTGTTCAAAACAACAAGTTCAGTCTCCTGATTAAAACATACGGTGAGGATGATGATTCTCCCGCAGATTACTATACCATAGATTTTGATGTAACATCCTCATCTAATTACCATATGCCTGTTCAAACCGAGCACCCATCTGATGCGTATCTACTTCATCATTTGCCTATTGCTTCATGTGATGGCCTAATCGGCTTATACACCGGTAATCTTGACGAGGAAACAATTTGCCTATGGAATCCATCAACTAGAGAATTCAAGAAAATATCGACTCCAACAACATCAGTTAGTGGTATCAAATACAATGGCGTCAGATATGGGGTTTGTTACGATTGGAAAATTGATGATTACAAGTTGTTCAAAATAGTGTCCTACAAGCAGTTTGATGACGACAATACTTGTTCTCAAGTTTGGGTTTCTAGACTAGGTTCAAGCTCATGGGAAAATGTTGGAGACATACCATATAACATAGGTCGTGCTAATGTCTCCGAGAAGACTTCAAAAGGAACTATCCATTGGATACAAAGCACTAAAGTCATAGTTTCCTTCAATGTAGTTGAAATGAGAACACAAGAGATCCAAATACCCGGGTGCTATTTAAACGATGGCTCGTACTGGTATACACATATGCATGTGGGTGTCTTGGGAGAGGAGGACCTTTACCTATTAGTGGATGATACATATATGTTTAGAAACATCGATCTGTGGGTGATGACAGATTCATCATGGACCAAAATTTTCAGCCTTTCGAGAGATATGACAGGTTTCAATAGATTAGTGCCGCTGCATTATCTCAATATGAAGAATTGCGAGATTCTATTGCATGGTACACGTTTTAGAGACAAGGATTATTTAGTCTCGTATAACCAAAGAAGCGGAACACTTGCGACTCTTGATATCCCCTGCATGCCAAAACATTTTTATGCGACTACTTTTGTTGGAAGTCTAGTTTCACTTAACTCGGGGGATTTCGTAAAGGCTTCCAGACCATCCAAGTTCTTTTCGCGGATAGTTGAGCGAGCAAAATCGGGGTATTTGGAGTTCCAAAGGTGCAGCCGGTGCCTGTGGATTGTGTATTTTGTTTTATTTCTTGTGCTTCTTGATAAATATGTGGCATGGGGTATATCTTCATCCTTGGCATTGGCGGCATTGGGTATTTTGTCTTCTGCCTTGTGCTTATCGTTGTCTATCCGCCTGATATGGTTATAAAGGAGGAGCTGGATTCGAACCAGCCTAGACATATAGCCAACAAATTTACAGTCCGTCATCATCTACCACTCGGGTATTGACCCAGGAAGAATCCATTTTAGACAAGATAAATTCTGGTGACATTTCTATTTCACTGCAATAATACTGAAAACGGTGGTCTCAATTACTTGACTCTGTAAACTATCATTCTATCTCTACACAATCTATCCAACAACATATTGTATTATGGTTAACTATGCGGATGGTGTAGTTTATAGTCATCAATTAATTAATTTTTTTTTTTTTTTTTTTTTTTTTATTTTTTTTGGCTAGGTCAAACTGGTTTAGTAAAGCAAAATGGGAGCCTCTAAGCCTCCCACCCCCATAAACCAAAGGGGCATAAGCACTCCATTCTCATCACGGATTATAGTCATCAGCACGGATTCTGGGGAGCATGTTACTTTACTTAGTACTCCATTCTCTCGTATCAGATGAAAACATCTGGAGATTAAAATATTGATATGGTACACAATACAATACATCACATTTCATATATCTTTCACAGAAAAAATCTTTATTTTAGCCGGTTTTTGAAATTTTATTTTCGTTATGCTGATTTATTTCTATAATAATGTATATATACTAACTAAAATAACTGAAAAATATTTACTTTGGAAAACATGAATAAATAGGCTTGCACAACAACATCATAATTATTTTTCTGGTACAACACAACACACCATTTAGCATAGCACGTCTGAAAATCTAGCACCACAACCCTGCAGAGCACGTAGCATGCTAAACACGTGACTTTTTGGGCTGGGCTGTCCGGGCAAAGCGACGTTTTACACCTACAGTTGTTGGAATGATTGTTGGTCGTAGCTTTACCATAGTTGGACTTCCGATATAGCTTCTGTAGTAACAATCGGGGACATTCGGATGAGAAGAACAAAGCGCTTCGGATTTTCCAGTTCTAATATTGCATGCTACTTCGTAGTAATGACCATCACTAAAGCATTCAAGTATCACAACATCCTGATCCCCTGGACTGAAAGCTACAAAACAATATCCTATCCTCGGCGTTGCACATATCATTTCAGTCTCTTTGCACACCAACTGCCAAGTCGATCCATTATCTTGGAACACCCACACACTAATAGTGCTTATATTTTGTACTTCATCAATTTGACCATAGCATAGATGCCCTTTTGACTTTCCTAGACATTGTCGCTGACAACTAACCCTACTTCTTCTCCCCTGTGGCAAGTTAAATAGCCTGCATTCACCACGATTGTTGTGGTTGTCCATATAGACTATCATTTTATCTCTTCCGCCATCTATCCAATACCATTTGTTATTATGGTTAACAATGTGGGTGGTGTAGTTTATAGTCATCATCGCGGCTTCTGGTGGGCATCTTACCTTATTATGAGTACTCCATTGTCCCGTAGCAGATGAAAAAATTTGGAGTTTAAAATAGCGATATGCTCGACAATGTGGGATGTGAATAACCTTATAAGTTCCCGTAGAAGATTCATAAACAAAACCATTAACAAAACCATCATGTATTTTAAATTTTGGTCGCGGTAGAGGGAGTGGGACAATCTGTCTAGTGAATGGGTTACAGATGAAATAATCTCTAGGCCGGAATTTATCTGTTGAACAAAGAACTATACCATCACTTGAGGCTAAAAGGGTGAAGCTATCTAAAACGAATTCGAAAGAAAACCCTCTTTGGTTAGATATGAGTTTATGGTGAATTTGAGTAGATGAAGTTGAAAAGACTGTGCGCTTATGAATAGCATCATCGAATTTGTATCGGGAATTATCAATAAGATAATGTTGGGTAAGCAGTGTCCATGGGCATGGAGTAGCACTACCACCTCCACCGTAACTTGTCATGACAAATTTGTTGAAAAGCAAATTAATGAAAAACGGGGTTGATAGAAGTGACGAGTATGCTTTTGATACACACCTGAATATGCATATTGATTCGATAGGAAGGCGAAGAAAGATCTCGAACAAAACATCTTCTGGTAAATAACAAGAACTAGGCATCTTTATTATCTTGGGTGAATGGAACTAACAGCTTCTTATTAATCTTTGCTGTAATTAATAATTCAGGTGTTCTTTATATAGGTGTGCGTTGTCATAATGACCTAATTATAATTGACTTCTTATTGAACCCTAATTTGGGGCATACAAAAAAATTTGGGGGCATACGAGATATTATGGCACCCAATGCAAAATTATAAGGGCTGCCATAATGATGCTTAAGTTACTATAATACCCCTGCCTAGTTTAAATTACATTACTACCCTTCCACTTAATTAAATTCTAATCCTAAAACTCTCCCACTAATTAACACATCCCCTAATTAACTAACCACCCACTAATTAACTCACTAACCATTACTAATTAACCCTTCTCTCACACTCTTCTTCTCATCTTCTTCTCCAAAACACAAACAAAATTCTGAAAATTTCTTTGTTCGATTAAGTTCTCGATTAAAAAAATTAATGACACCTCGTGTTAGCGATTTTGTAAATATGGTGCGAATCTGGTGTTGCTTTCCGAAGCATCTCAATCTAGGGTTTTTAGAAAAGATGGTGATGAAGAGGATAGTGGATTGATTGGTATTGGAGAGCGAGAAATAGAGCCCGATTCTTTAAAATTGCACATAGAAAGGTATTTCCCACAAACCCATTGCTTGGTTTTTCAGTATTTCGTTGATTTCGACATGTAATCGATGATTCCTCCGGGTTTTGGAAGTTCGAGTAGTGTTCGGCTGAAATTTAGCAATCGAACTTTTTTTTTTTTTTTTTTACGAGACGAAGAACGTTCGGCTTATGTTTTGAAAATCGATTGCGCCTCAACCTTTGTGTTCGCTTATAATATTTTTGTATGATAATGCGCCGAATCATTGGGCACATTGTTCGGCTCATTTTGATAAGTATCGAATGTGCCGAACTTTACTACGTGTATGGCTAATAGTTTCTATAAACTTGTCCATTTATAGGTGACTTATCACATTGTTTAGTAGAGTCATATTTATTTAGTTTGGAAAATTAATTAAGGTGTATCATTTGTTTTAGCACCCATCCAGGAAAATTCAAAGAGAAGCTTACAAGGAGAACAATGGAAGTGACTCCTTCTAATTCAAGAACTCCCAAACCTCGAGGTGGTGGCACCAAAAACTTGCATGCGGGAAAAGGCGAAATGACACGGGTGGATGTTTGCACTGTAGAACAAGAGGTTGATAATGACGAAAATAAGGGTGTAGTATGAGGTGATGATGAAGATGGTGGTGGAGGGGAGGACGGGATGATGAATATGGTGGTGATCGCGAACCTCTAACTTGATTTTTCTTCTCCAAAATTGATGCATGTCGCTTTAGACCTTTGGATGTATTTTTTATGATGTGGAAGATAATATGAATGATAAAATGTGGTGTAAAGAGATGATAAAAATTGAAATATCTCTTCTTAAGGATTTTCTTATATAGAGCTCTCAAAGTTAGGCTTTAGAATCCTTGAAACCGTTTCTCCTTGAGATAAAAGTCAATTTTGCGTCCAAACATGTCCCGAACGATGTCGAGGTTCGGCTAATACCTTGCCAACCTTTCCGGCCGAACCTAACAAGTGAAATTTACCCTGGTGGTTGTCGAGGTTCGGCTAACTCGATTAGATTACTTTTGCCGAACTTATCTCTCAGAACACTTCGAAAATCTTGATTTTAAGGCTCGTGTTGGCTAACTCGTGATGATGAGTTATCAGCCGAACTTATCTCTCGTACACTCAAGTTTTTTAGATTTTATTTTGGCCATAACTTCTTCGTCCGATGTCGAAATGGCCTCATTCTTTTTGCGTTGTTTTCGTCTTTTCGTTCTCTTGACAATGACGCTAATATCTCATTGATTTGAATGGGTTTAATTTTGACCTTAATGTTCTCCATTGGTAGACTTCACTATCGTTTGGGGTTAGGTTCGGCTCATTCGCAATACTATTTGAAAGCCGATCTTTAAAGTTCGGCTCATTCGCGTTTGAATCAAAAAAAAGCCGAACTACTTGTCATATATGCGTTCGGCTTATTGGGGACTAAAATTATAAGCCGAATCTTGTTCTTATTTATCAAGGTTCTAAGCATACAAATTATCTTAGGAACCTAACTCAAATAGAACTACATAAAAAAATCAAAACTTTTGGTGAATTCAAGCTACAAAACGGACATTAAACAACGTCTACAACCATACCTATGTATTATTAGCATTGGGTTCCTCATCCATGTACTCATCTTCGGGATTTGGCTCCAAAAAGTCATCATCTTGAGCTTGAGAAAAAGTTTGAGTTTGAAATTGAGTTTGGGTAAAATTATTTTCATAATCCAACAAATAAGCCATCTCAGGATCTCCATCATAATTGATATGTTAGCTTTACGTGATGAAGATTCACCTTCCTCGGTCAATTTGTATCACACATCTCTCAATAATCACAAAGATCACAAAGAAAAAAAAAATTCCTCCTTCCCTTCTTCTTTGTCTAAAATAAGTCACTAATTATCTTTAAAAAAGATAATAATAATTATTATCCTAAATTAACACTAAACTAACTACAATCATTAACAACTAATTAATCAAATTAACACTAATTTAACATTAATCTCAGAAGGGTATTTTCGCATTTTTGAAAAGAGGGGGATAAGGGCCACCCTAAAAATACTATTAGCACCCTTTTTTTTGTCTTATTCCGTATGCCCCCAAATTTTTGTGTATGCCCCAAATTAGGACTCTTCTTATTATTTAAGGTATGTCAAAACCCACTATATAATGGGCTTTATGTGATCCTCTTTTGAGTAGCCCACGAGAATCACAAAAAAGCCTCAACTCCTAGAGTTGATAAACCTAACAACACATAAGTTTGAAAATTATTGGAAACTATTAACCAATTTTATTTTATTTTATTTTGAAGACTGGAAAATGAAAAAAATCAGTAAATATGTTAAAAGATACTATGTATAAAGCAGAAGTATTTCAATTTGTGGGTAATTCTAGTTCTAATCTGAAGAAAAATATCACCTATTAAACTTTGAAGGAAAAAACGACTCTTAATTGAGTAGAGAAACCAAATGGTCTGATGGACCTTACAAAAGCTCTATAGAATTGCTCCATTTCTTAGATCTGGTGGTCCTAATCCAAAAATAAAAAAGAATTGCGCATGAAAATCTAGCATAAAACTTTTGCTTTACCCAAAATGAGCTCAATTTTACGTATGATCTTGTCTTCTGGTAATTGCCTAAATTCTCTCTTTTGACAATTTGTAAACAAGATTATAAACTAATAGAGTCAAACAAACCACATATTTAGGGTCACATAATTATGGTTTAAGAAATATATTAAAATGTACTCGTGATGCTCTTTTAGTATATCCAACAGACATTTCTGAATCTAGCTAAATGCAACCGACTACATTAGAAGCAAAAATAAAAGTGAAAAATTGTCGGACTTTTTGAGTAATTAGTGATGCTCTCTATTAGTGATGCTTAACTACAGGGGCGGAGCCACATTGAGATGTGGGTGTGCAATTGCACCCCCTCAAATGTGGGCTCCCAAGCCTAATTTGAATGAATTTATCTAATTTTTAGTTATTTTAACCCTTTTGCACCCCCTAAACTATGTGTTGATTGGTAACTTGCCCACCCATTTCTCGAATCCTGGCTCCGCCCCTGCTTAACTAACTAAGTTAAGTTGTAGTTGTCAACCCCAAAATTAATGGCGGTACGTAATTAGAACGCAAAGGTTGACATTCGATCGATAAATAACCTTTCGCACTTATCTTGCGCGCAATCCATCGTTTTTTAGTTTTCGCGTAAACAAACCTAAAACAAGCATAAACATCTTGTTTTACGAAATGATGAGCAAGTGGAGATATTGTTAAATGGGCGATTACTTAAGCTTAACTCATCCATGAAAGCATGCATATATGCATGAACAAGTACATCAAAACAAGGGGCAACTTATAAAGAACTTATATTAAGTTTATGAAGTAGCAGAAAAATAGTTAAATGAAGCGGTACTAGTATCTGCTGCTTTGTCTAATTAGCCTTCCAAGAATGTGATAAATCAGGAAACATACAGCACCAATTCCCAAACAAGAAACCTAGATCTCTGTTTACTGATCCAACGTTTTCCATTTCTTAATAGCAAGTTGATGATATTCTTAGTGGAATTACATTATTCACAAGTGGCCTACTACAACGAAAATGTAACTCCAAGCGCGTACGTACAATTGAAGAGTGGGTCGAGTAAACATGTGATTTTACTAACCCAGACACGAAATGAGGACAATTTAGGTGCATAATTGGGGGACTTGCACAAAACTGTTCGATGATGCCTAACACCAAGAGTTTTTTAACTTAATTAGGTGTCGATGGCTGGGTAGCTTGAGATTCACAAAATGCCTTGCCCCCACTTATACTGGGATTAGGTTGAAGTCCCATCAAAACCAAACTTTATACCTAAGTGTGTAAAAGATGTATATCTTAGGCTCCCAAGGAATCATTGCTAGTAGCTAGACGACTATATATGTTGGCGAGAAAATGTGTGTGCAGTGGCGGGGCTATGATTCTTGGTAGTGGGTGCAAAATTAAAAGAAATCCTCTGTACATGGGAGACAAGGAACAAGAAACCTAGTTTTTCTTTTCTTAAAATGAATTTAGTGTTGATAAGTTTCAAACTCAGAGATCATTAGTGTCGTCTAATGTGAAATCAACAAGTATATATATACTAGTTTTTGATGAGCAAATACGAAAAATAGGCTTAGATAAATTTGGACAGCAATCGGCTAGTAATCACCTGCCTATATATGACTTTCCACCTGATTTAGATCATGTAGGAAGTGGGTTCATCTTTTATTCTGATTGCCCAACAACGCAATTTAAATTTATTTCATTTTTAATCGACGTGATTTACATTTAAAGTGGGTCTTTTTTGGATGGGACTGATTTCCTTTTAATTGATTAAGAGAATGATAGACGCTCTAACTAACATGATGTAAACTCACAGTAGGTCACAATAAAAGAAACTAAAAACAAGAAGGGGTTTGTCAAACTACGAATCATATATACCTAACATAAGTTGTTATTAGGTGCACAAAGAGTCCTAAGTATAACTAAAATCTTATCCACAACAAGACTATCCTAATCTCTGGACAAATTTAGGATGATGAAACTGTCTGAAATATTATCAATCGATCATATCAGTACTAATGCACTGAAACCCACTCGGACTATTTGCAATACTAAAATGAACTATTTTTAATTTCCTGCATCATGGAATTATATTCATGATGCCAAATTAGTGCATTTCGTCTTAAAGATCTTACAATTGAAGCAACTATTAATTTAAGCCCAAATTAACCTTCAATGCTTTATCTAGAAAATTTTGAGATATGTGATGCAAGTTGATGGGCTGACTTGTACTGTAGTATACAACCTAGAAAGGTATATGTTTGGAGTGATTTACAAATCACATACGATCTTAAAGAGAAGTTTCATTGACCCAACAATTTGATCAAATTTAAGATAATTAAACGGTACATTTAAGTAAAGCATTACCTAAATAGGTCTGCTATTACAAGAAGCAACACCCCGTTGACATCCACTATTTTCATGTATTTTTAGTTATAACTGCCCTTTTAGTTGCTAAGTTTCCTAAAAACTTAAATTTTGTGTCAATTTTCTTAATACAATGTCAATTACTTGTTTATTTTTCCATTAAAACAATGTCAATCATTTGATTTGTAGTTTACCTTAGCCACCTTAATCTGAGTTGTGTAACAACCTTCGGTAACCCTGATACTAAATTTATTATGTAACAACCTTAGCCACCTTAATGCGGATTTATTATGTAACAACCTTCGGCAGAAGCCAATGCACCGATCTTTAAATTTTAAGTATGCAGAAGGCAGGGACCACTCTCTCCCTCTCACGGACACACATGAGGATCCAACCCGCGGTGTGTCTATCACTTTCGGCAAGAATGTGATAATAATTTGCTTATTTGAAATGATAAGGAAGGAAACATATAGCTAGCACCAAACAATTAAGAACCCTAGATCTCTATTTATTGATCCAACATTTTCCATTTCTTAACAACAAGTGGGCGGTGTTGCATTATTGGCAAGTGGCCTACTTCAATGAGTATGTAACTCAAAGTGCGTCCGTACAACTGGAGAGTGGGTCGAGTAAACATGTGATTTTACTATCCCAAATATGAAATGAGGACAATTAAGATGCATAATTGGGGGGACATGGACTTGCACAATACTGTTTGAAAATGCCTAACACCTGGGTTTTTTTAACTTGGGTGTCGATGGCTGGGTAGCTTCAGATGCACAAACGCCTTGCCCCCGACATAGATTGGGATTAGGTTGAAGTCCCATCAAGATCAAACTTTATACAAAAAGCGTGTAAAAGATGTATATCTTAGGCTCCCAAGGAATCATTGCCAGTAGCTTGACGACTATGTTCACAGGAACATGTGTATTCAGTGGCGGGGCTAAGATTCTAGGTAGTGGTTGCAAAAACCATAGTTTTTCTTTTCTGTTAAAGACTTTAGTGTTGATGAGTTTCAATTTCATGTCTTTGGTGTCACCTTAAGATAACTATATCCTGTACAGACGTTGGTGTTAGGCTTAGGTGAATTTGGAAAGCAACTATCTTACAGTCACCCGGATTCGTTCCAAGTGGTTCATCTTTTATTAGGTTTTCCCCAAACAATGTGATTTGAATTAATTTTATTTTCTTTTAATCGTGATTTACATTTAAAGAGGGGTTTTTCTTGGATGGGAGTAGGACTAATAGCTTTTAATTGATTAAGAGGGTGATAGACGCTCTAACGTAAGTTGTTGTTAGGTGCATGGAGAATCCCAAGTATAATTAAAAACTTGTCCACAATGAGATTATCCAAAATTCCAAAATATTTAGTAGGATGCAAATGAGATCAATCATTAAATTTGACTACTTGCAAAACTAACAACGAAACATCTTTATCACTCTTTATCACTAATGCACCAGAAACCACCAGAATTAAGGCTAATTTAACTTTTAATGTTGAATCTTGAAATTTTTGAGATATGTAATGCAAGTTGGTGGGCAGCCTTGTACTATAGAATACACGCTTGAAATGTATGTTTGGAATGATTTACAATTCACATACGACCTGAAAGAGAAGTTGCATTGACCCATCATTTTGATCAAATTTAAGATAATTAAACAACACATTTAAATAAAGCATTTACCTAAATAGGGCTGCTATTAGAAGAAGTAACACCTCGTTGACATCCGCCATTTTCATGTGTCCAAGTTATACCTGCAATTTTAGCTGCTAAGTTTCCTAAAACTTGAATTTTGCTTCAATTTTCTTAATCAAATGTCAACTAATTGTATTTCATTAATACAATGTCAATCATTTGATTCGTAGTTCACCTTAGCCACCTTATAAAAGTGTGTCTTAGTGGCACTGCGGAATCATTTTTTCCGAAAACACGAGCTAATAACTCGTATGTTGGATTTTCCATGATAAATTTTGTATGACTCTAAACTGCCGACAACAGTAGATACAATAAATAATGAATCAAATATAACCTATTTCAAAGAAATTTCGGTTCGTATTTTTCTTTCCTTGGTACTAGTCCAACTTCGTGTGATCTCAAGTATCACACATCCATTGGGGAATAAAACGCCAATGGACTCGTGGTACAATGGGCCAATCCCAAGAGAATCAACCTCTATAATGGAATAAGGAAAACAAAACTGTTCGTATATGTGATTGATTGATTGGTTTAAAATCAATGTAATTGCTAAGAAAAAGAAGAACAAGTGCAAGAATCTCATTCGAAAACACACCCACACATACTCTTACACTGTCCTTACAAAATGAACTCATGGTTTTACATAATCTTGTCTTATAATTGCTTAAATTCTCTACTTTGATGATATTAAGGTTGTCCAAACGGAATCTAGGCGTTGTGAGACTTTTGCTTCACAATTTGATTGGGGGCCATGATATTTTATTTCCACCCCAATTTTTGAGGCGTATTAATCCGATATTGAAAAAGACTGTTTTACCCTTTACTAAATACAAATCTTAAAAATCGATTAACACTAATTTGAAATCATAATTAGGCCCCCAATTTATATACCCTAAACTAAACCAAAAAAATCAGTTTCTCTTTTTTTTTCTTCTTCCTCTTTCTCCTCTTCCTCTCCACAACCACCATTAACGACCCCCAAACGATTTTTTTCTTCGACCGATTCATCGTCAATGTTAGAAGATAATCGACGATTAACTTCTTCTTCAAACATGGCTCGTACAAAGCAGACCGCTCGCAAAGCACTTCAAATCCCTAATCCCCTCGGCCGTCAAAGGAAAGGTAATCGAGGACGAACTCCAAAACCAAAAAATCCAAACCCAAATAAGATATGGGTCCAATTAGAAGGTATGTGAAGTTAAACCCACCTTCTATGCGTTTTTGTTGTGTTTTGATTGTGAAATCGAGTCAGTAAATGAAATTTTCGGTTTCGGTTAAAGGGTGCGTTAGTATCGTAGTGGATACCCCAACGACTTTTCATTTGCATGTTTATTTTATGAAAAATCGTTAGTGTATTAGGTTGAAGATGGCGACCCTTATTACCCGCTACTTCGGCATTTTTGCCCTAGAATAGAGTCGTTATTCTTTTATGTTGCGAGATCACGACTCTTGTTTGTAAAACCCTTATTTATTTCATAAAAACTCTAGATGGAACTCGAACAGACCCCTGTTCCAAAAATTGATAGTGTCGTCATCTCATTTCCCCTTGAGTCGTCACTTAAGTATATGTCCTAGAGTCACAACCCAAATCGTAGGATCGTTATTGTTTTTTGTGACCCTTTATTATTTGTGGGGTCGTCATCATATCACTTTGAGTCATCACATGTTATACAAGGGTCGGTTGTGTTTTAGATTATCGGATTGCCGACTCTTTTTCTGATAACCATAAAGTTGATGTCTTATTGGGTTTTTTTTTTTGTTTTTTTTGTTTCGAAACCAAATGCAGAACCAAAGGCAAGGTTCCAATGGCGATAACTCCACCTTCCAAAGCTCCACGCCATGATAAATACTTACTTGCTTAGGTCCATTACGCGATAGAAAAGTCGAGTGAGGTCTCATTTTCATCACCGAACCAAGAGACAAAGGTAATGAGTTGTCGGATTCACTGAGAATCGAGACTCTCTGTTATTCGCTAGCGGTAGTGGTGAATAAGAAGAAATCCAGAAGTGGAGATACAAGAAGATCCTCCGCATTTAGGTGAGGAGGAAGTAGAGAGTGACAATGATGATGAAGATAATGTTAGTGGTGATGATTCGATGATGGTAATGGTGATGATGATGAGGGGGAAGGGGATGGAGGTAATAATAGTGGTCATGAGGAGGAAGAGGATGAAGGGGATGATGTTCTTTGGTAATGATGATGAAGAGGATGATGGTAAACAAGATGTAGAAAGTTTGAAGAACAGAATACAAATCCGAAAGCAGGTAAAAGAGGGTTAAGAAGGATGGAGCGATATTGCACCAAGCGCGAGACACGCCTGCTACTCATTTGATGTTGGAGCCTCTTGAAGTGGTAAACCAAGAGGAGAACCTAGAGATGGGGGCAAAGTTCTATTTGGATATTCTGGATCGTGGGCTCATACCATCTATGAGACAATCGTAAGAATCCCAACTTTGCTTGCTATTTGATTAGTTGGTTGATATTACTTTCTAATATGTTTTTTAATATTTATTTGTTTATTTTTTGCGGGATCATAAGAATGCCGCACGTCTTTTCGTGCACCAATCTTCTTTTAAGAAAATGGAGTTGTGGCCGCTAACAGTGAATGTGCAAGAGTTAGAGAATATGTTGAAAACTCCGGTTTGTACAATGACGTTGTGAACTCGTGATTGCGTATGACAAGGTCACAGATCTAGTTTTACGTGAAAGGTATTTGCCGAAGTCGACACATTCCAACTTCCTTTTGGCGAGATGGCATTGACTCCGATGATGCGAAACAGGATATTAGGGGTGCAGTCGAAGGTAAATCAACCGGTGAGAATTTCAGAAGGCCTAGTTGGGATGAAATTTATACATGGACCAAGAACTTGTTTGGCTGGGATAAAGAGAAGACTAATGGGCTTTTCGTCTTGGGAGCTAAGTACCAGAAGAAAGAGTTCAAACTTGTGGACATTAGGCGAGATGTTTCCGTACCGAGAGAAGGAAAAAAAGGAGGTCTCTTTGATATGGAATGTCGTTATGTGCGGCATTTGCTTATTTGTTGTACGTCCTTGCGTCGGTTGTATTTCCTGACAAGCAAAGGTAACGAGGTCAACGCCAACCTTCTTGACTTTTGGACCCCTTAGAAGATGTGAACAAGTACTCTTGGGTTGCCATAGTTGCACATCCGAGATTGTCAGCTTTCCCGGGGATCTCATGAATCTAACTTCTCAAATTAATGGGAATTTGGCTCTAATCCGGTATTGGGATTGATGAAAGTTGTCATTTTAGTATGTTTTTCCTTTGATATATTTTTATGTTTATTTGATTGTTTAAAAAAATTTTAACTTTGGTTGTTGTAGGTCCTGGATTTATGATCATTTCCGACAATGTTCAAAAAACAATGAAGATGTGAAAATCAACTCAAAATGGAGCCAAGGTAGTCCAACAGGAACCCGTTGGTTGTACTCCGGTTCTCAGGATAGGAAACAAACTGATGCCTTGATAGAAATGCGTAAAAAACTTGACAACATCACGGCGGAAGAGGTAATCTTTACTCCTTACAAGGATGATAGAGCTGGCGCAATAGAAGATGTCGTGTATTACCATGGCCCTTTGTTTCACCCTAACGGTTTTTCAATGTACAATCCTATGAGAATCATGCGTCAACTTGGGTTTGTTCAAGATTCACCCGATGAAGAGTACGTACCTCCGTTCAAGCACAAGTTGAACAAATTGAGGCCGACAAGGATGACATAAAAGTGGTTTATGAACCTGCAACTGATGTCAAGCATTGGAATAATAGACATTCTAGCCTCGTAGACATCACATTTTGGGTGTATGTGGATGAAGGTTACGAGGCAACAACGGATTACTATCAATGTTACGAAGGCTTCTCCCATGGTAGGGTAATACGGATCGATCAGACTATGGGTAGGAGGACCAACAGAGCATCCACATCTGCTTCTCAAGCTGCCGGTAGAGATGATACTACCATTCTTAAACTAGTGGTGAGTATTTATTTGTGTAATTGTGTTATTCATTTACATACAAATATACGTCGAGTTCATTAGAATAAATTGTTTTTATGTATATAGAGGGGAACGAATGAAGCTTTTTGTCAAGGTTTTTTGTTGCAGGTGACAAAGGAAGTGATTGATCTGTGAAGCAACGTCGGTCGCTGATTATTGCACGCACATTGAAAATCCCAATGCAAAGAAGATGTTTATTTGAAATTGCCCAAGGAAGGTAAGAGGACCCGGAAAACACGTAGCCGAGCACAACAACGTGGTGAACAGGGGCAAAGTAGCAAATATCATGATGAACAAGGTACCGGAGAAGGTGGTGGTTCCCCAGGGGGTAGTGATACTCAGGGTCCTCCTCCTAAGAAAAGCCGGAAAGTTTCCCGGTCAGGAAAGTAAGGAGGAGGTCGAGGTCGAGATGGTGGTCTTGAGTGAGGAGATGTTACCGTCTACTTGAACTTATGTTTATTTTACTTTATGACTTGAACTTATGTGTTTGTTGAAACTACTTATGTGTTTGGTTTGGATGGTTTGTTGAAACTACTTGGTTTTAAGAAGGATGTTTACTAGTATGTTTGTTAGAATAATGTAGTACTCTAACGTAGTCAAGATTATACACTGTGATAGAGTTAGGGTCGTCAGCTTTGTTCTGTAGTAGATTAACGACCCTATTTGTGATACACATAGTCGTTAAGTGTTTCAATTAGAAGTCTAACGACTCAGAAGGAAATGAACACAGTGATGAACCATTTTTTCTGCATAGAGTCGTTAATTGATATATTGAAAACAATGACGACTCTTTTGTGAGCTAAACACACAGGAGATGAACCATGCTTTACTACATGGTTAGAGTCGTTATTGATTATATGGTAACCAATGACGACTCTAGGTCGAAAAAAACATCCAGGAGATGAACGACATTTTATATGTCTAGAGTCGTTATTTATTATGTATAAACAAATGACAACTCTATGTTAGAAAAAACATCCAGGAGATGAACAATATTTTCTATGGATAGAGTCGTTAGCGGGATCAAATAACAGGTTAACGACTTTTACATGTGTATTAAATCCAGGAAAATACCTTTTAGGTATCTGAGTCGTTGCTTTTATATGGGATATATTAGCGACTCTTAGTTAAAATAACAACCAGGAGAAAGTTAATATGGGTATTCTTGAATTTGACACATCAAATGTTCAATCAATGAACCTTCGCGCCGACGATACAATGTTGTATATTCTTTGTGGTGAATGAACTTAGTATCCCCATTACGTATTGTCCATAACCCATTGAAACGTTCATTTGAAATTAAACGAGAGGAATGTTATATGTTAGTAACTTTGAAGCATGGGAAAGTATAAATATTAATGAATTACTCACTTTTTCCTTAAGAGGAGCTAAGTGGATGATGGTCGTACACCATATTTCTAACTTTTACATACTCTCTCATTGCACTTTTAATGTAGTTGAATCGAAATGCCAAGTCTCTCCATTTTCGGTTATTAGGATTCGCTGTGACCCCGTAGAAGAACTCCTTAACTCTCTTCCAAAACATTGAATAGATTTCATTTGGACGTTCACGAAAGGTATTAGCAAGCGATTTAATGAGACACAAATCTTCATCCGCTTCCCATTCGACCATTGCAATTGAAAGACTAAGTAGTTTGGTGGAAAAAAGAATGGTTTTGGGCTATTTTCTCTAGAGGATGGGGTGGTATTATATAGAAGAAAATCAGCGGTCGTTTTTGAAAATCTGGCGTGAGTCGTTAACTCTACGTGATCAAAGGTGTTGACGACTCAAGAGCAGGTTGTTGCAAAATTAGTCATATGACGACTTAGGTATAGTCGTCGAATTAACAAACCGAGATAACATTTGTTTTATTAAAATAAATTGAATCTCGATTGAAAGGAAACTTGGAATAGTAGCATATTAAATATTAATTAGAAGGTGGAAATTCCTTTGAACACATTACATGTTATTATTCATGTTTCTGGTGCGAGATTCAACTAGCATGGCGCTTCAATGTGATAAAAAAGGCTCTCCTCTCCATTTGGTATATGCGCGAGCCAACACGCCTATCCTTTGTGCCTCGCGAGAAACTCGGGTTGTACTTGGCGCACCATTTTATAACAAAGATAATCCTATGACTAATGTGGGACTGAAGTAGTAGTTTTTGTTGTTATTAACTGAAAGGACCCGAACCAACTTGGCTCCAAAATATACTTATCATGTTCATGTTCTTCGTGGGAGATCCTTGACGATGTAATAATTTTAACCCATTCGGTCTCTTCCTCGACTTGCTTGAATCTGCGAGTTGGGATTGTTCTTGGTCTCGTTTTTTGGCCTTGCAACTCTTCTTCTTCCTTCGTAGTATATGGCGTGAAAGTGGGTGAATTTTTAGTGGGTCGCATGCTTTTTTGCGTATCTCTTCTTCCATTGCCAATATTGATTTGGTTGGTCGCTTGCATCTTCTAAGTATGTTATCAATTGAATTGGGGGTTGATGAAGGATTTGCCATTCTTGAGGTGGTTTTCAATTGAATTTGCTCTGGGGAAGTGTTCTCTGTATATACAATAATTACCTGCTTGGCTATTTTTTGGTAAAAAGTGTATCAAAAAAAAAAAAAAGGTGTTGGGGGTTTTCTTCTATAAGTCGTCCATGTATACACTATAATGATGGCGACTCTAGCATATAACTAGAAGTAGTTACTTTGTATGTATATGTGGTTCACGACTCTTAGTATATAAACATACAGGAGACCATCAAATTTTTTGATTCAAGTAAATTAATGTTTATGTAAAAAGTGAGATAGCGACTCTTAGTTGGAAAACATCAGGAGGCTGTCCAATTTTTAACATTATAGTCGTTAATGTTTATGTATATATGGATGGCCAGTTGTATTGTTTAAAACGTCAATGTCACATTTTTAGGGTTAAAGTGGTGCTTGTATATATATATGTATAATGACTTTTAGGGCGTAAAAACATCCGGGAAAATAGCAAAATTCTGATTAGGAGTCGTTAAGGTGTATGTATATATGGTGACGACTCTATAACATAATTAATTACCTATGAGGGTACGTTGGTGGTTTTAATCAACTAGGATAAAAGCGTTGTATTCATTAAGCATTCTTCAAATACAAATATCACGGGTAGAAGATACAACCATTATCAAAAAGTATGCTTCAAATGCAATGCATTGTTTAAGAATGAAACATCTTCTCTCTCACGATTCATTTCCCAAGTCTAAACAAAGGGGAGGTTGGGTCCATAAGCGTTCCAAATTTTCATTCCATGCTCATATTTGGTTTGTCCCTCCTTGGTGTACTCTCCCCCAATCACCATACACGGTAGAGGACATTCTTAGGAAATCTTCAAGCCTATGTAATGGTTACTCATTGACATGTGCCATTTACAATTCTTCTTTTCTTTATCGCGCCTGTTTTGCCTAGTTTTGGAGGGTATCCTGCCTCATACAAGAGCTCAAGAGAGCTGCCCTTTGTGAATACAATTCAACACAAGTGAATGTGTAGCCAAAAATTGGCCAAAAGGCATTTCATCCAAAACTATACTTAAGCCTTCTTCGACCCCTTCCTCCATTTCACATTTGAAACCAACTCTAAACTTTAATTCCCTCTCTTTTTGATCTCCTTAGCGAGCATTTTCAAATATAGTTGTTTGTCTGAACTAGTTTTTCCGCCATTTTTTTTGCATATTCATTTGGGTGAGCTTAAGTTAGTAAAGCCCTCGTCGAAAATGCCTAATTATTCCGTTGCAACATAGTAACCCAATTTCCATCCTTAATCCAGCGTCGTCGGTGGATGAAGGTGATCAATTACGTGAGGAAGTTGGTTGGTATACTCTTTATACAAAGTGTAAGCAACATGATGTGGTCTTCCTTAGAATCTTTGGGGTGGTAGGATTTACCTTTTATTCTCTTATCGTAACCATTCCGCTCGTTTTGGCTTTCGGGTGCAGGCCACATAGTCTAGCGCCATCAATGTCTTCTTTGGCGGACCCTTGGTGATGCGAAAGAGTTATCATCTTCCCAGTATATTCCTTTGGACATCATTAGTGACATGTCACTTTTGCAACTCTTTGCAGCTTTCACGGTTTCTCTAAAAAGACTTTTTAGTTGTGGGTCTACCACGGTGGTTTTGTTTGATTGGCTCTTCTTCTACTCCCAAGCTCTTCAGGCCTTTGCCCCAATTAAAACGATATCCGTCTTCTGCACAATTCATTTTGCGATATTTCTCATTAATATACTTGCCGATCTCAAGGTCTCCAAATTGTTCATGAGCGCTCTGTCAGGATTTGGGATGAACCCAATTGCTTCCAAAAAGGATCGATATCTTGCTAGAATGAGCCCCTTGTGCCAAGGAGCTTATGTTTGCACGGGAGGCCAAGCCACGTCTCAGTTGTACAATTACATTTAATGACTTTTCCATGGAGAAGCTTTCGCTTTCGAAATTTGTTGAGTTCACTCATCATATGCTTTATTGCCCACCATGATGCTTAGTGTGAGAAACCCCGTATTAATTCTTTGTCTTCCATGTATTCTTAGAAACGGTCATACTATACTCCAGGTGGTCACTATCTTGCTAAGGTCATCCTCGGCGTGCTCGTGAATAGCTTCTGTCAGTAACTACCCCGTGTTCTCTTGAAGAATTTTTTTCAAACGTCCATAGGACTTTCGTAATACTAAACGGACTCATTTTCTAGTGCTTGTACTTATTAGTCCATGCATAAACAAACTTTTCCTTCCAAGGATTCAACCATGTATCTAGGCAATAATCGACCTTAGCATGATCAGTAGTTCAATCATCAATAAACTTTTGAAGATTTGCATAGTACTTTACTTCGGTCTTGAAAGGCCAAATGGTCCCAATCTTTGCATAAATCCTCCCATAGATCACCATCTTGACATATTTTCCTTTTCTTTCATTTTCTCTTGGCTATATCTTTTCTTGAAAGTTTACTTAGGCGCTTCGTCTTCCTCCCAGACGTTGATTACCCTTTGGGGCTTGATCTTTTGGATATGAATCTTGCAATTAGAAAAAATATTCATTTCGATGCCCACGTCAAAAAAAGAAAATGTTGAGCATGTGGAAAAACTTGACGACGGCACTCATAGTTTAAAATCCCTATCAGTAAATATAACCGCGGTGTGTCTTCGCCTCGGTAAATCAACCTAACTTGTTCCAAAGCCCAAACATAGTCCTCTATTTCTTCCTTTTTCCATAAAGCACCATGCCCACGGTGAATGATTGCTTATCAAGTATGACTAACCACGTTCAACAACGGCATGTTATACTTGTTGGTCTTATAGGTGCAATCTATGGAGCAAGACACAAGTAAAGCTCTTGAGCCAAATCCACCATCCTAGGATGTGCAAAGAAAAATATGAATCACTTTGTCACAGGAACCACCCTTGTTTGCATGGTGTAGTTAAGTTTTCATAACCACTGCGAATTGTTGCATAATTAATCACCCGTCCCATTCGGTTCTCATGATCGTTGCTTTGCGGCGTAGATTGTAGAAATAATAGACAAGTTTGTCTTATCTTAGCCCTTATTGCATTTAGGATCTGAAGGGGCCTACATCGCTTCATCATCGTACCTTTTCCATTTGATGTGGTTTCAATCGGCATATGCTTGGTGCCTACAAAAGAGTACTAGGTGGAGGATGGTTGTAGCGACCATCCGGAATACTATACAACCTCCATAGATTAGTTTGAGGATGCCTTTTGAAAACAATCCTGAAGGGGCATTGTATCTTCTTGACGAAGTTTTGTAGACCCTAAATGCGTCTTCTTCTCATACTTGTAGTTCTTCCCTTTGTGACTTTCTTGTATCCGCTCTGCATGCATACCATTTCCATTTGCTTATAATCAACGTGTTTGCTTTGAACAACTACGCACATCTTCTCTTTTGCCTTTGAAATAATCCATTCCTTGACCTCGGCCTTTGTTTTCCACGTCTACATTAAAACCAATGACACGATCATGATTCAACACTAATTAAACAATTTTCATAAAGATATCATCAATTCAAACGGTAAAGCGTACCAAATCGGTCGTATAGTTTTTGGGAGGTATCTGGACCGATAATGGAGGCGGGTTCGAGTTGAGAGCTAAATCATTACAACCAACTTCTGGAAAATAAAAATATTTCATTAAGCGTGATCGTCCAATTTAAGGATGTCAAAATGGCGGCCACTTGAGTTCATCAACATAATTTTTTGCAGGAAGAGCGACCCGTTTCCTCGATAAATGACGGCCCTCTTTATACATGGACGCTACTCTGCATTCCCAAATGCCAAGCCATGCGCCCAGTATTCACCATGAGTAATTCTTGGCATATATATAACATCAGCCACGACTCTTTTCTGAAGTTGTAGGACTTTGAAAATCAACGGTAACTTTGACTAGTAGGAGCGGAGTTATTAAAGTAATTGTTTTTTTAAAAAAAAAAACTAGCCGTTAGGTACTTTTTTGTTATAAATAGAGCCTATCTCTACCAAACTTATTCACCCATCACTTTCAATCTTCTAAATCGGGTCACCCATCACTTTGAAACTTCTTCAAAAATGGCTCCCAACTCAGATTAATAATCTGAAGATGTTATTGTTAGAGCACACACCACTCTTACAAAGCACTCAGTTGAGGAAGCATGATGGGTGGCCGATAATGAAGACAATAGGAGGGTACACACTGTAGGCATGGTCAAAACACCAATCGGTGGAAAATGGTGAGGTTTCAAGCACTAAACGAAATCGTTCAAGGAGGACACTCACTTGTGAGATAAAGGAAAATAAGCTTATTTATAAAAATGAATAAATCTTCTTGAGAAAACGAATTGAAAGCTCGTAAGGGCAGCTATGCCAAGCGAAGAGCATGAGTAAGAGTAAGTGTGTGAATCAATAGGCCGTTCAACAAAAATTATTTATTTAGTTATGATTATTCAACAACGCTGACTTATTAAAATAATTGTTTTTCAGGTGTTGTTTTAGGAAGGACTTCAATCAGAATTAAGAGTCGTCGTGAGTTTATACGAGGCTGCTACACTCTCTTGGAGGAAGTTGAATGGCAATTCGCCCAATATAATTAAACCCGTAGAGAATCCCTAGCGAAGTATTGAACAATTTTATGTGTTCCCTTCTGTTTTATTTCAACTACATGTATATTTTCGATTGATAAAATGAGTGACTTCAAATATTGGTTGATAACCATAGTTCGAGAAAAATTATCGGTTTGTAAAAACACTATTGTGACTCTATATATTGTTTTGAAATTTTGGAATGAGTGAAGTCATTTTTGGAGAAAAAATATTAAACTTGACCCTAAAGGTCACTTAACACGAGAGACTATTTGATGATAGAAGTCGTAAATGGTGATCAGAAGCAAAACACATGAGACTCTTTTTATCATCAAGAGTGTTCTTATTTAATCATATAATGACGATCATAATCGATTAATGTGAATTTTGAATTCACGAATGTGGATTAGTGTCGGACAGCGGTTAAAAATTCAAAAAGTGATTTGTTGGGTCCTTAATCTCTATAAATAGAGATATTGTTCTGATACCATAATTCTAAACCTTCATTCATTCTCATATATTTATTATCCAAGAAAAAAAGAAAGAGGAAGCACTGCAGCTAGTACTTACACTTCGGAAGAAAATTGCGCTATTGTGAGAGTTGAAGCAGGTGATGCAAACCACTTTGAAGATCTAGGAAAAGACATTGATCAAACATCGGATGCTTGGTGGGCAGTGTATTCATCAATTTTTTGTGGCGTTAAACAGAAATTTTAACTCAAGGTCTTTGAAACTCGTCAAGGAGCAGTTCGAGGAGATATTCTTGAGTGAAAGTTTTAAAAAGAAATCAAGGCGTGAGGAAGCCATACCCAATATGTTAGGTCACTATAAGAGTAAGTATTTAAACAAGGTAAAACTTATACAAACTTTGACAATACTAGCTGAGTATGTTTGCGTTTTGATTGAGAAAGGCGTATGGCTATTATAGAGGAGCTTAGAGTGGGAAAAGTTTAGGTTCGGCGATTGCTACTTTATCTTGGAAGGCACTATGTATAATTCGCCATTTATGATTAAGTATATCGGTGCCGTTATTATCTATTGTATTTCATTTCCTTGATGCTCGCTATGAAAAGATGTATTCCTTTTATGATTCAATGAAATGATTCTGTAAATCATTTAGCAAAGGGTCGTTAGCATATTAAATAAAACAGAAGCGACTACGCAAAAGTTGAAACCAGCGGGATAAGGTCTTCATCTTATACGAATAAATATATGACGACTCTAAGTTTTTATTTCTTTGAGAGTTAAAGGTTTAAGTCGTTTCTCTCTAAAAAAAAATTAACGACCCTTTTTACCTAGCATAAAGAGTAAGTAGGTGTTTATCCTACTGACCCTAACGATTTTTCATAACACGGAAAGTTGCGGGTTTGAGTCATCATCGGTAATTCCAATTCAGCACGACTTTGAAGAGTCATGGATGTGGTCAAACTCCGAAATTATAGCGACTCTCACCTAATGACTTAAACGGTGGCGAAAAATGAAGCCCTTGGAGCACCATTGGACAATTTCAAGTATATGAGGTTTGATTGTTTTGAGTCTTGGGTTCTTAATTTGAGTATTGGTTCCTTCGTTTTGAAGCGAGTGGGATCTTCATTTCCACCATTATTCATGGCTTCCACCATTAACACCTCCTCGTCAAAGCCAGAATCCATAGGATTATTAGAGACAATCTCACCATCAACACAATCATGGTTATTGTTTGAACCTTCATTTAACCTGTGCCCTTCATGAATCATTCATTTCTAAACCACTAGTTTTTTCCTCTCAAAACCTCTTCTTCTTCTCAAAAAAATAAAAGCAAAAACTAAATTTCCCAAAGCGATTTTTATCCCAAAGCTGTTTTTTATCTAAACAAAATTATCCACCTAATCAGCAATTAAACTTATCACCCAATCACGCGAGGGCATTTTAGCCGTTTAGAAAATATTTTTATAAGGATGACCCAAATTAGGATTGGGTGACCTTTTGTCTCTAGTTATTTATTTAATTAAAATGTCAGCCTTCAATCAAATTAGCTTTTTCATACCCCTTTTTGGATGCTCTAGATATGATCATACATATAGTGGCGTACAAACCAAATGGCCTGATACAAAAGAACTATGTAATTGATCTGTTTCTGCTTCTAATTAGATGTGTGGTCCTCATTAAAAAAGGTAAAAGAATTGCGCATGAAAATCTAACGCAAACCTTTTGCTTCTATCCAGAATGAACTCATTCTTTTATACAATCTTGTCTTACGGATACCTAGATTCTCTCTTTTGACAATTTATAAACAAGATTATCAACTAATTGAGTCAAACAAACCAAAATTTAGGCTCACATAATTATGGTTCAAGTCTTTAAGAAACATACTGTATTAAAAAATAGTAGCGATGCTCTTTTAGTATATCCAACAGACATTTCTGAATCTAGCTTAGCTAGAAACCCACAACAACAACCTCATTAGAAGCAAAAGAAAAAAGTAGTGTAAACATGTCGAATATTTTGACTAATTAGTGATGGTCGATGCAGGTTAATTAAATCAAGTTGTGAGTGTGTCAACCCCGAAATTGAAATTTTTGACGGTACGTAAATAATTGCGTAAAGTTGACATTCTACAGTTTATCGTTTTTAAGTTTTCCGTAGACAAACCTTAAACAGCATAAACATACGAAATCATTAGCAAGTGGAAATATTGTTAAATGGTGATTACTTAAGCTTAACTCATCCATGGAGGCATGCATATATATATGCATGAACAAGTACATTAAAAACAAGGGCAGTTATACAAGAACTTATAGTAATTTTTGAAGCAGCAGACAGATGAAGCAGTACTAGTATCTGCATGATTTGTCCTAATTAGCCTCTAAGAATGCGATATATAATTTGCTTATTGAAATGATCAATCAGGAAACATGTAGCACCAAACAAGAACCCTAGATCTCTGTTCCATTTCTTAATAGCAAGTTGGTGATATTCTTAGTGTTACATTATTCACAAGTGGCCTACTAAAACAACTCAAAGTGCGCACGTACAACTGAAGAGTGGGTCGAGTAAACATGTGATCTTACTATCCCCCAACTCGAGATGAGGACAATTGAGGAGCATAATTGGGGACACGGACTTGCAAAGTGTGTAAAAGATGCTCAACTTACGCTCCCAATTGCTAGTACTGCACTACTGCTAGACGACTACGTTCACAAGAACAAGTATCCGCAGTACAGAGCTAAGACTCAGGTAGTGGATATAAATTTAAAAGAATTTAGAAATCCGAAATTTAATGGTGATGAGTTTCAAACTCAGGTTTAATTCCCTAGTTTTTGATGAATATATGTGAAAATAGTTAGGTAAAGCAATTTGCAAGTAGTCATCTGCCCCTATGTGACTCTGCACCGCACCAGATTCAGATTATCGTTTGTTTCCCCAACAACGTGATTTAAATTTAAAGTGGGGTTTTTTCTGTTGATTGGACTCATAGCTTTGAATTGATTAAGAGAATTATAGAGACGCTCTATCTAACATGATGTAAACTCAAAGTAGGTCACACAAAGAGAAACTAAAAACAAGAAAAGGGTTAAGTTGTCAAACTACAAATCATATAACATAAGTGTTATTAGGTGCAAAAACATCCAAAACCACTAATTTTAGTTGCATCATGGAACTATTTTCCCGATACCATACAAAACTAGTGTATTTCGGCTTGAAGGTATTAAAACTGAAGCAACTACGTACTACTTTGAGGCAAGTTCTTGAAACGGAAAATGGGTCATTTGTCCAAAAAAAATTTAAAAGCAGTTCAAATGAATAGTAAAAAATTT
>JAJJWW010007538.1:0-154524 GCA_023531295.1 Papaver armeniacum
TCCATTTCTCGCTCTCAATCTTTCTCTCTCGTGAGCTAGACATGCTTGTTCGGTATAATGCTTTTCAATGTCATCTTCAATTTCCTTTTGTTTCCTTTGTGTTTTCTTCATTAGTCGGGTTATTCTGTCCTCGAGGCTGCTTATCTTCTTGATTTCCATCATCATGATTATTCACCAAAATATAACGATTTTCTATTAATTCTCTCTCTTGCGACCTCCTTTCGCCATGATTTAACTCTCTTTTCCAAATTTTCTTCATTAATGTTTTCTGCAGGTAATGTTCTTCTCCCATTTTCTCTACTCGATCCCGATCTCGATCGTTACTACTTCTTGATCTTCTATTTTGCAGCCTCCTATTTTCCATCCACAATTCGTGGTTTTGCCTTGTTAGATTCGTGCGTTCTTACGCTCTAACCGCCTTTCTTCGTGTATTGTCTTGTCTCTGTCACTTCTAATGCCGCGATTTCTTCATTTCCACGAATTGTTTCTCCCATCTCTTCTCGATTTCTATCTCCTCGTCCATTATTTATCTGTTGTTGTTCTTCCTCTCTTTCCTCCATGAATCAGATCTCCATGTGTGTACACTTTACTCTATCATAATCACGTAGTTGTGTTTGTAGAGTCGGTTGAATTGGCGATTGAATTTGATTTTCTTCATCATTTCTTATGTTCATCCTTGATGATTCTCCCCTTTCATTTCTCCTTTCACCTAACAAGTCTCCCAGCTTCTTCTCACGATTGTTTGTCCTTCGGTACATTTCTCCTTCTAGCCATTTCTTTCTTTTGGTAAATTCTTAAAAGCAGTATCAAATTTCTCTTCTCTTACTCCAAATTCTCCCTGTTTAGCTAGCTATGTAGTTAACAGGAAATCTACACTACACACCTCATTCAAATTTGCTTAATCAATCCATTTGAAGATGGATAATAATGTGTTTTATTAATTGTTTTCTTGAAAGATTTACAAAGAAAATGTAGAATAGAGCTAAAGAAATTACAATCACTCTTGATTTTCTCTCTCCTAATGACTTGCTTAACAATTCAAAAACCTCCCCCATAATGAGACTTACTCAACCCTTTATATAGGGTATTACAAAGTGAGATGGCAGCTAAAATTTGTCCTTATTTCTGGGAATCCTCATGACGCCGTCATAAGTATGTAAGTGTTAGAGAGAGAAAATTTAGAGTGATTGTAATTTCTTTAGCTCTGTTACTATCTTCCTTTGTAAACATTTCAAGAAAATAATCAATAAAATCTATAGTTATTCATCTTCAAATGGATTAGTTGAGTAAATTCTAGTGAGGGGTGAGTGTGGATTTCCGCAACTACAATTGTTCAAGCTAGTATTTAGTAAGTGCAAAAAAAGAATGGATGGGTTCTATCTATGGATAAGGTGGCAGGTCATCATAACCACCTCGTCCTGGATGATCTTAAGGACATGCAATGGCCGCAAGGCTCACTCCTCAAGAAATAGAGAAAATAGCTAAATTTAGGAGAATGGGAATTTCACCACTTAACATGCTTCGCTTACTAAAGGATGATGACAAGGATAATGTATCATCTTTGACGACCATTTACAATGCAATTGAGACAATTAAAAGGAATAAATGGAAGGATAAACAAATGATGCAACAATTGTTTTTTTGCGCTAAAGAGAAGGCTACGCGGTTCAAAAAGAAGGTAGGTCCTGAGAGATGAAATAACGATCTCTTCATTGCGCATCCGAAGAGTGTTCAATTGGCTCAATCCTTCCATCAAGTTATTATAATGGATTGCACTTACAAGACTAACAATACGTAGATGCCATTGTTGAATATTGTTGGTCGTACTCTAATGTGAAGTCACCGCTACCGCTGCTTTTTATTTTCTAGAAGATGAGCAAGAACCAAGTTACACTTGGGTGCTACAACAAGTGAAGGCCATATACCGAGATGATGATATCCCCGCGGTTATAGTGACTGGACAACGATGTAGCATTAATGAACGTAATAGAGAGAGTCTTCCCATTATCACATAATATGCTTTGTACGTTCCATATATGGTGTAATGTGATGAATAGGTGCAAGCCTCAAATTTGTCCACCAAAGAGGAAAGCATTTGAAGAGATTAGTAAGCTACCGTAAGATGAACAAGCGGATGCAAAAGAGTAATTCAATATACAATACACTATAAATCACGCTAAATAGGTTGCTTTCCGGTGAATGGGAGTCATTGATTTGGTCTCTCAAAGAAGAAGAGTATAATCTAAATCTTATGGCATTTATCGTAACATTGGTCTAGCCCCGAATATCCCGAGGGATATTGTAACGTATGTGGTTAAGGAATCACGCACAAAGAGCGCTTCTGTTTATGCATTTACCAACCACCATAAACACTTTGGGAATCAAGCGTACAAGTTTGGTAGAATCGGCTCACCACCAGGTCGAAGAAAAATCTTTTGGATGTGTCGATAATTTTGTGATTGTGTTTAACGTAATGGAGAATTACTTCAACTCATGTAGATTGATGGAATTAAAGAGAAGTTTCAAAAAAGCCGCATCATGAAGTACAAAAAGATTCTAGACAAAGGTGGTAACATCAAGAATATGAGGCAACCTTCGGCTGTTCAAGGGACTCCATTATAATGTTTCACATGCTTGCATTAAGAGGTTAATGGTAGAGGTGAATTTGATTGACGTATGGGAACCAAGTCGGACTTGAGGCGTGTGTTTGCAATGATGATGAAGTCTATGGGACTCCCTTGTCGCCATATGATAGTTAAGTATGAACATGGCATAATCCCTCTGAGCGATATAGATCCATATTGGCAACAATTAAGTTTTGTCCCTCCTCCAAAGGGCGTATGTCGGAGAAGAGTTTGGTGACAAATGAGATGGAAGAATCGTTATCGAGGATGTGACCGGTAGTAAGTTGGATTTCTACAACACACCCCCTTTATAATATCTTCTAGATCTAAATCTATTTCATAATCAAAATAAAGATTAAAGTGCTAAAATTATAAAATGGACACAAGGAATTTTTACATGGTTCGATCAATGTGATCTACATCCATGGTTCTTCACTATGATGGTTGAGGTTACATTAATATTACATTTAGAATCTCCATTAATGGATATTTGATAGAGCTCTAGATCTAATTTTGTGGAAGAAGATGATAAAGAAAATAAAGTCTCTCTCTCATAATTGTGTATCTTCTCTTTTACAAAATTATGTCCATCCCCTAGTTTACAAAAATATCTATCCTCCTTTCTCTCTCCTGCTCTCCTCTTTATATAGGTGTTTACATAGTGGATGACAACTCACATACAAATTCATATTCTCACAAGCTCCTTTGATAATTCTCGCAGCTCTTGCTACCTTCTCGCGAGCTATGGAAAAGAATGAATCTCGCACACTCAACGAATGTTGTGCGATATTTGGATCCTACATCTTGCCTCTTTTTCCTTGAATATTGCTTGAAGAGCGATCTTTAAGGAAAAATTTGTTGTTGTAGTAGTCTTTGATCTTTGTTGATGAAGGAACTACACGAAAGAATACTTTTCTTGAAAAGTACATACTTGCCTCTATTCTTTTGCGGACTTCCGAAGCTTTGCGAAATAAATAAGAAGTATCAATCCTTGAAGTATAAGAAGTATGAAGTATCCTTGAAGTATAAGAAGTATGAAGTATCTTTGAAGAAGTATAAGAAGTACTTAATCCTCGAAATATATAAGAAGTATCCGTCCTGAATGCGAATAAGAGTATTGCGAAATTATTACTCACGTTCTATTTCATGCAATGTCAGTAATACAAATAAGAATTTAGATTAGTATTCAACATTTCTTTTATCAAAAATATTCATTTAATTGCAAGTTCAAATCGTTTTTCTTTGTTTTGATTTCCTTTGTATAACTTGTTTCGTCTCATCCGATAAACATCTTTCATGGAAATGATCCTAATGAGGTCTTATGCAGCCTGTTGATGGAAGGTCTTACTAGCCTGTGATGGAAGGTCTTATTTTGCCTCTGGCTAGCTTCTCCATGTTAGATATCATTCATTTGCAAATAAAGAAAATAGCTACGGAAATATATAAATCGACCGCGCGTAGATTTTCTCGCCTTTCGAATATCTCACAGATTTTTCTCAATCATTGTAACGTTCTTGTAATCTAAAATCTTTTTGTAATTCTCGCGATTGTATCGCGTTTTTGTAAATCAAATCAAAAATATTTTATTTTTTGTAAGTAAAATGTTCAAGGAAAGTGGTACTTAACTTTTGTGGTTTGCTGTTGTTGTCAAAGAAGTGAATAAATGCCTTGAAATGTATGAACTCAAGAGCAAAGAAGTGTGAGAAGCTGCGAGACTTGAACCTTGACCCGCCTGCATATTCTCGTAGCATACCAACTGCTCTAACCCTCTCTTGCGAAATTAATTTGCTGAAATAATCATCAACTTTCTTTCTTGCGAAATAATCAAAGTCCGTGAGAAATCTCAGATAACAAAAATAAATGTGCGAGAAGCAAGAATTGATCCCGCGACTGGCCGCTTTGCATTCATGCCTCTTGAACCGAATACACTCCTCTTGTTTGCTAAATTATCGCACACTTGTTAAAACTTGATTTTCTCTTCGCTGCAAAGAACCCAAAATATGTAAATGTGCTAAAAATTGGCAGAGGTGGGAATTGAACCCACGTCCTTCATGCATCGAATCAAATGATCCATCCGTGCCAACCCTCCTTTGCTGCCTTCGTGCGAAATAATCATAAACTCTCTTCTCGCGAGAAATACTTCTGAATATCCATGCGAAAAAATACACATTCGGCTGGGATTTGAACACATGACCATGAATTCATTAACTTCAAGTAGCGACCAATCATGTACTTTTGTCATAAATTATGAAACAACTTTGAGAAAATTCATTTTTCTCTCGTAAAAAAGAAGAAAACTACGCCGCAGCGAATTCGAACTTGCGACCACAAAACACATGTTGTTATATGGACCAACTGTTCAAGAACTTCTCTCGCGAAATTAACTCATAACTTTTTTCTTATTCTCTTATTCGCCACTGAAGATGATAATAAAATGAAAACTATGTATCCTCGCATTCGAACCCATGACCTATTTGTTTGTTCGCTTTGCCAACCATCCGTATAATTTCTCGCTTTGTGATAAAAATTGCAAAGATTCGCTCTCTTATCTTCTCTTCATCCTTCCTTAATTTCCTTCAACAATTTGCCTTTGTTTTTCTCCGAACATGGAAATCTTCCATTGAAACCTTGGTTTTCTTCCGAATTTCACCACAAAGAACTAATATTTTCTCTTACTTTTCATGTCTTTGAATTGTTGATGATCTCCCCGAAAAGTGTGATTTCTTCCATGAAATTTCCATTTTTGAACCTAAACTTTGTAGATCTAGAAAAAATATGAACAATAGTTAACTGTGAAACTTGAACCAAAAATTACAGGAAGGGATAAACTTTACTCCTCCCTGCTTAAAATGAAAATGTATCTGGCAGGATTTCCTACAACACACCCCTTATAATATTTTCTAGATGTAAATCTATTTCATAATCAAAATAAAGATTAAAGTGCTAAAATTATAAAATGGACACAAGGATTTTTTACATGGTTCGACTAACGCGATCTACATCCATGGTTCTTCACTATGATTGTTGAGGTTACATTAATATTATATTTAGAATCTCCATTAATGGATATTTGATAGAGCTCTAGATCTAATTTTGTGGAAGAAGATGATAAAGAAAGTAAAGTCTCTCTCTCCTAATTGTGTATCTTCTCTTTTACAAAATTGTGTCCATCCCCCTAGTTTACAAAAATATCTATCCTCCTTTCTCTCTCCTGTTGTCTTTTTTATATAGGTGTTTACATAGTGGATGACAACTCACATACAGCTCATATTCTCGCAAGCTCTTTGATAATTTCAGCAGTTCTTGCTACCTTCTCGCGAGCTATGGAAAGAAGAACTCGCACACTAACGCATCGTTGTGCGACATTTGACTCCTACAAACCGTAACATGAACAAACTCAAAAGCAAATCTGGGATGACATGCTGGCCAATCGCTTATCCACACACTTCGAGAATGCGACAACCGAAAAGGAAAGGGGAAAGGGTAGGCCAATCACCAAAGAAACAAAAAAACAAGTAAGAGAATATGAAAAGGTGTGGCTAAGAGGAAAAGTGAAATGACCCTTTTACTAGAGACCCTTCGGCATGAGTATACCGCGCGAAGTATCAAGAAGATTCTAGAAAGGTCTAGAATATCATGAAAAGGGCTAAACAAGTGAACGATATGAAGAAAAAAGGACCGATGTTACGCCGCAACCAACCCCACCTACCCATCGGAACCACAACCAATTCAACGAGACGTGAAGCTAAGGCTCCAATATGCCGCATCCAAGAAAGAAGTCGATCAATTGATGATACATCAACTTTTGTTGATAGAAGGTACTAAAGAAATACCTCCATACATTAGTAAGTACATCATATCCACCGGCGACGCCCTCCGGATGGTAATTATGGATTCCACGTTGTCGTGACAACAACAGGGCCTTTCACCTAAGGTGCAGAGCAATGATAATCAAATCACTTATGTCCGACAAAGGGTTGTCGATGGCGCCAGCGACAACCCGGAATTTTACAAGCCAATGTTGTCCTAATGGGATGCTAGTCTCAATGTGCGCTTTGTTAGGTATCAAAGACGCCTACTCGGGGATCCAACTGCCAAGGGATCATGGATGGGTATACAAGCCGATATGTGGGCACTTAACCGGGGCTATCCACCGCGTGGTTCACTATTTCTCAAAAGGTGCTAGTTTCACATACAATTCAAAACAAAAATATGTTTCGTTAAACTTAAACGTAAGAGAGCGGTGATTACGCTGTTAAATAAATAACCATTTTTTAGGCTCTCCGGTTAGAAGACGATTGTCCACCGCCTCCGATATAAACCTTATTGGCATGAGCTTAACTCACACAATGTCGATGGTGAATGTACGAAACATAACATGGAAATGTGGAAAACTTTGAAGGATTCGGAAAAAATCATACACGAAGGTCCGGCTTCCTTATGGATGATTAAATGTACCATTAATTAAATGATATTCATATTTGAAATTTTCTTCCATCTTCGCCATTCGCTTTTTTGATGTTAAAATGATTTCGAGAATCTCTTCACCCCCAAGTCGATACCGCCTACAATAGAAACAATACAGCCATAAATTTCCACAACTTCTATCTCTAATCTTTTCATAATCGAATGAACAAAGCTATATGATCACTAAGCAGGAGGGTTTGTTGTGCTCGAGCGTAACTTCTCATGAATTTTCCCCTCAATAACTTTGACTCATAATACCATTCATTCTTCGCTTCTTCACCCCTCTTCGATAAGATAGTATGTAGTTTCCTGCAAAGAGATGATCTTCATCTAGAGTAAATTTAGGAGTAGTGGCTGCCATTTTTAGGAATATTTTGAGACAAAATGTTAACTATGAGACACATATATTTATACCACTCCAGGTGTATAACTTATAAAATAGTCACATTGAAATTAGTGTCATTCAAATTTCAAAATACATAGTTCGGTTACACAAGAAATGTAGACGACAAACCGAACTCACTGTGCTCCTATGGTTCTCAGAATCGGTTGTAATCAACATTGCAACAAGAAAGTTTCAAAAAGTTACGCGGTAATGTTCTGCTAGGATTAAAATATGCGTAACAAATCAACTTATCGATCACTCAAGTTCGGGTTACTCGATTTAATGATACTGTGTAAATCAACATTACACCGTGACTTTTGAAATTTTCTTGTTATGAGATCGGGTTAGATTGCAAAATATGCGAACAAACCTAACGAAAAGGGACACCAAGTTCGGTTACCTTGATGAATAATACAAGTAACCGAACATTACATCGTAACTTTTGAAATTTTCTTTTGTGAGTTCGGTTAGATTGCAAAAATCAGAAACAACCGAACGAAAGAGTTCGGTTGGCTTGCTTAAATTGCGGTTAACCAACTCAAAACTACACTAAAGTCGATTATGAACCCATAAGCTCCTCTTTTCTCTGCAGTAAACGGTCGACATTGGAGTTGTCGCAAATAATTGTAACCTAATACAACTCGTAACTTCAATTTTTTTTTGTAGTCGAAGTTCGATTAGATTTTAAATTTGAGAACAAACCTAACTTAAGATAATCGAGTTCGGTTGTTTAAGAGATTTAGTTTACTAAACGCTTCTTAAAATTTTGTAATGGTGAAACACTTAACCGCCAAATATCCAAACTAATCCCTTTAAAACACAAATTAAAACCAAATTATGAAATTCATTTACTAATCCACATAACTAAATGTTGGAAGCACACGAACATAAGAAAACAAATAGCCAAATCCGCAATAAAAAATATTCCAAATATCCAAACAAACTACCAAACCAAATAAAAAAGTCTTCCAAACATAAGAAAACAAAGTACTAATTGTTGCAATCACCATTTACCACTTAACACTACGAAACTTTTCTACTTTGCGCTTAGGAACTTTAGGTCGCCCTTCATCACTAGGAGTGTCATCTCCAATGCTTTTGTTGTTCAACCATCCGACTTGAACCTTCCCCTCGGCGACCTCTTCGACCTACATGGTCCTGGGCTTGGATCAACTCCGCTTGTATCGACAATGTTGGGATTAAAAACATTAGTTATTTGGTTGTAGAGGTCTGTTTGTTCTCGAGTATCCATCGGCTCTCCACTCTGGATTTTTGCCATCATTTTCTTCAACAATTTAGCACTTGCCTTCACCTTTTCTCATCAAAAACATAAGTAACTATTATTTTTCAATACATAACATTTTTGAAAACAAAAATAAGAGTAAATATCTTACCGCTTTCGAATTCCACAAGATCAAGGCCTCATCACCACACATAGGGGTATGCTTCATAGTTTTCTTAGCTCTCTTTCTCCATTGTCGTCGCTTTTGCTTTATCAAGACGGGCTTGTTGGACATGGCTATAACATGAGGATGAGAAAAATGTTCATACCATTCCATATATCCTCGTCACTTAATTTGGCTCATCAAATGAATCTTGTAACTCTTCAATCGAACAAGATAATCCCCAAAGTTCTTCCCGGTGGTCCACCGATGGAGCGGTGATCGATTTGGGGGTGAAATTCTTCTCGGTGTTCTTAGTTCCTGCTTCTTCACCTTGAAGTCAGTTTTCCACTTGTGGGACACTTTGACACAAGAAACTTGTCTTTAATACTCTTCGAGGATTATACATTGTACAACCTCCAGATGAAACAACGGTCCATTAGCCGCCGCAACGGTGAGAAATCAATAACCTCAACATCCTCCCCTCGTCTTCATCCCGATGCAATGGTGTAAGGATGGAAAACCACATCTTCCTTTGTTAACTTATCCAATGTCTCCTCAACTCCAACACCTTTTTTTCTTATTCTTTTCCCGTGAGTTCAAAAAATTCATATTTGCTAGTCAGGCTTCCCATAAGGCCAAGGAGTGTGAGCATGAGACAATTGCGGTTAGTGGAAGTGGTCGACACCCAAACCTATAAGAAGAGGCAACAAATAAACATTCACAATATGATTAGTAACAATACACATTCATTCACTTATATATTGAAACACACAAACAATAATTTAACGGTACTGGCAACAAGGTGTATAAGCCTCCAAAATATAGACTCTTAAGCCTCGAGGCTTTTCCGAGTTCCTTGAACGAATGAAAGAACCACAATGCCCCAAGAGTAGTTGTTCACCTCATTCGTGGTCCAATAGCCGGAGGTAATGAGCATTTACCACGTGACTCGAATGTCGGGGAAGAAAATGGTCTAGTTGATATAACAAATAAGCGGTCATGGTGCTTAATCTTCTCCTCTTTGTCATCACCAACTTTCCTTGAGCAACCAAATTTTTCGGTCCCCGAAACTCATCAAACAAGGTTTTGAGCTTGGATCTTTTCAACTTCTTCTTGTACGTGCGGTCTTCCTCAAACTCATTATACTCATCACCTTCCTTAGGCTCTTTGTTAGCTCGTCTAAACTCACATTGTGCCTTTTTATCGCTCCCATCCTAGACACCTTTCGACTAGCTTTTCAAGAAGTTCATAACTCATCGAGGATTGTAAGCCATCTCAAACACTTGTTCTCGTAATTGGTAGGGCTGTGATTCTAAAACAATCATCCGGAGTTATTGCCATCTCACCAAAAGGTAGATGAAAGGTATCCGTCTCTGATAAGACCTCTCTCGCAAATGCGTAGTCAGTGACAACATCAAATTTTGGTGCGCATGTTGTATCCCGTTCCATAGTACACGATCAAATGCACTTAAAGCGGACCTCATCACACTCATTTTTCTATATTCCATATCTTGTTCTTTTTGACGTTTCAAAACACGAACAACATTATTATGATCCTACAAAAGCAACATCATATCTTATATACTAATATATATAGAAAAGAACAATATATGTCAAAATATAATAAAATGACCGAGAAATCTTGATGGTAACCATACCTTTGTAGCAAAGATTTGGAAGCCCATGAGTTTTTGTAGCCCATCAATACCTCCCTCCATCTCTCGAGTACCATAAGTTGGCATCTTTAAGGCGTCAAACACAAATTGTCATCAGGAATGTATGAATATCTAGCACAAGGCCTTTTAGGGGTCTTTCTAGGTTTCTTTCGCACTATTTCTACTTGTGCCTCTTCCTCTTCGTCTTCCTCTTCATCCAATTCCTCCTCTGATTCATCATCATCCTTATCTCCATCTTCCTCATCTTTGTCACCCTCATTTCCTCCTCCTTTACATGGTTGAACATCATCATTATCACCCTCATTTCCTCCTCCTTCAACTGGTACACCATCATTGGCACCCTCATTTCCTCCTCCTTTAGCTTGTTCACCATCATTGGCACCTCATTTCCTCCTCCTTTCAAATGCTTCACCTTCTCCACCTTGATGATGTTCTTGATTGCCCATCTCTTCCACGATCTCTTCATTAACTTGTTGGATTACGTTGTCAACATTATCTCTATTAACACCATCATGGATCACAAACCTTTACTGGAAGATCTTAGAACTCCCACACCTCTATACTTAGCATTTTTGGTTCCACGGTTACTGGCATCACAATGTACTTTGCCTCGAGGTGTGGGAGTTCTAAGATCTTCCAGTAAAGGTTTGTTTGATTTTTTTGCCTCTTCCACTAATCAAGAAAACAAAAAAAAGATATTAGCTTAACCGCTAAATGATTCACTAAATCGATGCAACATAAGGGTTCTCGGCGTAAGGTTTGGTTAATAGCAAAGTTCACGAAAAAATAGGCCAACTCTAATTTTGTGTTCCATAGTATAGTTCGGTTACCAAAGATTTTTTAGAACAAACCAAACTCAACATTGGTAAATGTTAATGAAGAGTTCGGTTTGTCAAGTTTTTTATAACAAACCAAACTCCAACATGTTTGCAACTCATCAAGAGAGTTAGGTTTGTCAAGTTTTTTTGTCAAGAGTTCGGTTACATTTTTTTTTCGGTAAAGTTGCCACGGAATAGTTTTAGATTTTTTATATAACAAACCGAACACAATAGCACTGATTCGGTTACATAAAGACTCAAATTAGCGGCAAAATAGCAGAGTTCGGTTATATGTGAAAAAACAAATTGTTGTTAAATTTGTTAAGTTTGTTAGAAAAAAATTTAAGCTTCTTTGCGAACTAACCTAATCGGCGGTTCGGTGACCTAGTTTTGAATCCTAGAGAACCAAACTGTTCTTCGTGTTCTTCCTTTCGGGAAGTTCGGTTAACAAAATAGGGTTTTCTAGAAACTCGTCTAGCAATCCGAACTATGCAATCGTAACTTCCATTTGAACCCTATTTTGATGATTTCTATTCAATTAAACGAATCAAAATCAAATTAAAAGTAACGGGTTTGTTGCAAAATACTGTGAATCGGTCCCATGGCGTAATCGAAGCACGCAAGCGCCTATTATACTTGGATTATGGCTTCCTTGGTTGTTCCACTTCTTTATGAATCTCAAAATCACTTGGCTGATTTGCTAGATGTCCCAATCGAGGACCTTCTCCTGAAGTCTTTTGTTTTGTTTTGAAGAACCATTCTTATAGTGATTGATTAATCGACGATTAATCGATGAAGACGAATGTTGAACGGAAGAAGAAGAAGAGAAGAAAAAAATTCTCCCAAAACTCGTTGTGCGTGGTAGAGGTCTCTCCGATTTTGTGTTTTTGTTAATAGATTAGATTAGGTTAAATTTATATTTATATTTTGGTAGTTATTAGTTTAGTTATAATCTTAATTAGGGTTTGTGGGCAAATTAGTAATGTCCACGTTTTAGGATATCCCTTATAAATATAGGGTGGGTGGCCTTATAAAACAATGGTCCCAAAAAAAGGCTGGTCCCCAAAAACAGTTCTATTTTAATTCCCTGTAAAAATTGGATTTGTGTTTTGGACTGGCTTGTAATTGTAGACTTGTAGTCCTCCTCTTGGTACTAGTGTGTAGCAGTTGTATCTGTGCATTTTCTTCCTCTTTTCTTGTCTTGTTCCTCATAAAAGAACATTCATCTTTTTGACTGGGGAATTGTCAACAGGGGTGGATGAGCATAAAATCTCCATTTATAAAATGAAACCAGGCTAAAATTTATTAAATCAGAAAATTTAAAATTGGGGCTTAGGAAAAATGAAGCTCTAGGGATATCTCAGTACTCACCAAGCACCAAGTCAGAAGTTTTTTCATTTGGAGATCCATTAGCTTCAGTTCAATTTCAGGTAGTCATGAAACAGTGCTGTTTAATTGCAAGCTGAATTCAATTTCAGGTAATGATGATACTATCTCGTCCTTCTTCTTCTTCATCATCGTCGCCAACTATTATAGGTAACGATATTGATATCTTTACTCAGATTTTGTTGTGTTTATCAGTAAAACCACTGATCGTATTTAAATCCGTATCGAAACAATGGTATTCGGTTATATCTGATCCAATTTTTATCAAAAAACATACTCAAAGACAATACCCACATTCAGTAATGGTGGAGACAGAAACAAATAACCCAAAATTCGAATTCGTGTCCCTAGATGGATCATCGTCGTCAATCCCCTTTGAAACCCTAGATTTTTTCAGAGATCTTATTATAAAGATAAAACAATCTTGCAATGGTCTGTTGTGTTGCTTTAGCTATGAGGATTACGGAAACTGCACCTATTACATCTGCAATCCATCGACAAAGCAATATCGTAGAATTGTTGATTTTGGATTTGATATGGCAAAAGAAAAAGGTTTCGTAATGCCTTTGAGTGTCAGTTTGGCTTATGAACCGCTCAAGTCTCGTCATTACAAAGTTATTTGTGTTTGGATGATGCCACCTGAACGATCTACTCCTTGGCTTCGTGCTTGTCAAATTGAGATGTACTCATCTGAAACTAATTCTTGGAAGCTGTCTGGAGATGTTTTCTTTGTATCTTATAGTATTTCGAATAAAAGTGGAGTGTATTGGAATGGTTCATTGCACTGGATCGATTCTTCGAAACTGGAGAATCATATTTGTTTCAACGTCGATCAAGAATTAAGAACTGGAATGCCACCATACCGTTCTCTTCTTTATTCAGAAAAAAGATCGAATATTGAATACTTTGGGGAGTGTAGAGGTCGATTACATCTTATTTCAGATTATGTTTTGGAATTTATTTATGATATTTTGGAGATGAAGACTGACTACATGGGATGGATAAAGAAATTTCGTGTTAATGTCCGAGAGTTCCCATATCCAGTGGTGTCGGGTGGATTTTGTGTATTGCATGTTGAAGAAGTAGGAGAATCATTTATGTTGGTATTGAGGATACGAGATCAAGTTATTTCTTGTAATCTACGTGAAATGAGCTTCAAGGATCTTTATAAATTTGCACCACTGACTTGGAAAAAGATTTCACAGGATAGTTCTTATCAGTACATTGAGACACTTGCTTTTGTTTGATCAGGTTACGTACTTATGTTCTCCACGGTTGAGGTCAATGTGAAGGGAAAATTGCAGCGAAGGGACTAAGGTATGAACCTTGAAAACTTCTAACAGTTCCTTGTTAAAAATCAAGTTTAAATTGTGTGGGTAAGTCGTTGTAGGCTTATTTGTGTAGATTTGATTAGTTGGTAAATTGGTTTGCTTTAGGCTAGTTTGACCTAGAATATACGATGTTAAGAACATGTTGTAACGGGTTATATACTTATATTGTATTTGTAGCCTAAGCTTATTAGTTATCTTTACAGAAATCAAGTAATGCTCATGGTACACATTTCTAGCCCTGCAGAAAATGTACTGAAAATACTTCATTCTGAAAGATTAATAGATGGACAATGTGGTTTGCATATGATTTTTTGTTATTCTGGCTTACATATTAGTTTGTATTGTCTTTTCTCTCAGAATTTTAGGGTTAATCCTTGAAACTGATTCTGTAATAGACTACTGTAATTACACAAAGTAAATGAAAGTTGCTTGCTTTATGATGAAGTAAAATCACTTACATATTCAATAGCGTGCCATGTTGTTCATGTTTCATTTCCGCTGACCTCCTTGAGAGGGTTACTTTTGATCTTCTTGGATAAGATTCAAGGAATTTTTATTTCTGCTGTCACAGAAATTTTTGGGCAAAAATGAAAAATGAATAAAACCTCAATTGGTATCTTCTTAGTTTGGCGTTAGCATACTGATCGATAATCTCTATTGTTCTTTATCAATCTATTTTGCTTGTATAGAAATAACAGCATGCAGTCACAAAAGGTGAGTCTTTCATGCACTGTGTGAGTTCCCACAACCACATTTGAGTTTTCATTCTGTTAAGGTGTTGCTTATAGTAAGAACAATTTACAGGAGGGTTATCAACATCTTTTCAGTAAATTTCCAGCAACTTTAAAAGTTTTTTTGGTTGTAATGAACACATTAATCATAAGAATCAGTTCAACTATTCATCTTTTAGTACTTCTTACATTCCCGGACTTCGTTCACCTAAATAAGCAGTCGGCAGATATTCCAATAAGAACCCATGCTGCCCTGCATAACATAAGCCATTAGTCATGGCCATAATATTTATATGTATAATCACTACAACCAGCAGTTACTACTACCTAATTCGCAAATTAAGCTGAAAAACAATATTAGAATTCTCAACAGAATCAGAAACCAATTGTCAACATTTTAAAATAAGATGAGAATGTTAGCTTTATTTGGTCCTTGCAAATCGTGCTTTTATCTCAATTTGACGTTATGTGCTCAATTTTCTTTTTCATCTCAATTTGGCATCAGGGTTCAGCATTGCGTAGTTCCTCGCAAATACATCTTTTCATCTCATTTTGACTTTTTAAGAGCTTAATTTGTTTTTCTGCCAACTCAATTTGGCGCCGGAGTTCAGCATTTCAAAGCTACTTGATCTTTGCCTTTAGAATCTCACATTTCTTCTTCAAAAGCATACTTTTAAATTGGCGGTGGTTTGGCTTAAGCTGTCGTTTCAGATGGAATACCATCATTACTTTGAGCTTGATGTGAAGGGAAATTGCAGGAAAGGGACAAGGTATGAACCCTGAGGACTTCTAACATTTCCTTGTTAAAAATCTAGTTTTAAAAATCTAGTTTCAATTGTGTTCGGTGTCACAGTAGGCATGGTTGTATAGATTTGATTAGTTGGTATAGATGGTTTGCTTTAAGGCTAGTTTGGCATAGAATATAGGATATTAATGAACATATCATAATAAGTTATACTGTGTTTTGTAGCCTAAGTGCATTAGTTATCTGTATGAAATCAAGTAATGCTGATGGTACATATCTAGCCCCATGCACAATGTACTGAATATACTTCATTCAGAAAGATATGTAGATGGACAACGTGGTTTGCGTATAATTTTTTGTATTCCGGCTTACGCAACGCAAGTTTGTATTGTTTTTCCTCTCAGAATATTAGGGATAGTCCATGAAACTGACACTACACCAAGTAATGCTTATAATAATAAGAACAACCATTACAGTTTACTAGAGAGTTATCAACCTCTTTTCAGTAAATTTCTAGCAACTTTTCAAGTTTTTTGGGTTGTAACGAAAAGTTTAAGAACACATTAATCATAAGAATCAGTTCAACTATTATTCATATTTTAGTACTTCTTACATTCTTGGACTTCGTTCACCTAAATAAGCAGTCGACAGATATTCCAATAAGAACCCCTGCACTACATAAGCCATTAGTCATGGCCATAATATTTATATGTATAATTACGACAACCAATAGTTATTACTTACGTATTCGATCCAGAAGGATCACTGGTTATTCTCAACACCCCAAATTAAGCTGATGAAAAACAACATTAGAAATTTTAACAGAATCTGAAACCAATTGTCAACGTTTTCAGATAAGATGGGAATGTTAGCTTTATTTGCTCGTACATTGTTCTTTGCACATCTTATTTTCAACTCAATTTGATGATTTGCACTCAATCTTCTTTTCAGCTCGATTTGGCGTCGGGGTTCAGCATTGCGTAGTTCCTTGCAAATACATTTTTTCAGCTCAATTTGATGTTTTAACAGCTCAATCTGACGTCTATCCAGCTCAATTTGACGTTTTAACAGCTCAATTCGGCGTAGGAGTTAAGCATTTCGGAGCTCATTTATCTTTGCCGCCTTTAGAATTTCACATTTCTTCTTCAAAAGCATTCTTCTAAATATGCGGTTTCGCTTAAGCTGTCGTTTCAGATGAAATGCCATCGTTTTGTTAGCACAGAATCATAGAATGTAGAAGATAGTTGTGCACAGATAATGAAATATCTTACCTCCATCACTCATATTTGGGCCGGCCGAGCGAAGCGAGGGAGGACCTTTATATGGCCACTTTTTTTGTAAAATCTAAGTGATCAATTGACACAAAAAGATTGGAAATGGTTAAAGACCGAAAAACTAAAAATGTCCCTCCTTTACCCAATTACTATAACTCTTTATTGTATCCTATCTTTTCAGGTATAATTGGAAAGCAAATATTAATATAACATATCTAAAAATCCAGTGCCTTGGAATTTTACAAAATTTATCTCGTTGGAAAGGTTATAAAAAACTCTCCAAAAAGTACAAACAACAATATCAAATTTAGAGTTTTTACGAAAAATTGAGGTATTTATCATTTTAGGCACAATTTTAGAAAATTAAATGTATATCTATTATGCAAACCACCACAAAAGATACATAATACTTTATGTAGTAAAATTTTGGTTTATGCATCAACTAATTTTCCGTTGCAGCTAATAAAACAACGTACTCTCTCCGTTTCAAGAAAAATGATACTTTAATTTTAGGCACAATTCTCGAAAATTGAATGCATAACCATTATGCAAACCACCACAAAGGATGCATAACACATCATGCAATCATATTTTGGATTATGGATCGACTAATTTTCGGTTTAAGAAAAATGATACTTTCACAACCCGTTTAGGAAAAGTGAAACTTTCGCCCGTTTAGGAAAAAATGATACTTTACCTCGTTTGAGAAAAAGTGATAATTTTTAAACAGTAGAAATATTTTCAGAAACGGTGTGAAAGTATCACTTTTTCAAAACGGATGAAGTATCACCTTTTCTTAAAGCGGGGCGAAAGTAAATGAGCGAACCCCATATTGATTCTTTTCGGTCGGCCCTCCTACCATGGCAACGGTTATACTAGTTATATATACGTCCATCATATTACTGAGCGAGTACAATTATGAACGTTCCAATAAGATTCTGTTTTTTTGTAATTACATGAAAGAGACTCCTACACAAAAGTCTAAAATTTGTGGTTTTCATATTAATATTCGGATTATTACTTGTGTGTTATAGGGCCTACGGCCCATAGATGTGCGGCCCAACTAGGTAGTTAGGGTTTTCCCATGGTTATATATAAAGCATAATCTGCTATGTAATATATATGGCTGTTGCTATCAATACAATCCCTCTTGCCGCTTCTCTTACTCTTGGTCTTCTCTATGTTTTTCCCTTAAAGATTGTGCACATTTTTGGATTAATTTTTTGGGTAAATTATTGCTCTCAATTTTTAGTGCATATGCTTAAGGAAGGCATTATTTTGGATCTTAGGTTAAGCATTATTTACCCGTCACAACCTAGTTTGGACTTTTTTTGTTTTTGGTGCGCTTAGGAAAGGGCAAGCACTAGGAGAAATATTGCACCAATGCACCATATTGTCTACTATGTTTTGCAATGGAGAGAGTTGAGTTCGCAGCACCTACCCCATTCTCAACGAATTGACTTTAGTGCTCTCAACTTGTGTACGAGAGAGAAGAATGCCGCTTCACAAATCTCTTAGTTTTTCATTGATTTGAGTCTTAATTTTAGTTCTTGGAAAAGATGAATCTCGAGGTTACTTAATTTTGTCACCGAGTTATTAACGTACACTTTTAACTAACAACGTCGGTTGTCATACGCTTACAAGCACAGACTCTTCAAAAACACACGTATTTGGCATGATCAAAATACTATTCTCTAGGTCGATTGAGAAGCAGAAACACTAAGCTTGAGTCTGAAAATGGCAAACCTGGTAGATGATAATCCTTTAAGTAAAATATCTCATGGTGATCTTGGGTGAAATAAACGACCTCTAGAGATTTGGCGACTACTAGTTTCGGACATAATGAAAAGCAATCTCAATACGTTTCATTCTATTATGAAAAATAGGGTTTGATGTGAGATAAGGCACCCCTATTATCACACCACAACACTGGAGCTAAAAGAGATTTAAACTTGAGTTCAGATAAGAGAGATTGAATCCAAATCACTTCGGAAGTTACATCATACAAAGCACGATACTCATCCTATGTGCTAGACATGGAGATAGTTTTCTGCTTTTTGTAACACCAAGAGATCAAGTTAGGGCCCATAAAAATTGCCATACCACTTGGATATCCTGTGAGCTAAATCTCCTGCCCGATCAGCATCTGAAAAGCTTGGAGTTGTAGAATACTAGAGTATTTGAAATTGGATGACATAACCTAGAGTGCCTTGCAAGTATCATAATTGTTAGAAATCTTTGCTCGGTCGAACTCATAGCGTTGCTATCTCAAGCTTGTTTGTCAATGTTAGTGATCAAAACTATAAGTCTTGATTTCTAGTCTACTTATAGATGTCTTGGACTAGGATAGATTGTGTGGTTGAGCATTAGACTTCACGGCGTTCATCATTGAAGACGAAGAACTACTAAGGCGAGCTTGTGGAACTTCATCAACAAAAAGGTATATGGAGACTGAAATTCATTTATCCTTTGGGAAAGTCTATTTCTACTTTATCTCCTATATTGAGACATAAGTCGTGTTACGATATAGTTTTCTATTATACACATTTGAGATTTCGAGTTGAGTTTCACTCGCTTACATATTTCTCGAAATATGTGTTGGCAAGCTTTCGCTTCCACCAAGTTCATCTTGATCATTTGAAAATCGCCGAGTAACATCTTATATGGTTTGTGTGATACAATCAACTGGTGTAGACTTGGAATGTTTCATTATGGTTATTTCAATAACTTAAAAATTTCTTTGATGCTAATAGTGTGTGAAAACGGATATTGTCATCCTCTAAGAAAGTTTCAATGATTGAAGTAAGAGTTTAGAACACTTAACCATCATTGGAGTATGACATGTTGTGTACTCTTGCACATATGTAATCCATGTACGGGAACCATAGTATGCATACACGTATGCGTACATGTTGGTTTGAGAAATCCGGGAACCTAAATATGTGTACTGGCGTAAGGTTCATGTCCGAGTTTTTCTGCTGGGATTCGTGGTATGCGTACATGTTCGCATACTGGCGAAACCCAATTTCAGACCGGGTATTTCAAGTATGCGTACCTGTTCGTGTACTTGAAGGTTAAAGTTCTAAAATCGGTTTAGTACATGAACTAATACATTTATATATAATAAGGAATGCATTCTTTGCAAACTGTGGCTATAATGTTCATGAATTGATTCGAGTGAATCAAACCGATTTTGCTATATTGTGTTCTTGTATACTTCTATGAGAATATAGAAATTGAACAACTCTTTTACTAGTTTCATTTGAGTCATTTGAACTAGTTATGGTTAAGATGAATAAGGTTGATATGAGAGTGTTCATATGGCTACCTTAGTTAACTATTGTTGATCCAACATGGTGTACACGTTTAGGTATGTCTACATAAACCTAAATGAAGTTACATTTCATTTGTGTGTAACAAGCTAAGTTCGATCTAACGGTTTGTAAGATATTAGCTTGAATCTAATCGGGTTTTCATCTAGGGTGAATATTGAATGCTTTGTTACCAAGGTAACTTAGATTGCAAACCCGATTTGAAAACTATATAAGGAGAACTCTAGCTGGCCCCAGGAAAACTAATCCCCACACCTCATCGTGATACTAGTTGCATAAGATAGAGTCGATTCTCCTTTAACCTTAGGTTTTCACGAAACCATGTAGGTTAATGACTTAAAGACTTTATTGGGATTGTGAAGCCAGACCCAACTATTTTCTCCGTAGTTGCGTGATCTGATCTTGCTGTTTCTATCATGTTTGAGTATGATCTTCTTTAAGATTGGCTCGAGATTTAATCTCCGATAGGAAAGATAAAAAGTAATCACAAACATCTTCGTCTCCTCATTTCCGATTCCACAATATCTTGTTTCGCTACCATACGATTAAGATTATTGTGAGGTGATTGATATTTTAAAATTTGTTCTTTGGGAATATAAGTCCGGTATATCAATTGGTTCCTGTTCACCTTGATTTATCAAAAGAAGGATCAAAACTCGTAGGTATTTCTGTGAGAGACAGATTTATTTATTCTTATAGACTTTTCTGTGTGAGACAATTTTTTTATCAAGTCTTCGACTTTGGGTCGTAGCAACTCTTGGTTATGGGTGAGATTAGCTAAGGGAATCAAGTGTGTAGTATCTGCTTTGGTATCGAGAGACATAAGGAGCGCAACTGTACCTTGAATCAGTGTGAGATTGATTAGGGTTCAACTACAGTCCAGTCTGAAGTTCATTGGTAGTAGGCTAGTGTCTGTAGCGGCTTGATACAGTATGGTGTTCAAATCTGGACTAGGTCCCGGGGTTTTCTGTATTTGAGGTTTCCTCGTTAACAAAACTTATGGTGCCTGTGTTATTTCTTTTATGCATTATATTTTGTTATATAATTGAAATATCACAAGTTGTGCGTTGAATCGATCAATTGGGAAATCCAACCTTTGGTTGTTGATTGAAATTGATTGATCCTTGAACATTGGTCTTTGGTACCGTTCAAGTTATTTCTCTTCTATTTAATCGTGCTCGCAAATTCATGTTTGTCGATTGCAGATTGAATTGAGAGATATAGGTATAAAACTCTTGGATATACTTTTATCTAGATTGAGTCTAAATGTCTAGTTGATTCTATTGAAAGTATATTGGAGTTTGTCTATTCGTTATTTAAACGAATTGTTGGGTGTGGTTGTTAGACCCCGTTTTTCATTAATATTCTTGATTGCAGTCCAACGATCCTCTTTAATAGACTGCATATGTTGGCAAGCTCTATTTACTGCATAATTAATGCCAGACCTAGTTATGGTAGCATACTGCAGAGCACCAACAACACTTCTGTATCTTCAAATGGTGAAGACACTACGCCAGAAATCACCTTTATTGACAGGCCAGTGCAGTCAATAATGCGAGTTTTAAACAGTCCTCTCTCTGTCCAGATGGCTGTCATATTTTAAGGTGTCAAAAACCTTATTTTATGGTAACCTACTGTCAATAAAATTTAATGTTAAACTACGGGGCTATGCTTGTCAATAATTTTTGATGAGGCATTGCTTGTCAATCAATTCAAAATTGATTTATTAGCACATAAATTATTCACGATAATTATATAAATAATTTCTTATCGCTTAATTAGTAATTAATAGAAACATTAAGACATTCTTAACTTCAAAATAAATTTCCATACATCGTAAATGTTTAACCTCAAACGGATTTTTCGTCCCAACAACATCCAACAAGACGACATAAGAAAAGACCACAATAGACAAGAAGAGTAAATTCATTCAAAACTACAGTGCTAGTCTAAAACTGTCATCTTAAAATCATTGTGGTAATTTAGTTCAAGTATTTGCTTCACAATACCATAATAAGTCCCACTGTCAGTTTTCAAGTTTGTATCACTGGCTCTTGATCCGAAAGTGCCTCATCGCTTTCATAGACACCCCACTATTTTGTGTGGTGAAAGTCGCTTCTGAATCGGTTGTGCTAAACAGATATCCATTTACTGTGTAAGAATTGTATGAAAGAACAATCTGGACCATTTGCAAGCCTCTTAAGGGTACTTATATTCTCCTTCTCCAGCTGTTCAGTTAACCAAAGAATATACTCCATGATTTTCTTCGTTTGTTGTTTTCCGCGTCTTCCCGTAGACTTGTTCTGATCCCGAACGTAAGCATCGTATTTCCTGACAATACAAACATAGTCATCAGTAAAAAGCACATATGTGTATCAATATATATTAATAATAATCTAGACTCAAAAGTGTCGCAACGATTTACTTACTCCTTCCATACAGAACTATTGTCATCATGGTAGTGCGCAAAAACCCATCTACGCACTTGTTGGGCTCGAATACTAGACATCCGATATGGTTTGCCAATCGCATGACTAGGATGTGGCTCTTCACCGTCGCCTACCTCATCTTCCCGAAGTGTAACGTCTTCGTTTTATTGTAGCTTTGGTTAACTTCTGGGGAACTTCTCCACGCAATGTCTCATTCCTTCTCCTAAGTCATCTGTTTGATGATATAGCCCCATCAATATATGTCTTGTTCCGTCCATACCCTTTGTATGTTCTCATCATCCTATATTAAAACAACACAAGTATATATATATCAGCCAAATATGAAATAATATAGGGTGTAACAGAGGGTATAAACAGAAAATAACAGATTTGAAGCAAACAAACATTCTAATGTTACCTCTCAAAAGGATACATCCATCTAAAGTTTAACAGTCCACAAAGTAGAACTTCTTCGACTAAGTGAACAACAAGGTGTACCATCGAAACGAAAAATGAAGGAGGAAAGTAAATCTCAAAACACATAATGCCTCCACAAGGCGTTGATGGATACGATGATGAGCTCTGCTCGAGCTTGACCACCTTTGAGCATAAGATCTTGAAGAATAAAGATACATTTAAGATTGCAGCACGTAATGGTTTGACATCTTTAAAAGCATACTTGTAACCACGGTAATAACCCTTGCATTAGGATATGATAATTGTGAGACTTCATTTTTACGAATTGAAGTTCTTGCAAATCCACCTTATGCTTCCGGTTCCGTTATAACCAATCGGAACCTTTAACTTGCTTAATGTTTGAAAAATTAATCGTTTCTCCGATGTTGATAAAGCAAAGGAGCATCTGGTAGAAGCCCATTTGGATCCATCCATAAATTTCTCTTTATCTTCAACCTTTCAGATCTTGACGAGCATCAACTCCATATTTATTGGACAAACCTTTCACATTCAATATTGTTCCGAATAAAATTTCAGTGAAGTTCTTCTCTACATGCATCACATCCAAATTGTGGCGAACATACAATTCCTGTAAGTATAAATGAAACAGACAAAAAAAGGAGCTTGAGTTCTTGTATGAATAGATGTCATATGCGAGGTAAGGAAAACAAATACGGTGAAAATAAAAATAACAAACTCAAATTACCTTACAGTATGGCAAGTCAAAGAAAATTGATCTCTTGGACCATGGAGTTCCATTATCGTTGCACTCGTTTCCTCTTCCCACCGAGTTACCTTTCCAAAAGAAGTTTCTATTGACTCCAGTCTTACTCAATAATTCTTCACCAGTCAATCGTATGGGAGCCTTGTTATGTTCCTCCTTGCCGTTAAAATTTGACTTTTGCGATCTATAAGGATGCTTAGAATCCCTTAGGAACCTTCTATGACCCATGTAAGAAAATTTACGCCCATATTTTAATCTCTGCGAATCAATTTGTTCACTACATACAGGACATCCATATTTTCCTGCAGTCCTACAACCTAAAACATGCGGATAAGCTGGAAAATCATGCATACACCACATCAATAATGCTTTCATGGTAAAGTCAGACTTCGTGTTAGCATCATATGTTGTGCTTCCCACTGACCACAACTACTTAAGCTCCTCAATCAATGGTCGTAGATAAACATCGATCTTTGTGTCCAGGATCATATGGACCGGAATTAGCAATGTTAACATGGTAAAGTCTTGTGCCATACGTAGATAGATGGAGGGAGATTGTATGGAACAGGCATGACAGGCCGACAACTATGTGGATCATTCATCCCAAAAGGATTAAACCGTCTGGCTGCAAGACCTAGGCGAACATTCCTAGTTTCATACGCAAATGCTGGCCACAATCTGTCAACCTTCTTCCAAGCTGGAGAATCCACCGGGTGTCTCATGTGAGTATTATTATTTTCCACATGACTATGCCATGACATTTCCTTGGATATCCAAGGTATACTGTACATACGCTGCAATCTCTTAGTTACTGAGAAATACCTAAGCTTCTTCACTGGCACATTCTTACTAACTGGTTTTGAAGGGTCCTGCGGTTTCCACCTACTTATATCGTAGTTTGGACAACGATCCCTATCTGCGTTTTCTCTCCAATAAAGTATGCAATCATTAGGACAAGCATGGATAATCTCATAACTCATTCGAAATGGTTTAATCATAGATGTGGCCTTTTGAAAATTTTCTGGCAGAGTGCACCCATCTGGCAAAACCTTCTTCATAAATTGCAGAAGTTCAGTGAAAAGAGCTTCAGAACCCTGATTCCTAGCTTTTATGCTCATGACTCAACTGCGAGGAAAGTTTTGTATCTTGACCATCACGGATGGGATATAGAGGTTGCATTGCGTTTTCCACATTCTTACTGTTATTATCGACTTGGGTATTATCTAGAACATGACCATCGTTTTGCTGATCAGATTCATCTAGCATGTCATCGAGATCATTAGGATGGATGTGTCCAAGTGTGTCGTTGGACAAGTCCATCATTCTCGGGAATGCAGATTTAGAATGATTAGCAGTTGATGAACTAGGAAGTTGTACATTGGAACTCATCCTAGGAAGACGTTCTCCATGATTAACCCAAAATCTATAGGACTTGTCAACTCCATTCAAAAATAAGTCCTCCAGAAACCTTTCTAAGCCGAGCTTCTTGTAGTTACGACACTTGTTGCATGGACAAACATTCATTCTCACCTAAGTTATCTTTTACGAATTGAATAAAAGATATCATACCATCAATATATTCGTCTGAGAATCGAGGTGCATCCATCCAGTCTTTACTAGGAGGTATATCGGACATCTACAGGTTACATATGCACAAAAAGAATTACTAAAAACATATGCATATGCAGTTAAAAATAGGACCATTTAGTGTTTCTATGCTAGATTGTATACACTCTTTTGTTCCCCTTGACAAACATATCTCATCAAAAAACCAAACTGTAAACATCAAGAGAATTCTTCGCCAGTGTTCAAAATCAACCTATCAAACCCCTAAATGTAATCTGAGTGACTTATGCATACATCAAACAATTTCATTTATCAAGATACTAAAACTCATCTTAGATATTAAAACTCATCTTAGATATTAAAATCGCATGGCACAAGATCACAATCAAAATTTCAATCTAGCATGGAAGACCCATCTTTCTATATGCGTCACTAGATACAAATCACAATACAATAGATATTAAAACTCACGGGTCTTTAATTTCTATAGTTTGAAGTACAGTCCATATTCTACTTAGCTAATTCTGTTTTAAGCATGAAACGCAATCCATTAAATTAGTAATAAGTAGTCAATTTAGCTGATATTGTTTGTTGTTGCTGAGTAAATTCGAAAGTGAAATCTGTTACAAGTATATTTTCACGAGGTATACACACTATTGTCTTGTCTTATCTATCTATTCAATCCAACCGAGGAACAAAGAAGAAGAAGAACTAATTTATACCCCAAAAAAACACAGTTGTGAAGCACTAACATGATTAATTAAGCAAGGTCTTCTCGTAAGTTTTCAACATAAGTTTCAATACATTCAGTTCCACTTAATTTGTACAACATCTAGGTGTTAAGATATTCACGGGATAACTTGTACAAAATCTCATAAGACCAGTTAGCTTGTATAACATCTTACCCTAGGCTAATTCCTTTTTCTGAAGTTTAAGAGATTCAGCGTCGAGACTTGAGACAACACAAAATGCACTTCTACCACCTCCCACAACAGCTTGCAACACTAGTGCACTTGATCTCCTTCTTGGGCCTCAACTGCAATGAAAAGGAAATAAACAGATTCAATAAATAGTCCCATGTCCAGACTAAAACCAAATATGTAACCTTAACTTTCATCATAAAAAATTACCTGGTTGATGTGACCACACTTCTTATTTCTACAGTTCACGGCTCTTGGATGAAGGCGAACATATCATCTACAGGCAGTACAGTTAGGTTAGATAACCATCGGAAATTACTCAAATTATACCATGTATAAATCCATGACAATGTAACCAAATCAAAAATCAAGACAACCATATTTTCCAACATAGAACAAGATACCCATGCTACAAGATAAATGGTTCCAAACATGAGACCTATTTCTAATCCCCCAAAACAAGACTCCATTTGTTCCTTAAGTTCTAACAAGATTTACATTGGGACCCGATATTCACCAAAATCAATCACTTCTTCACTTCCCCATCAAAATTCACCCAATTAAGTTTATAGCAACAAACAAAATTAACTAATTCAACAATTCCTAACCCCTACCATTAACATTTCAAGCAAAAAATAGAGAAAACTAAGAAAAAGTGTTTCCAGTTACCTGTATCATATCAGGTCAGGGGAGAAGAAAAAATGAAGACCAGAGCCAACAATATCCTGATCGGCGAATTAAATGATTGTTCTACGGATGTAAATCAGAAGAAGAACTTGGGAAAGTTAAGATTTCAATCGAGATGAAGATTGAAATCGAAATGAAAACTGAAATTGAGATGAGAATCAGCCGGAAAGAAATCGAGATGAAGATTCAAGTTAAATTCTCCGACTGAATCAAATCCACCACGAGAGAAGAATGAAACCAAAACCTAGGGTTTCATATTTTTTTGGTTTCTTTGGAGAGAAGAGAGAGAAAAATTAATCAGACAAATGAAATGAATTCGTGTAGAAAAATATTAGTTTGATAAATAAAATGCCCGTCAAAAATGAAGCCTAGTGAGGGCCCGTCTACATTATACTATTTTGATAGTCTTGGCCCATCAAAAATGAATTGACAGGCTTTCCTTGTCAAATTTCTTATAGGGGCCCTGTCAAAATTACCCTGATTTGGCGTAGTGAGACACGGCTTCAGTTGGAGTAAAAGTAATATGAGTGGAACATGGCTTTGAAAATGTCATTTTTGTCTTATGCAACAAATTAGAGATATATTGCTCTTGGGTTAACTGAATACCTGCAGAATTTCTAGATGCCTATAAATCCATAAAAAGAAATGAAGTTCACCTAGATCTTCGATTGAAAGTTCTTTGCTTAAGTCAGTGAAAAGTTGATCAATTGCTGAAGTTGAGCTACCAGTAACCAAAATGTCATCAACATAGATGAGATCATAGAGTGCAGCAAAATAAGTAACTCTAAAAACAGAGAAGTATCAGTTTAGAAGATCAAAAACCACATTGTACTAGAAACTAACTGAGTCTAGCAAACCATGCCCTTGGTGCCTCGCTTTATACCATATAGAGACTTATGAAATTTACAAACATGATTAGGCATCAAATTGTCCCATTCTGTAATGATGCAGTGATCTCCTCATCCATTGCATCTCTTTCCTTTTGATCTTTACAAGCTTTAGAATAACAAGTTGGAACTGTAATGTCCTCACAAACAGTCTGCACTTGAAGCATACACTTTTGGCTTGAAAATTCCTTGATTACCCCTTGTTGTCATCATTAGGAATAAGAGGTGTATTGGTAGGAGTATCAGATAATATAGTATCCACTTCATTTTAAATTATATCAGTAGAAGGACTGGAGGGTAAAATAGTCATGGCAGAAATTGTTGCATTTGTAGAATCTACAGATTGAAACAACTATGCATATGGAAAATCATCTTCATCTAACCTAGCAACCTTGCTGGTGAGAGGATTGAAGCACCCGTAGCTTTGTGCATGTGGTTGTATCCCAAAAACATACATTTGACTGATCTTAGTTCTAATTTGTGAGCATTAAAAGGTCCCATACATGGATAACATGCACAACCAAAAGTATGTAGAAACTTGTAATCTGGTTTAAGGTGAAAAATAATTTCTAGAGGTGATAGTTGTTGTAATGTTGGGGTTGGCTGTCTGTTTATAAGAAAATTTGCAGTTTCAAATGCATGTGACCAATAAGATAATGGAAAAGAAGCATGAGAAAAAGAGCTAAACCAGTTTCCACTATGTATCCGTGTTTTCTCTCTTGCTCCATTTTGAGCATATGTGCATGAGGGCATGAGACCTTGTGACCAATTTCACAATTGTATAAGTATGTAGGGACAATTCTATATTCACCTTTAACTGATTGAACAAACTTAATCTTCTTATTAAGTTGATTTTAAACATGACTTTTAAATTTGATAAGGTGTCAAGTACTTTTGATTTATAAGCTAGAGGATCTATGCATGTAATCTACTGAAATAATCAATAAAAAATACATAATACATGAATCCATTGATAGAACAAAGTGGGAAAACTCATGCATCTGAGTGAATTAAATCCAAAGGACCGTACACAATATTAGAACTTGAAGGGAAAGGTAATGCATGACTTTTTGCTTGTTGACATGCATAACAAAGTTTGGAAGACAAATGATTATCAATAACCTCATTAACTGAAGATAAAACATGCTTAAAAGTTTGATAAGCAGGATGACCTAGTTTATTATTCCATGTAGTTGAAGAATTAGCAGTTGAAGTAAGAGCTTGATTTAGTTGTGCAGTTGTGAACTCCATGTGATAAAGCCCATCTCTAACAGGACCAGTAAGGAGAACCTTGTGTGAAATCATGTCTTTCACATAAAATATGTCATGATGAAATTTAAAGAAGCAGTTATTATCTTTTGTAAACTAATGTACTAATTGAGATTCTTAGTAATGGATGGCACATGTAGAACATTGGAAAGAGTAAATTTATATTGTCATGCCAACATGAGTAATATGCAAATATGAGCTATTACCAACTATGACATGATTATTTCCTTGATATTCAGAACGTAAATTCATATTTGAAAAGTCAGAAATAATATGATGAGTAGCTCGAAAGTCACCTACCTGGCCCGAAAGCCGGTTGAAAGGAATTCTCATTGTAGACAACAAAGCTTCGTGTTCTGAACACCAAAATCATCATAATCATCTCCATAATACATAACCATGGAATTTTCATTAGAAGCATATATATATCTGCATTCAAAAGCAGGGCGACCTGGTTTCCTGCAAATCGACACTCAATATAGTAGTTATATTTGACAGGATAAGATGGTGGGAAAAAGTTGGTTGAGCTACCAGATCTATTGTTACGACCACCAGTATCAAATATGCCACCATGGAAACCACCTCTAAAACCTCCACCTGATCGATGACCAAGAAATCCATGAGATCTATTGAATGATCCTCTTGGAGAATAAGAATTCCATTAAGGTCGGTGTGATGAAGGATAATGTGGTGAACTAGGAAATTATTGATAATAAGCAGAAGGTGGAGTTGAATATCCAATAATATTGTGAATAAAACGAAGATGTTGGAGAAGATTAAGGTGCTTATTGAGTTAATAAATTTTCAAAAACGGTGGTTAGATCTACTTTCGATTCAGCACAGACTCTTGCTTCTTCAGAGAGTACTAATCCTAACAGCTTAAAGGATGTTATCAAATTATCATTCTTCAATTGTTGTGTAGTGACTAAAGTTTTGAAAGAATTGAATTCTGATGGTAATCCTTGTAGAATGTGAAAAAGACTAAATCCTCATCAGAAATTGCTCGACCAATTTGTGCTAATTGATGAGAAATGTTCTGGCTTTATTAAAGTACACCAACATAGAATCACTACTCTTCTTCAGATGAACCAAATTAGTTTTTAGTTGCATTAATCTGGAATTGGTAGTAACATTGTAGTTGTGTTCTATAAGAATCCAAATCTCATGAGAAAATGTACAAACCTGGGATTGAGATTCTTCAGTACACGCAGTGAACAACCAAGATAGAATAGCTTGATCTTGATTTGCCCACTAGTTGTATATTGAATTTCGAACAAATTCATTTTCAGGATTTAAATCTACAAACGAAAGATCTGCAACAACCACTTGACCAGATGGAGATGATTTTCTGTAAAATTTGTCAGGACATTGGAATGACCCATCAATAAAATGAAAAAGATTGTAACTACGCAGAAGAGGTACTATTTGCGATTTCCATAAAGAGTAATTTGTGATTGTTAATTTGGAAGGTGGTTTGAAAGTTGATGGTAGGTGTTTGTTGATTTCTGTCATTATTGAAATGTAATTTTGAATTAGGTATTGATTAAGGTAACTGATACCATGTAAAATAGATAAGAATGCCGCTTGATAAATCTCTCAGTTTTTTATTGATTTGAATCTTGGATAATTTTCGGTTACAGGAAAAGATGAATCTCAGTTCATTTAAACCTTTACTGAATCAACTCACCGGATGACTACTGTCACCAGTTACTAACGTACACTTTTAACTAACACCTTTCAGTTGTCACACGCTTACATAACACAAGCACAGACTCTTCACAAACACCCGTATTTGGCATGATCAAAATGTTATTCTCTAACAACTTGCATGTTATCTTAAATGAGAGTGTATTTACATACTTCAACGGGGAAATTAATATTATTGCTGAGGTTGTCGGAGGAGCAGTTGATCAGCTCTGAAGGCCAAAGCCAGTACCGAATCCCAAGCTTCGTAGATATATCGAAACCAAAATATGCAACCTCCACCGAGGTCTAGGGCACCATAAAAACCTTAACACTCTAAGAGCATGTTAGGCAAACAGATGTAGAATTGTACTTATTCTTAGAAATCAAATTTAATTTCCTGCTTTTACCATATTTTGATGACAAAAGAAGAAATCAATCCCAGAAGCTAGAAGCAAAAAAAAAAAAACTCCACAAAAGTTTTTTTTTATATTTGGAAATCCATTGTGTCGGTCGGGTTTGAAAAAAAAAATCCTAAATGTCCAAATCATGTTGACTATTATCCTTGTGCAGGTAGAAAATCATGTTGCCACATGGACATATGTCAAGGCATGAACACGAGAAATACGGGTACATTGAACACAATATGAAGGGTTACTTTTCCTTAAATCGAGATATCTACCCTTCATCCAAGATAGTAACACTTACATGGAAATCCATAGCGAGACTGACATTCAAGTTTGAAATGGGTAGATAAGCAATTAATGTGAATTCAGAACGGCCAGATCGTCAGGATTACAGTTTGACTGAACATGTGGAGAAAAGAGTATTCGTTGAAGAACAATTGGGACAATGGAAGCTTTAGAGAATATTATGATACAAGCTTAGCTGAGGGAATTGTCATCAGTGAATTGCAAGTAATATGATAATATCATTAGAGAAGGACTGGGCGAAGAAGATCCAAGAAGTAACACCCCGAGTTCCGGACCAGGGTCAAACCCATATGAGATCCGAACTCGAAGCATTATGGGTCGAAAGATACAAAAGTTCTATTTTTTTAAGAATTATTTCACTAAGCTTGAGGAATTATTTTTATACATGAGTTTAATCAATTATATAAAACTTCTAACAACATTTTCAACAAAATCTTAAATTCAAATTACACTTCAAACAAATAAAGTAGATACAACACTAACAACAAGATAGCTAACTTCTTAGTTTCCACTTCCACATTCCATATCTGGAAAAGAAAAAAAGTCAATTGGGGTGAGTTGACGGCCCAATAGGCATATTTTTGCATCCTCTAAAATATATAAACATCGTAATTAATTACACAAGAAATCCATTTTGTTTATAATTTCACAACACCCGAGTGTTTGTGGGTGAAAATGGTTTCTACTGATTTCGGTAATTTCGGTGTATGGGTGAGAAACGAATTTAAACTCTAAACAATGTACTGCAAGGGAGTACTTTATATTCGAGAGATCAATCTGTACAAGTCCGACCTAAACCAAGAAATGGCCGTTCCAGACTTGTTTCGTTCACAAAGTGGAGGAGAATGGGTTGGTTTTGGGGAGGGAAGCAAGGAAAGTGATGAGACCAGAATAGTTGATTTTGGAAGAGTAGTTGTGTTACGACTTGTATCAGAAAGTGGGAAGCTAACAGATGGGAGAGCTAGCAAACATTTTCTGAGTGGTGTATGCCCCTGACTGAACTTGTCGTTCGGTGGAAATAGGTAAGACCTATTTATACAAGTCAAAGTGAAACGTACTCTGGTCTCATTAAGGAATGGAAGAATGGGTGAATAAATGGGAGGAGGTGGTAACGTTAACGCATGGAATTGATGTTCCATAAAACCGTTAACGCATGGAATTGATGTTCCATAAAAAGAATGTTTCACCATTAACTCCCTGTATTTACTAACCGTCTCATCCTTATGACACTTCCTTATGACGGGCGTAGTGTACGCCGCACGCTGTAAACCGCCAAACCAATACCCAAAGAGGATCCCCGGTTTGTGATATGTGTTGATGTCTCGAATGTTTTTGTGGAAAACATGTAGCATGTTGTTGTTTCCTGGCAAGTCGAACTGGGGAGACTTTCTAGCTTGGTGACCTTCGACGGTCAAGATTTTGCATCTCAAGAGGAAAGATAGTCGTTGATCGTTGCACGCTTTCGTTTTGGTAGCCGCGTAGGGAAGGCCGGCATGGTGACGCAGTTAGGTTGGCATGCCGTTGGCATGGCATGGAGCGTGGCCAAACTTAGGTTTCGGGCCAAAGGTTACCATGTGTCGTCTGTAACCTTGGATGGCTAGGATTTGCTCTTGGGATTGAAGGGGGACCGTTCATCGTCGCACGCCTTCATTTTTTGGTAGCCGCGTAGGGAAGGCCAGCATGGTGGCACGGCTAGGTTTGCATGCTGTTGGCAGGGCATGGTTTGGCATGGCCAAACTTAGGTTTATGGGCCAAAGTTACCATGCGTCGTTTGGTAACCTTGGATGGCTAGGATTTGCTCATGGGATTGAAGGGGGGCCGTTGAGCATCGCACGCCTCCGTTTTTGGTAGCCAGACAGGGAAGGCCGGCATGGTGGCGCGGCTAGGTTAGCATGCCGTCGGCATGGCATGGTTTAGCGTGGCCAAACTTAGGTTTCGGGCCAAAGGTTACCATGCGTTGTCTCGGTAACCTTGGATGGCTGGGATTTGCTCTGGGATTGAAGGGGACCGTTGATCGTCGCAACGCCTTCGTTTTTGGTAGCCGCGGGAAGGCCAAAGATGGTGGCACGGCTAGGTTACCATGTCGTTGGCATGGCATGGTTTGGCGTGGCCAAACTTAGGTTTTCGGGCCAAAGGTTACCATGCGTCGTCTGCAGTAACCTTGGATGGCTAGGATTTGCTCCTAGGATTGAAGGGGGACCGTTGATCGTCGGACGCCTTCGTTTTTGGTAGCCGCATAGGGAAGGCCAGCATGGTGGAGCGGCTAGGTGTGTTTGGCATGTGGGGCCAAGGGCTTAGCATGCCGTTGGCACATGCTGCGGTTAGAATGGATAGTACCAAGGCAAGGTGCGGTTTGGCTTGGCATGGTGGGGCTAAGGGTTTGGCATGCCGTTGGCACATGGCGCGACTAGCATGGCTAAGGCCAAGGCAAGGTGCGATTTGGCTTGGTATGGTGGGGCCAAGGGTTTGGCATGCCGTTGGCACACGGTGCGGCTAGCACGGCTAGGGCCAAGGCAAGGTGCGGTTTGGCTTGGCATGGTGGGGGCAAGGGTTTGGCATGCCGTTGGCACATGGTGCGGCTAGCATGGCTAGGGCCAAGGCAAGGTGCGATTTGTCTTGGCATGGCGCGCCTAGCATGGCTAGGCCAAGGCAAGGTGTGGTTTGGCTTGGCATGGTGGGGCTGGAGGTTTGGCATGCCGTTGGCACATGGGTGCGGCTAGCGTGGCTAGGGCCAAGGCAAGGTGCGGTTTGGCTTGGCATGGTGGGGACAAGGGTTTGGCATGGCGCGGCTAGCATGGCTAGGGCCAAGGCAAGGTGCGGTTCGGCTTGGTACGGTGGGGCCAAGGGTTTGGCATGCCATTGGCACATGGTGCGTTTAGCATGGCTAAGGCCAAGGCAAGGTGCGGTTTGGCTTGGCATGGTGGGGCCAAGGGTTTGGCATGTCGTTCGCACATGGCGCGGCTAGCATGGCTAAGGCCAAGGCAAGGTGCGGTTTGGCTTGGTATGATGGGGTCAAGGGTTTGGCATGCCGTTGGAACATGGTGCGGCTAGCACGGCTAGGGCCAAGGCAAGGTGCGGTTTGGCTTGGCATGGTGTGGCCAAGGGTTTGGCATGCCGTTGGCACATGGTGCGGCTAGCATGGCTAGGGCCAAGGCAATGTGCGGTTTGGCTTGGCATGGTGGGGCCAAGGGTTTGGCATGCCGTTGGCACATGGCGCGGCTAGCATGGCTAGGGCCAAGGCAAGTTGCGGTGTGGCTTGGCATGTGGGGCCAAGGGTTAGGCATGCCGTTTGCACATGGCGCGACTAGCATGGCTAGGGCCAAGGCAAGGTGCGGTTTGGATTGGCATGTGGGGCCAAGGGTTTGGCGTGAATGGTTTGGCTTGGCATGGCGGGGCCAAGTGCTTGGCATGCCATGGGAGCATGGTGCGGATAGCATGGCTAGGGCCAAGGCAAGGTGCGGTTTGGATTGACATGTGGGGCCAAGGGTTTGGTAGGTGTGGCTGGCATGGTTTGCCATAGGCACAAGGGTGCGGCTAGCATGGTTGGCATGCATTGGCACGGTAGGTGTGGGTGGCATGGTTTGCCATCGGCACGGGGTGCGGCTAGCATGGTTGGCATGCCTTGGCGCGGTAGGTGTGGTCGGCATGATTTTCCATTGGCACGGGGAGTGCGGCTAGCATGGTTTGCATGCCTTGGCGCGATAGGATGTGGTGGCATGATGAGCCATTGGCACGGGGGTGCGACTAGCATGGTTGGCATGCCTTGGCGCGGTAGGATGTGGGCGGCATGATGAGCCAATTGCACGTGCGGTGTGAGAATTAGGGTTTTGGCTTGTCGAAACCCTAATTAGCATTTAAAAAAGGTACCACTGGTAATTTTCTCATGAGACAAATTAAAGGGTTCAATAAATGTGCTTGGTTTGGACATTATTACTCAAGTTCAGCGGCGTCACTGTCTCGACTAGGGTTTTACGACTTTACCCCTAAAGGTAAAAACCATCATCAACACCGAGTAAATTCTGAGTTATTATTCAAATCATTTTAGTTTATGAGTTCACGGTACGAATGTACTTGGTTCGTCAGTCGGTCACTTCGGAAGAACTGTTGCCAGCTGTTCTTAACGTCAGTGTTCTCACGCCAGGTAAGATCCTTCCTTTCGTGCTCCCGGATCGAAGTCCAATGACAACCCCTAAGTACAACAAGTTCTGGCAAGATGAGTTTCTTGCCATCCATGGGTTTGTGGGCAATATTGTGGAGAATACCCGCGACATGCCTTCCTCTGTGACTTTAGCGGAACATCCACTGTTGAGGGAGCCTTCTACTGCTAAGCAAAAATCTCCTGACAGTTCTCAGAAAAAGGAACGAAGGTCTAAGAACCGTGCGGGTGGTTTCCAGACAGATTCGTCAGCTTTCGTGACTTTCATTTCTTTCAACACACGGGTATGGGCATCTCCTTTTTGATTCGACCGATTCACACAAATCTTCTGTTTCGTTGCTAAACATCTTTTCTTTTCGATTCGAGGCCTTGTGGCGCAAACCCCTTTGCCAAACTCGCGCATAGTCGAAATCGGCTACTAAGTCTCCCGAGGATGTAGAAGAATCCGAGGAAGAAGAAAGATCGGGATCCAGCAGTGATGATGAAAGTGCTTTGAAGGTGACACCGAGTCTTCCTCAGTGAATCCTTGAGATGAGTTGGTAAGTTTATGCGGTCCTCTTTTTTTTTTTTGCCCACTTTTTTTTTTTCTTTGAGTGAAAACTAAATTATAATGTTGCAGGAGGGGATTGTTTCTGAAGAGGGTCTTGAGGTGGAGACTCGCCACAATGAAGGTCCAGCTGTGGAAGTCGCGCCTATAGGTGGCTCGGAGATGGACGTTGATAACGGTGAAACCCAGATGGTAGAAAGTACTTCGGCGACCATTGGTGTGGTCGTGGTCAGGAATCCTTTGTCGGTCGGGATTCGATTGCGGGCGCCATTTTCGATGCCTCCATATTTGACTCCCCACGAATAACATGTGTTGGTTGGAGGCTTGGTGTGCCAGCCAAGCATGCGGAGTTGTATACCAGGATATGGGAAAAATACGGACATATCGCCACGACCAAGAAGCTCACTAGCCGATTTGCATTGGTCAAGCGTGTGGAAGAAGCTTTATCTTCAATTCACCATATGTGCAACGTGATTGGTCACATTTGTTTAGGAGATGTGATCTCAAGCCGGAAGTTTCATCGGGATATGTGTGTAGACTTTGAGTTTAATGTCTCTTGGTTCGCAAGGGCTTTTCGAGATCAAAGGCTGCGGGATGAAACGAGTTGATGGTCCTTCTGCGGATTCGATTATCGTTAGGCGACAGAAGTCGATAAGTTGTCCCAGGAGCTGGAGAAGTTATCTCAGGAGTTGAAACTGAAGCAGACGGCCATTCAAACTATGAAGAACGTTTTCTCCAAGAAGAACGAGCCGTTGTTGAGCGATTTTCCTTGAGCGTGTTACTTTTTTAAAACTCCTTTCCTTAGTTTTTTTTTTTTAAAGGCAAAGAAACGCCTAGTTTATGGTGGTTTTGGATTGATAGATGATTGTTTTTTATAAGAGTTTTTGGATTATTTTGGGATAATGGTCTTTTGATATGTTAAAGTCTAAGTTGCAAGTGTAGGTAGCAAATCATCTAGGAAAATTATGAAACCGTAAATGTTGCATGACGGGGGAAAGTATGGGATGAAACTTGGGAATAAAACGGTGTTTGGTTTCAACGTAGAAACCTATAATAATCGGTTATGTATCATGGCCGGACTTACTTGTTTTTATTACCTACTTCAACAAAACGGATCCCAAACCGCAAGTCCGCGACGTCGAATTGCCCGTGAGAAGTCCCTAGTTGTTCCCCATCGCGTGATTATTGATAATTGGGTCGTCGATCCTAAGCGAATCGTTTGTTGTTGTTTTTTTTTTTTTGGAAGTCCCCAGTTGGTTCTTGTTGTATTACGCCTAGTAACTGTTACGACTGGTAACTGGGTCGTTGATCCCTGAGCGGATCATTTGTTGCTACCGTTCCGAGATCTAAGTCAAACGATGAGATTGAGAGTTGAAAATTGACAGCGTGACCGAAAGATCAATCCTCCCGCTGTGGTCGCCAATTATTTGAGGGTGAAAACGGTTTTTTGATTTCGGTAATTTCGCGTGAGTGGGTGAGAAAGGGAGTCTAAACCCTAAACAATGTACTGCAAGGGAGTACTTTAGATTCGAGAGATCAATCTGTACAAATCCGACCTAAACCAAGAAATGGCCGTTCCAGGACTTGCTTTGGTCACAAAGTGAAGGAGAAGGGTTGGTTTTAGGGAGGAAGCGAAGAAAGTGTTGAGACCAGAATAGTTGGTTCTGGAAGAGTAGTTGTTTGACTTGTATCAGAAAGTGAAAGCTAACAGATGGGAAAGATAGCAAGTGGTTTCTGAGTGTTGTATGCTCCTGACCCAAAACTTGTTCTTTGGTGGAAATAGGTAAGACCTATTTATACAAGTCGTAACATAACGTACTCTGGTCTCGTAGAAAATAGGAACGGCTGAGTAAAGTGGAAGGAGGTGGTAAATGGGTACGCCTGGAATTGATGTTCCATAATGAAAGGAGCGTTTAACCATTATTCCTTGTATTTACTAACCGACTCATTCTTATGACACTTTCATGTAACGGGTGTAGTGTACGCCGCACGTTGTAAACCGCCAAACCAATACCCTTTATGAGCATCCCTCAGTTTGTGACATGTGTTAGATGTCTCGAGTGTTTTCATACGAAAACGTGTAGCAAGTTGTTACGTGTGGCATGGTGGCATGCCAGTGGCCATGGTAGAGTCGACATGGCTTTGCCAAAGAATAGGCGCGGCCAAATTTGGGGTTTAAATGCAAACCGTGATGTTTTGGGTTTGGGTCGTAAGTTAGGTGGCGAACCTTGTGTGGTCGATATCTGCATCTCAAAGAGAAGAATAGTCGTTGATTATTGCAACCCTTCGTTTTAGCGACCAACGTTGAGCATGGATTTGTCATAGAGTAGGCGCGGCCAAATTAGGGTTTGGGTGCAAACCGTGTGTTTTGGCTTTGGGCCGCAAGTTTCCATGCGTTAGGTGGAGAACTTGTGTGGTCGAGATCTGCATCTCAAAGAGAAGAGTATCCGTTGATTATTGCAAACCTTCGTTTTAGCAGCCAGCGTTGAGTCATGGCCTTGTCAAAGAGTAGGCGCGACCAAATTAGCGTTTAGGTGCAAACCGTGTGTTTTGGATTTGGGCCACAAGTTGCCATGCGTCAGGTGGCGAACTTGTGTGGTCGAGATATGCATCTCAAAGAGAAGGGTAGCCGTTGATTATTGCAACCCTTCGTTTTAGCAGCCAGCGTTGAGTCATGGCCTTGTCAAAGAGTAGGCGCGGCTAAATTAGGGTTTAGGGGCAAACCGTGTGTTTTGGATTTGGGCCGCAAGTTGCCATGCGTTAGGTGGCGAACTTGTATGGTCGAGATCTGCATCTCAAAGAGAAGGGTAGACGTTGATTATTGCAACCCTTCATTTTTAGTAGCCGGCGTTGAGTCATGGCCTTGTCAAAGAGTAGGCGAGGCCAAATTAGGGTTTAGGTGCAAACCGTGTGTTTTGGCTTTAGGCCGCAGGTTGCCATGCGTCAGCTGGTGACTTTGGACGGCTAAGATCTGCATCTTAGATGAAAGGGTGGTCGTTGATTGTTGCGGCACTTCATTTTGGGCAGCCAATGACGTGAAGGAGAGGCTGGCATGGTATAGGCGCGGCCAAAACTAGGGTTTGGTGCAAACCGTGGTGTTTGGCCTTGGGCGCAAGTTGCCGTGGCGTTAGGTGGAGCGGGCGGCATGGTTGGCATGCCTTGGCGCAGAGACATGGCTGGCATGGTTGGCATGCCTTGGCGCAGAGACGTGGCTGGCATGGTTTGCCATTGGCACGGTGGTGTGGCTGGCATGGTTGGCATGCCTTGGCGCGAGAGACGTGGTTGGCATGGTTTGCCATTGGCACGGTGGGACGACTGGCATGGTTGGCATGCCTTGGCGCAAAGACGTGGGCGGCATGGTTTTCCATTGGCACGGTGGTGCGTCGGCATGGTTGGCATGCCTTGGTGCGAGAAGGCGTGGATGGCATGGTTTGCCATTGGCACGGTGGTGCGGGCGGCATGGTTGGCATGCTTTGGCGCGAGCGTGGTTGGCATGGTGGTGCATCGGCATTGTTGGCATGCCTTGGCGCGAGAGACGTGGCGGCATGGTTTGCCATTGGCACGGTGGTGCGGCTGGCATGGTTGGCATGCCTTGGCGGAGACGTGGCTGGCATGGTTTTCCATTGGCACGGTGGTGCGGGTGGCATGGTTGGCATTCCTTGGCGCAGAGACGTGGCTTGCATGGTTTGCCATTGGCACTGTGGGAGAATTAGGTTAGGTGTATACGAGAGGTGATGTCGATTAATACTAAGGGTTCGTCGTGGAACATGACACATGTATATATAAAATAAAAGGTACCCCGGTAATTCTTACGTAAATACGCCGATTGATTTAATAAATGCGTTATTGGTCATAGTGACGTCATGTCGGATGTATGGTTTTACGATTTTATCCCTAAGCTAAAAACCACCATCAACGAAGGTTATGGTGGATGATTATTGTTCACCCCAAACATAATTTAAATGTGTTGATTGTGTATCTTGTCTCATGTACCTGGTTCAAAAGAGACAAGAGTTTGCATTCTTCGGGCTTTAGGAAAACGAGAAAAGAACGTTTTTTTTGTTTTGTTTTTTCTTTTTGGTGTTGTTTTCACCGATTTGAAATTCTTCCATCTTTTCATATCTAATTGATATTGAAAGGGCGTTACTCTGTTTGATCAATCAAATAGGGTTAAAATCGACAATTTTGCCTTCTTTAAGGTTGTGAGTTGTGCGTACGTGAATCCTTTTAGTGTATAAAGGTTAGTAACCCTACATTCTTTTTTTTTCCTTGTCGAAAACTCTTTTTATCACAAGATTGCTTGTTAAGTCGATTTGTGAATTCCTCTCACAATCTCATCTTCGGGTATCCAAGCATTATGTCTTGATGGGAAAGATGTTAATATGATTGTTAAGCCATCAATCATGAAGGAAAGCAGATAAATCTCTTGTACCTTCAACTTTGAAAAGAAAAAGGAGGGAAACCAAGAAATGTTCCTTCTAATCTATAGAAGTTTTAAGGGTTCTTGAAGAGTTGAAGGAAACAAGAAAGGAGATTTAGCAAATAAAGGATATTGTTTTAAGGACTCTCGAAATTCAGAAAGGCCCTGGTTCGGCATCAGTCTAGAAGGTTTGTTGGAATTGACTCCTTTCTTCATGAACCTTATGTTCCGATGGCTGTTGACGACAAGGAGTTCGTGGACGATAAAGAATTTTTAGAGGCCTTAATGTCTAGGAAACTTCTTATGAGATTTTATTCTTGTGTTTTAAGAAGGATAACTAGGGTTTGGAATAACAATTATTGTGAGTACACATAGCTATTGCCAACGATTTTCATCTTGCAATGTTTTTAGATTTATTTATTAAAATTCTAAAGTTTATTTGAAAGATGATTTTGCAGTATTAATCTTTACGGTTTTATATATTGCAACTTGTTATGGGATATGTGTGTTTGCATCCGTGAACTATGATTGTCCCATATATGTCAAAAGTCAAGCCTATTATGTCATTATGAAAATATTGATGAAGATAGGATTAATTTTTTATTGCAAAGATTAAGTCTATTATATGTCTTTATGCAAATATTGATGAAAAATAAAATGAATCTTTGAATATTCCGCAGTATTGGTCTTTCCCTGATCCACTTCTATGTGAAATCTTTGTGTGGCTCAGTAAGTTCTCTTATGTTGAGCCTTTCCGATTAAATTAATCATGGGTTCTCTTGTGGTTAATCTAATTGAGTATTTTGGATACAAATTCATGTTTCATGTGATTTGTTAATGTCAAATTGTGAAAGTAAGGTCGCTCTTATTGTTCTTTCAGGAATGACATTTTATGGGGAAGATTTCTTAATTGATTTTGTGCTTAATTGCCAAATCTTTGTAGGGAGTGCGGTTGTGGAATATTGTAGGAGTTTTCTTGTATCTTTATAAACTCCTTGATGAATATAATAAGTTTCGACTATGTGAAATCATCGAAACAAAGTTGATATGTTCTCTTTTACTCATGAAGTATCTCTATGAGAATTTCATTATGATCCCACTAGTTTTCGTACCTTTGCCAATTTATATACAAAAAGGGGGAGAATTGATATGTTGTTCACACTAAAAATACATATGGTTTACGGATCATTATGTAAGGGGGAGTGGTTTTCATGTGAGATGAATTATTGACTAAGGGGGAGTGATACATATCACCATAGTATTGTTGTCAAAGTTGTGATACAATTGGACTTTGATGTTGTGTAATAATACTATGACACTGTATAAAAATGATTGAGAATCCTGTTTTCTTATTGTTATAGCTACGGATCTTCAACAACTATGATGCTGAGCTGAACACGTTCAGAATCACTGGAGTACTTGAAAGTGACGAAGATTTCGAGTAGTGTTGAAGAACCGAGGAAATCAAGCATTTGGATTGAGAGCTACAAACTTTATTTATTTTGTATTCCATATGTATTGATAGTGAAAAAGCGGGGGTACAACAACCACACCCAATATTTCAATTAGCAATCTGTATGGACTAACTCCAATATACTTTCAAGATAATTAACTAGACTCAATCTTAACAAAGTATATCAAAGAGTTATATGTCTCTTTCTCGATTCAATTCTTACTCAAGCAAATAGAAATCTGCGAGTCTAATTGAATACAAGAGAAATCACTTGAACGGTTCCAAAGACCAATGTTCAAGGATCAATCAATTTCAATCAACAACCAAAGGTCGGATTTCCCAATTGATTGATTCAAACGCACAACCTGTGATATTTCAAATGCAGAAAAACCCCGGACCTAGTCCAGATTGAACACACACTTTGTATTAAGCCGCTCGAGACACTAGCCTACTACAAACTAACTTCGGTATGGACTATAATTAATCAATCTCACACCGAGTCAAGATGCGAGTTGCGCTCCTTATGTCTACGATACCAATAGGATACTACGCACTTGATTCCTTTTGCTGATCTCACCAACAACTAAGAGTTGCTACGACCCAAAGTCGAAGACTTTAATAAACAAATCTGTATCATACAGAAAAGTCTACGGTAATAGATAAATCCGTCTCCCACAAAAATACCTACGAGTTTTGTTCCGTATTTTGATAAATCAAGGTGAACATGAACCAATTGATAACCGGACTTATATTCTGAAGAACGACCTAGTATTATCAATCACCTCACAATAATCTTAATCGAGGCGGCGAAAGAAGATATTGTGGAATCACAAACGATGAGACGAAGATGTTTGTGATTACTTTTGTATCTTGCCTATCGGAGATATCAATCTCAATCCAATCGTTACGATTGTACTCAATACGATAGAAACAACAATATCATATCACACAACTACAAGAAAGTAGTATCGGTCTGGCTTCACAATCCCAATGAAGTCTTTAAGTCGTTAACCTACAGGGTCTCGGTAGAAACCTAAGGTTAAAGGAGAATCGACTCTAGCTTATACAACTAGTATCACACGGGAGGTGTGGGGATTAGGTTTCCCATTTGCTAGAGTTCCCCTTTATATAGTCTTTCAAATCAGGGTTTGCAATCAATGTTAACTTAGTAACGAAGCATTAAATATTCACCATTAGATGAAAACCTGATTAGATTCAAGCTAATATCTTTCAAGCGTTAGATCGAAAACTTAGCTTGTTACACACAAATGAAATGCACGTTTTAGGTTTGTGTAACCGTACCCAAACATGTACATTTGTTGGTTCAACAATTGGTTAGCCATATGAGCACTTTCATATTAACCATATTCTTCTTCACCATAACTAGTTCAAATGATTCAAATGAACTAGTTGGAGAGTTGTTCAATTGCTTAGATCTTATAGAAGTATACAAGACACAATCGAAGCAAAAACGATTTGATTCATTCGAATCGATTCATGAACTTTATAGCCACGGTTTGCAAACTTGCATTCCTTAGTTAATATAAGTATAAGTTCACGAATAATCGTTTTTAGAATATAACCAACCTAAGTACGCGGACTTAAGTACCCGGAATAAGTTTGTAAAAGATTCACAAACTCCAGCAAATTTTCTCGGGAAGAGAACCTCAAACGATCTGAACCCGGGTTTGCGGACTCTTGTTCGGTTTCCTGAGAAGCAAAGTAAGCATACTTTGGTTCAAGGAATAAAGACTTATACATGTATGTGTTTCCACACAATGCTTATATCCAACAATGGTTATATAATCTAAACTCGCATTTCAATCATTGAAACATTCTTAGAGGACGTTATATAGTTGTTATTCACAAACTATTTTTCGTCAAAGCCATTTTCAAGTTATTGAAACATAACATGACTTTCGTCACTAGGTAAAGATGAACTTTGCCAAAGCGAAAGCTTACCAATACATATTTCGAGAAATAGATAAGCGAGATAAACTCGGCTCGAAATAACAAATGTGTATAATCAAAGTCTATATAGCAAAACGCAGCGTTTGTCTCAAGATAGGAGATAGAGTAGATAGACTTTTGAGTGATAGATAAGTTTAAGTCTCCACATACCTTTTAGTCGATGAAGTTCCACCGGTTCCTTGAGTAGTTCTTCGTCTTGTATGATGATCGCCATGGAGTTCTTGAGCTCAACTACACTTTTTATCTTAGTCCGAGACTTAGCTATAGTAGACTAGAAATCAAGACTTATAGTTTTGATCACTAACATTGACAAACATGCTTGAGATAGCAACGCATGCGAGTTCGGCAAGCCGTGCTCTAATAGATAGTTTTATCACTAAAATTGACAGGGGGAGACTATTAGAGCACTGCTCGGTCGAACTCGCAAGCGTTGTTATCTCAAGCTTGTTGTCAAGTTTATTTGCCAAAACTATAAGTCTTGATTTCTAGTCTACTTATAGTTAAGTCTTGAATTAGGATAGAAAGTGTAGTTGAGCGCATTAGACTTCACGGCGTTCATCGATCAAAGACGAAGAACTACTAAGGGGAGCTTGTGGAACTTCATCAACAAAAGGTATGTGGAGACTTGAACTCACCTATCACTCAAAAGTCTATCTACTCTATCTCTTATTTGAGACAAAAATCGTATTGCTATATAGACTTCGATTATACACATTTGATATTTCGAGCTGAGTTTAACTCGCTTACATATTTCTCTAAATATGTGTTGGTAAGATTTCGCTTTAACCAAGTTCATCCTATATTCTTGACGAAATTCAAAAGATGGTCATGTGAAACAGTCATTTGATGTGGATTCGGAATGTTTCATATTGATCATTCGTTCACTTGAAAATTGCTTTGAATCTAATAGTTTGTGTGAGACAGCTATTTTCTTCTTCTAAGAATGTTTCAATGATTGAAATGAGAGTTTAGAACACTTAACCATAATTGGATTTAAGCACAATATGCGTACTTGCATAGGTGTTGATCCAAGACCGGATTGCGGTATGCATACCCTATGCGCACTGGCGAGGTCAGGTAAAGTCCGGGAGTGGGAGTATGCATACATGTACGCGTACTGGCGAAGTTAGTTGAAGTTCGGGTACTATAGTGCGTACATGTACGCGTACGGAATTCAACTGAAGTTTGGAAGTGTACGACAGTTTGCGTACCCGTTTGCATACTTGGGAACACAGTCCAAGTCCGGCTACTTAGGTATGCGTACCCGTTTGCATACTTGAATGGGTTATGTTCTAAAATCGGTTTGTTCATGAACTAATACATTTATTTATATATAATAAGGAATGCAATCTTTTGAAAACCGTAGCTATAATGTTCATGAATTGATTCGAGTGAATCAAAATCGATTTTGCTTCAATTGTGTCTTGTATACTTCTATGAGAATATAAACAATTGAACAACTCTAGAACTAGTTTCATTTGAACTAGTTGTGATTGAGATGAACAAGGTTGATATGAAAGTGTTCATATGGGTAACTTCGGTTAACTATTGTTGAGCCAACAAAGGTGTACACGTTTAGGTACGGTTACTCATATCTAAATGAATTCACTTTTCATTTGTGTGTAACAAGCTAAGTTCGATCTAACGGTTGAAAGATATTAGCTTGAGTCTAATCAGGTTTTCATCTAACGGTGAATATTTAATGCTTTGTTACCAAGGTAACATTGATTGCAAACCCTGATTTGAAGACTATATAAGGGAAAACTCTAGAAACTGGTAAACCTAATCCCTACACCTGTTGTGTGATACTAGTTGCGACTAGAGTCGATTCTCCTTTTAACCTTAGGTTTTTCTAAAACCCTGTAGGTTAACGACTTGAAGACTTCATTGGGATTGTGAAGCCAGACCCTACTATTTTCTCTGTATTTGCGTGTTCTGATCTTGCTATTTTCTATCGTGTTGAGTACTATCTTCTCTAAGATTTGCTCGAGATTTAATCTCGGATAGGCAAGATAAAAATTAGTCACAAACATCTTCGTCTCATCGTTTGTTATTCCACAATATCTTGTTTCGCTACCATACGATTAAGATTATTATGAGGTGATTGATATTTCTAGGTTGTTCTTCGGGAATATAAGTTCGGTATATCAATTGGTTCATGTTCACCTTGATTTATCAAAAGGCGGAACAAAACTCATAGGTATATCTGTGGGAGCAGATTTATCTATTCAATAGACTTTTTCATTTGTGTGAGGCAGTTGGTTTATCAACTCTTCGACTTTGGGTCGTAACAACTCTTAGTTGTGGGTGAGATCGGCTAAAAGGGAATCAAGTGCGCGGAATCCGGCGTGGTTCTAGAGGCGTAAGGAACGCGACTGTACCTTGATCAGTATGAGATTGGTTAGGCCTCAACTACATTCCAGTCCGAAGTTAATTGGTAGTAGGATAATGTCTGTAGCGGCTTAGTACAGTTTGGTGTTCAATCTGGACTAGGTCTCGGGTTTTTTTTGCATTTGATGTTCCTCGTTAACAAAACTTCTGGTGTCTATGTTATTTCTTTTCCGCATTATATTTTCTATATAATTGAAATATCACAGGGTGTGTGTAAGTTAAATCAATTGTGAATCCAACCTTTGGTTGTTGATTAAATTGATTGACACTTGTATATTGGTTTTTGATACCGTCCAAGTTATTTATTATATTCAATTGGGCTCGTAAATTTTTATTTGTTTGATGGCAGATTGAATTGAGAAATAGAGATATAACTCTTTGATATACTTTTCTTAAGATTGAGTCTGACTGTCTAGTTGATTCCGTTGAAAGTATATTGGAGTTAGTCCAAACAGATTGCTAAGCGAAATATTGGGTGTGGTTGTTAGACCCACGCTTTTTCAAGAGTGATTTCATGTTTTGTTGTTTGTATTGAAAATTGTTTATTTTTATGAAAAATTGTGTTGCTCCAGTTCTTTGACCCTAATCACTTAAAGGAGGTTCTGGAACAAGGAAAATTCATGATTCGTGGCCCAAAAATCGAGGTTGGTGAGCATATGTTGTTCCCTTCTTTGGTTACTTAAATCCAGTTTTACACCCGCGGTCTCTATTGTGTAGTTTGATTTTTTAGCTCTCAGCTTATAACAATTTTCGTGCATCTGTGTATGTATTTGATATCTTCAGCATCCCACCTAGGACATTTTGTTGCACCATGTCGTACCTTGCACCGGAATATAAAATAGAGAGATACCTATCGGTGGATGTAGAAAATCCAGAATTATATAGTCGTTCTTGTTTGCTACGGGTGGTGCAACCCAGACCATAAAGAAAAAGTCAATTAATAGTGTTAATTGATGCTTCAGGTTTAATAATCAAAACTAGCTTTGGTATTATTATTGTAGATTACGAAGGCCAGGAGGAGCTTTTTATTCCTTTAACAAGAAAAAAAAAAAAAAAAAAAATCCTATCGCACATTGTGAAGGCTTCAACTTTCGCTTTGGTATTCTTCTTATCTTTATTAAGAAATCTTAAACTTGGTAAATCTTCATCGATTTAGGAAAAGATGTGTATGTATAGGATTTGTATTTTACAAATAAAAAAAAAATCCACCAAAAGATGGTTTACAGCTTCGATTTCTTTAATAAAACTGTAGACATCAAAAATTGGTGTTATCGTGATCTGATTAGCTTTATGGTAATTAATCACGTGTATGGTTCATTAACCAACCACAAATTAAATTTGGTATCCTTGTCCGTTAAACAAGAAGCATGTGATTTACACCTATAATTTCTATATTCTTACAAGAAACCATCTATTAACCAAAAAGTAGATTTTTCCCTTTGCTATAACTAAAACAACAAGATTTTTTTTTTATTTTTTTTATTTTCTTTTATCAATACGATTTTGGTAAATCATAAAAACCAATTAATATTATGTTCTCCGTCATTGCATGAGAAATTAGATTTTGGGATACTTTTCTTTTTTGTTTTTGTTTTTTCCAATATGGTATGATTTTATCGTCGATCTTGTAAGAATAACGATGATTTGTCAGAAACAAAACCTTATCATGAAATATGGTTTAATATAATGTTAAACCATTGATTTCTAGTTGTTAATAGAAACCACTATTCATCAATCATAATGTGGATTTTTCATTACAGAGAAGAACGATAATGATTTTTTTATTTTCTCAAAATGAATCATATAAACCAATTGGAATTGGATTTATCGACTATATGCAAATACCAATTTAATGGGGAATTGTTGCATTCTTGAGGGATATTTAGCAATTTTGATTTCTTCTCGTGGTAATAATCTCCAAAATTCGGATTAATCCACTTGTAAAATATAGTTTTTTTTTATAAAAAAAATCAAATAAAATCTCACCTATCATTAGTTATGTTAGGGATCTGATTCGATTCGGTACTATGGATGTTGCGTTCATTTCTTCATAACTTCAAATTGCAGATGTATTGATAAAAGGGCCACCTCTACCTTTGCGGGACAACTTAATTAAGTGATAAAATGATACATTTCGTCACTGCCTTTCCTGCTTTAGTTTGAGGGGCGTTAGGATGTAATTCATATTGTTTACTTCTATTGTCTTCCTAGTCATGTGTCGGTATTACTATCATTATCTTTTGTGTCTTATCTATTAGGAATATCATGTGGATTATGCCTTTAGGCTTTAGTCAGTTTCATCATCATTGTCCTATAAATGTGAAATTGATATATCTCTTTCAGACAACTCTTATTATCATCTAATACGTCTTATATCTTATCTTATTGATACGTCTGTTTCATCACTCTATCATTGTATTAGAAATAAATCATTAAAAGATTCATGGGGTATGTGTATTTATTCCGTCATCGCCAATCATACTTCATAATGACAATACCACTAAATATCTCACCAAGTTACATTGAAGACCAATTTATGAAGATCAATCTATTCACACTGATAATAACCATACAAATAATGATACATATTTAAACCCACATTTTGATATCGCCTTTCGATCTATACCTCTTAATAACATAGTTAACTTGTAATACCTGTTAGAGCACCTTTGCTCGGTCGAACTCGCAACCGTTGCTATCTCAAGCTTGTTTGTCAATGTTAGTGATCAAAACTATAAGTCTTGATTTCTAGTCAACTTATAGTGATGTCTTGGACTAGGATAGATTGTGTAGTTGAGCATTAGACTTCACGAGCGTTCATAATTTGAAGACGAAGAACTACTAAGGAGATCTTGTGGAACTTCATCAACAAAAGGAATGTGGAGACTAAAACTCATATATCACTTGGAAAGTCTATTTCTACTCTATCTCTTATATTGAGACAAAAGTAGTATTACTATATAGTATTCGATTATACACATTTGAGATTTTGAGTGAGTTTAACTCGCTTACATATTTCTCGAAAAATGTGTTGGTAAGCTTTCGCTTCAACCAAGTTCATCTTATATTCTTGACGAAAGTCAAAAGATGATCATGTGAAAATCGCCGAGTAACATCTTACATGGTTTGTATGATAAAATCATTTGGTGTATACTTGGAATGCTTCGTTATGATTATTTCAATAACTTGAAAATTTCTTTGATGCTAATAGTGTGTGAAAATGACTATTTTCATCCTCTAAGAAAGTTTCAATGATTGAAATAGAGTTTAGAACTATTGGATTATGAACTTAGTATGCATTCTTTCATGTATGTGATCCATGACCGGAACTATGGTATGCACACCCGTATGCGTACTTGTAGTTTTGGAATTCCGGGTACCAAGTACACGTACCGGTACGCATACTTGCGTAAGGTATAGGTCCGAGAATTTCTGCTGGGTTTTGGAAGTGTACAAAGGTATGCGTACTTGTTCGCATACTGGCGAACCCAAACTCAGACCGGCTACTTAGGTATGCGTACACGTATGCATACTTGAGTGGTTAAAGTTCTAAAATCAGTTGGCTCATGAACTAATACATTGATATATATTAAGGAATGCATTCTTTACAAACCGTAGCTATAATGTTCATGAATTGATTCGAGTGAATCAGACCAATTTTGCTTCAATTGGGTTCTTGTATACTTCTATGAGAATATAGCAATTGAACAACTCTATAACTAGTTTCATTTGAGTCACTTGAACTAGTTGTGATTAAGATGAATAAGGTTGATATGAGAGTTTTCATATATCTAACCTCGGTTAACTATTGTTGAGCCAACATGGTGTACACATTTAGGTGTGGTTACTTAAACCTAAATGAGGGTACATGTCATTTGTGTATAACAAGCTAAGTTCGATCTAATGTTTGTAAGATATTAGCTTGAGTTTAATCAGGTTTTCATCTAACGGTGAATATTGAATGATTTGTTACCAAGGTAACTTAGATCGCAAACCCTTATTTGAAAACTATATAAGGGAGAACTCTAGCAACTGAGAAACCTAATACCCACACCTCCTGTGGGATACTAGTTGCGACTAAGTCGATTCTCATTTAACCTTAGGTTTTCACGAAACCACCGTAGGTTAACGACTTAAAGGCTTCATTGGGATTGTGAAGCCAGACCCAACTATTTTCTCTGTAGTTGCATGTTCTGATCTTGCCCTTTTCTATCGTATTGAGTACTATCTTCTCTAAGATTTGCTCGAGATTGATTCTCCGATAGGCAAGATTAAAAGTAGTCACAAACATCTTCGTCTCATCGTTTGTGATTCCACAATATATTGTTTCGCTACCATACGATTAAGATTATTGTGAGGTAATTGATAATATTAAGTTTGTTCTTCGGGAATATAAGTCCGGTTTATCAATTGGTTCTGTGCACCTTGATTTATCAAAAGAAAAAGAAAAAACTCGTAGGTATTTCTGTGGGAGACAAATTTATCTATTTCAATAGATTTTTCTGTGTGAGACAGATTTGTTTATCAAGTCTTCGACTTTGGGTCGTAGAAACTCTTGGTTGTGGGTGAGATCAGCTAAGGGAATCAAATGCATAGAATGCTGCTGGGGTTCAGAGACGTAAGGAGCGCAACTGTACCTTGATCAATGTGAGATTTATTAGGGCTCAACTACATTCCAGTCTGAAGTTCATTGGTAGTAGGCTAGTTTTTATATCGGCTTAATACAATATGGTGTTCAAAGTTGAACTAGGTCCCGGGGTTTTTCTGCATTTGCGGTTTCCTCATTAACAAAATTTCTGGTATCCGTGTTATTTCTTTTCTGTATTATATTTTATTATATAATTGAAATATCACAGGTTGTGCGTTAAGATCAATCAATTAGATAATCCAATCTTTGGTTGTTGATATAAATTGATTGACACTTGAACATTGGTCTTTGGTACTGTTCAAGTTGTTTCACATAATAATCAGGCTCGAGGATTTCTATCTGTTTGACTTGCTGATTACATTGTGAAACAGAGATATAAAACTCTTTGATATGCTTTTCTCTAGATTGAGTCTGACTGTCTAGTTGATCCTCTTGAAAGTATATTAGAGTTTGTCTATTCAAATTGCCTAACGAAATATTGGGTGTGGTTGTTAGACCCCCGCTTTTTCAATTGGTATCTGAGCAGGCAACATGTTAAATACCCATAAGTCTGTGTTTGTAGCAATCTGATTATTATGAACGAGTCTATCTCTAATAACGTACCAGGTCAGAAATCACCAGATGATTTTCAAAGCTTGAATTTACCTAAGAGAACTGCCACATCTAAGTCAATATCTAAACATTATCCGAATGTAGAAACTGTAGTTGCAGGAAATCCTACACTACACCCCTCACAATATTCCACACAATTAAGACATTTTTAAGATGAATAACAGTGATTTTATTGATTATTTCCTTGAAGATTCACAAGATAAAATAGAAAAGAGTTAAAGAAATTACAATCACCACCAATTTTCTCTCTCTAATGACTTGTCTAACACTCTCCAAAAAATCCCCCCTTACAACAGACTTATTCGACTCTTTATATAGGGTAGTATACAATGGATGACACTAAATTTTGTCCTTTATTTCGAAACGACTTGCGAAATATCGCAAGTGTACAAGTATACAATCTCGCAATTCTCTAACTTCGCTAGATCTTCACACTTTTCTCATGTTTTGGCTGTCGTCATTCATTGCGTCATTAATGTTATTCTTCTGCGACACCCTCGCAATGTCATTATTTATTGATCTCGCGAAGTATTGATGTCGCGACAAAATCGCAGGACGTCGTTACATTTTCATGTAATGACCCATTGATCTTGTCTTATCATTGTTTTTTTGTGGTCTTATTTTGCCTTCCTAGTTAAAGGTCTTATTTTGCCACCCCTCATTTTGCATCAATATGACAGGTCTAAATATTCTTGCGAACATAAAGTCCCATGGCATTGACGTCTTGTGACAAAATCGCAGGACATCATTACACTTTCATGTAACGACCCATTGATCTTGTCTTATCATTTCTTTAGTATTTTTGCCTCTGCAGGATGTTTCATTTGCGACAATATGACAGGCCTAAATGTTCTTGCGAACGGAAAGCCCCATGACATTGTTAGTCTTGCGACGAAATCGCTGGACGTCTTTACATTTGCATGTAAAGACCCATTGATCTCGTCTTACCCTCGCGTTAGTATTATTGCTTCTGCAGGATCATTGCACAAATATGACAAGCCTAAATTTCCTTGCGAAAATAGAGCCTCATGACATTTGCGTCTTTTGACACTTATCGGCTCCCTAATGGAAGGGTGCCGCCCTTATCATCTCCCTGGTTTCCCCTTCAAGGAGGCGTACATCGGCCATACAAGACTAGCTCCTCCCATCCGGTCTTAACAACAACCAGTTGTTTTCGCGCCTCTTATCCCTTATACCTATAGAGTTTATGGTTACGAGACTGCACCTAAGTGGAGTTTTCTTCGGGTCGAGTGCGGCATGTGCCAAGACTTGCCAAGAATGGCCGAGACACTTCAAATGCCCTGAGGCACTCTTGGCTCAACAGGTGTACCTCGGCGCCTTGGTCATACAACGACTCCTTGGAAGAGACCCTCGGTCGCCCAACCGGTATAACCTTATATATATAGTTGGGAATCCAAGGTATCTCCCCGGATAGGCTTTCATGGGCCCCAAATTTTCATGACTCGGAGTTCCGGGGCGGTGTAACCTTTTCCCTGAGCCATGTTCAAGAGATACCCCCTTATATGACGCACTTTAGGTCTTACATTTTCCTCTTACGAAATATCATTCGCCAACTAGGGTGTACGCCATAAAGGTTCGTCCCATACACTCACTCATTCATTTCTGTCAATTCTTGTAATCATTCATTGCTTTTTGATTATTTCTTCTCATCTTCTTTGCGAAATTATCACATAGTCTTGCTTCATTTTTCGAGATCTGTTTGTAATTATTTAACCAAATTTTCATCACATTCATATATCGCGATTTTTCGCGCACTCCTTCTTCGATCATCATGACATACACATTTTTTTTTTTTTTTTTTTTTTACAAGACCACGAGATCAATTATTTATTTCTTACACCTCTTACTCTGTTGCTCCTCTGTTTCCTCATTCATATTTCAGATACTTCCATCCTTTTTGCGAGATCATCGCAATTTTCAATTGTCTTTAAGCAACGATTTCGCAACGTATCTTCATCTCGCACTTCTATTGTGTCCACCATCAGTCTTTCTCTTCTTTGTTCTTCTTTGTTCTTCTTTGATATCCCTTTTCCAATTCTTCTGTTGAACAGCCCTTTCCTCGCAAGACTCCACATCGACTTCATAGCATTTTTGTCCCTCAGCCCAATCTCTTTTTATAACTCCAACACCACTAGGATGTGGAAATTTGATGCACTGATGGTAAGTTGATGCCACACCCAAGATCTCATGTAACTGTGAGGTCGCCCAATTAATGCATTATAAGGGGATTCCACATCGACTATGCAAAACAAGATTTGATTGATAACCCATTCAATGGTATTAGCATGCGAGCTTCTCCTTTTGGTTTATTAGCGATGACTGTTAAAACTATAGATCTTATACGTTGAAGGTATCAAATCTTCATCTTTGCCCCCATAGTCTTGTAGGTGTGATAAAAAGGATGTTTCTGAGCTTCCGAGTATCAATTAAGATTCGATTTATTGCCCACGAATTTTTCGCACCATCATTTTCATCATCAACGGGTTTTGGATTAATTTCTAATCTTACCACTAATGGATGTCATGCAACTCGCCACCTTCAGTGTACTTCTTCTGCGGTAAAAGAAATAATCTGCGCTTGCCATTCTTTCCGGTGGCGATGATTTCGCGATGTTCATTACTTCTCTATTGTCAACATCTCTTGCGAAAACCCTACCGAGAATGCTATCATGAAAATCTTCGAACATTTCTGTATGAATGTACGATAGAGTTGCAGAACAAGTTTTTGGCCTTCGCTCAACTTCTACTACAAATGTTTCTTTCCCTTTTGTCGTATTTACTGCGATTCTCGGAGGTGTTGGTAATGGTTGAGCCTTCTCTTCACATTTTAAGAATTGGTTTAGCTTCCCTTGATCTATCATTCGAGGATGATTCTTTTTATATTCCCGCAATCATTCGTTTGGTGTCCATGAAAGTGGTGGTAGGAGCGAGAATTCATGACTTCTATCACCACGGAGGTGGTTCATTCCCCATGTTCCATGGTGCAGGTATGTTTTCCATCAGGATTATAGCCTCCCATATCTTCTCCACACTAGCGTTTAGCGGTGGCATTTTGATTTCTTCCCATACGACTCTATGACTTCGCTGTCCTCTATGATAATTCTGCCTCTGGCCTCCATAAGTCTCTTGCGAATTATGCCTTTGACCTCCATAGGTTTCTTGCGGTTGATCAAGCCTTTGAATTTTATTATTTCCACCACGGTTGTAGAAATTTCTTTCTCTTTCAAATTCTTCACGATCGCGACTTCCCATAGCTACCAACTTTTGTTGACCATCATCGGTATCCTCACTCCTTGTTGACCTTGCGAGGTACTTGCCACAATGTTTATCAATTTGGGTAACAAACTTGCATTCTGACTCCCGAACTTGTATTCGCAATAGGGTATGATTCCATCTCATTTTGTTTTTCCTCTAGAGCAATATACTCCTCCTGAAGCTCTCGCAACTCGGTCATTGTGATTGTATTTTTGACACTAAAATTTGGATATATAGCGATTTGTCGCAAACATAGCATTAATGAATGATAAGATGAGATATCTTTCCTCCACTCCTACCTGCCATTTCGCTACACATTGTCTTCCATCTTACGGTTAGATGTTTCAAACTTTCACCAACCCTTTGTTTTAACCCAAATACATCTTCAATACCTGGTCGCGAGGAATTATTACTTATGTATGCCCCTAAAAATATAGCCTGCAAGTGATTAAAAGATGTTATTGTATTCCTCGGTAGCCCTTCAAACCATTTCAAAGCGTCAGACTTGATGCAAAATATTTGCACAATATAGCATCATTATTCTCCCATTGTAGCATACATCTCATATAAGCTTTGATATCTTTGTATCGCACAAGTTGTTCCATCGAAAATCTTGGTTAATGTCGGTAAATTTCACTTGGTGGTATTCCTTTTAATTGTATCTCTTGTGTGAACGGAGTTTTCGTAGCTTCTTCTATTGCTTCATCTAACTGTCTCTTTCCTCCTCCCCTTTTATTGTTCATCATTCCTCTCATTTCTGCCAATTCTCTCAAAATTTGTTCATTTACATCAGGATTTGAATCCATTGGTATTTTTAGTTAAAGCTTCTCTTCGCTTTTCGTTCATGTCTACTTTGACTTTCTTGTTCATCATTCTCTTCTCGCATTTCTCGAGATCTTCTCCTTCAATTCTTTGCGAATTCGCACACCATTATATCTATCGATTTCTCTTCTTTGGTGCCTATCAGTTCTCCTTTGTGCTCTTTCGTACTCTTCATTAATATTATCATTGTTGCGATTTTGTTCTCGTCTTCTTTCTCGATTATCATGATTATTCTGGCGAATTGCCTCTTCTAACTCCTGTTCTTCCATTTCTGTCCTCAATATTTCTCTCTCGCGAGCTAGACGTGCTTGTTCAACATAATGTCTTTCAATTTCATCCTCAATCTCTTTTTGCCTCCTCTGTGCTTCTCTCCCATGCAATATTCTTCTTCCTTCTTCTTGATTTTCTTCATCCATTGGTTGATTCTGCTCCTGACGTTGCCTATTTCCTTGATTTCCACCATTACACATTTCATTTTGAAGAGTCTCGGGACGTGGGATATAACGATTTTCCATCATTTCTCTTCTCTCGCAATGTTACGTGCCTCGATTTTGCGCTTCTTCTCGGTTTTCTTCATCGGCATTTTACGAGGTAAAATTCTACTTCTTTCCTCTCTAACCGATCTTGAGCTTGACCTTGTAGTGCTTCTCGACCTTGTTTTGTAACCTCATGTTTTCCATCCTCGGCTCATGATTCTGTCTTGTCAAGTTTGCACGTTCCTCTGCCTCTAATAGTCTCTCTTCATGTATTGTTTGTCTCAGTGCCTCTAATGCTGCGATCTCTTCATTTCCACGAATTATTTTTCCATTCCTTTCTCGATCTCTCCCCTCTTGTCCATTGTTTACCAATTGTTGTTCTTCTTCCCCTTCGTCCACAGAGTCTGATCTCCAAGTGTGCACGCTTACTCTATCATAATCCACAATTTTATCCGCTACTGGTTGAATTGGTGATTGAATTTGATTTTCTTCACCATTTCCTATGTTTCTTCTTGAGGATTGTCCCATTTCATTTCTCTCTTCTCCGGCAAGTCTCCTACTTCTCCTCACAGTTGTTGGTTGCTCAGATGCATTTCTTCTTCTAGCCATTTCTTGATTTTGGTAAACTGGTGAAAATTATATGAAATTTCTTCCCTACTACTCCAAATTCCTTCAAATCACGATGTTGATCCTTACTCTTTCCCTGTTTCTAGCGCCAATATGTAGTTGCAGGAAATCCTACACTACACCCCTCACAATATTCTACACAATTAAGATATTTTTAAGATGAATAACAGTGATTTTATTGATTATTTCCTTGAAGATTCACAAGATAAAATAGAAAAGAGTTAAAGAAATTACAATCACCACCAATTTTCTCTCTCCTAATGACTTGTCTAACACTCTCAAAAAAATCCCCCTACAACAGACTTATTCGACTCTTTATATAGGGTAGTATACAATGGATGACAGCTAAGCTGTCCTTTATTTTCGGAAACGACTTGCGAAATATCGCAAGTGTACAAGTATACAATCTCGTAATTCTCCTAACTTCGCTAGATCTTCACACTTTTCTCATGTTTTGGCTGTCCTCATTCATTGCGTCATTAATGTTATTCTTCTGCGACACCCTCGCAATGTCATTATTTATTGATCTCGCGAAGTATTAATGTCGCGATATTCTGATCCTACAGAAACTATTGATTGGGAAACACACCTAGAAGAACAATTGGATGAACTTTCTGATGAGGAAGTCTCAGTGTATGTTAAGTCTTTGGATTCGTTGAAAATTAAGAAGATTACAACTTCTCATGTCACACCTCTTCTGACTCCTCTCTTTCAAGAAAACAAGAATTTGAAAAGGATTTACGGAGGTCTTTATGGTTGGAATCGCTCTTGCGAATCGATACTCAAAGATTCTGAGGAAAACCTGAGTAGAAAGTCACTTGAATATGATAATTTTTATCAAAAATACTTCTTGTTAGAAGAGAAACTTGCAGAAACTGAAGCAAGGATTAACTCCCAGCAAGAAAGTTTTGATGACAGAGAAAGCGCTTATCTTACTCGAGAAAAACGCCTTGAGGTTGATTTAGTTGTTGCTCTTGATAAAATCAAGATGTTGGAAGATGACTTGAAAAATTTCAATACTAGTTCAAGCAAATTAACCATTATGCTAGGAGCAAGTAAAAATCATCGTGATACACGAGGATTGGGCTATAAGGGAATAGATGCTTCAAGTACTAGCAAAGAGGTAAAATTTGTCAAGGCTAGTGATTCTTCTCAAAAAAAGGTTTCCACTGATGGAAAAAGTGAAATACCTTCACCGGCAGTTAAAGTTTGAAAGAGAAAAGTATATCAACCTCCAAAGTCAGCACACACGGATCGAGGTAAGAACATTCCTTATGTTTGCCACTATTGCGGAAATAAAGGTCACATGGAAAGGAGATGTTATAAGGAATAAGAACTTCATGATGTTCTTGGTTAGGCATCACAAGAAGTTGTGAAACTAAGATCATATGTTAAGACTAATCCCCTTAATGTTACAGGTTATAATTGTCCAACCTTTAGGCAAAGGAATCAATGCTGTGATAAACCTAGATTTGCCTATAAACATCATACGAATCCTTTTCACAATCGTAATAGTTATCAAAAGGATAACTTCGTAAAGATGAAGACAAGATCCGATGCTCCCAACTGGAGAAAGACTAACTTGCAAAAGAATGGTCAATCCAATTCTCTTCCTAGAAATCTAGAAGAGAGTAATGGGAAGAAGGTCCATATTGTTCCTAAACGCACTCAGAAATGGATACCAAAGAAACTCAGTGACGTTTTGAGTGTGAAAAAGAATTGTGACGGACCGGAAAATTACGCCTTTGGCGCGTTGCCCCGCGGGCCGTAACTTTCCCGATGCGCCATGATGAAGCTACGATCTGGGCCTCATCCCCAGGCAAATGCACGTCCATTTGCCCTTGCAAGCATGCTCGTGGAGCATGACGCAGCTATCTTAGCTTCCACACCATTCCAAAGTCACCCTCGTCCGCAGAAGGGTTTAAGGTCATAAGGCCAATGCCAATGCATTTTTCATGCATCTCTGGCTTTGCCTTTACGTAGGGAATTCATCACTGAATTTACTAGCTAGATGAGCAACCGTCATATTGCCGTGTTTTGTCCAGGCATAAGCCTTGGACTTTGGTGTAGGCCGCACCAAGCCCTTGCCATTTCCTACGTTAACTCGCTTACCAACTCTTTATAACTTGATAGGAAGTATGAGCATCCACTTACTGACATGCAACTAAGCCTCATCAAGTCTGGCCACAATCATCTCTTGCGTCGAGCTACCGAGCTTAGATGATATGAGGGGCCAACGTGCAGGACCTAAATTTGCAACTCATTGCGGCTGCCTACGTACCCCTTCCCTACTCTAAAGGGATCAAGAACAGACCGCAGTTCATCCTCGAAGGGACAAGCAACTCATTCCAACTCGTTTTCTAGGCCGTGGCCAAGCAATAGTGGTAATGGCCTGGTCCGTATAGGCCGTTCCGTCAAAATTCCTCCAAGTGATGCATGTTCGGTCCGCAATATGGCATAACGATGCCTAAGCACCAAATGCCCTCTTCGAGAGGCTACGTGACTATAAATGAGCCTTAGGCATCATTTATACTCTTAAAACTAAGCTATGAAGCTTACTTGGTACATAGTCCACATATGCACCTTCAACCAACTACCCCTCCCTATATATGTCTTAATGGAATTTCTACAAGTATGGAAAGGGGAGCATATTGACATGCTTGCTTCACTATTCATGGCGTTGCCATGAATTTCTGAATGACCGGCCAAGAAGAATTTGTACATTCGGCCTCCCGGCTTACATGCCGGTTCCACATCCCGACCATGTGGGCGTCCCATCTAACCCGATGAAAAGCCATGTTGGCCGTCCACTGCAACTCCGATGTCCGGCCATGTTGGCCTTCACTGCCAACCCGATGTCCGGCCATGTTGGCCGTCCACTTCCAACCCGATGTCCGGCCATGTTGGCCTTCCACTGCCAACCCGATGTCCGGCCATGTTGGCCGTACATTTTCAAGGTCATCCACCCAACTGACCTAATGCATCATTTGATGCAAGATTGGCTCTTGGCCAATGTAGCTTCCAACCAATGCCATATTGGCCTTAGCCAATATGCATATGCGATGTGCCTTACTTGGCACCAGATATGGCCAAGGGCCATATACATCTCACCATGCAAAGGAAGCTTTGGATGAATCTTCATCACAAGCAAATGGCGCATCTTTTAGCATGCGCCATGCTAAAAACACGGGGTGTTACATTATCACACCCTTCAAAGAATTTCATCCCCGAAATTCAAAACCAAAACTATTGTGGACAATCTCTTCGAGTTGGATTTCCGAGCAAAAGTCCCATACCGGATGCTCGAAATCACGGGTTTCTTCAAGTTGTCATGAACAACAATTTAGACCTTCTCGAGCACATGTACCATACCACCTGCCCGGGAATCCAAAAAGTGCCCACAACAAAACCAAGAATCGTGATTGGCCGGCGCCAAAGAGGATATCTCGACAAGGTATCCTAGATAGCATCCCATACTACCACCCGGGAATCCCTAAGGTTCACAAGTTGAAAGATGTCATCGAAATGACAAGGCAAAACTCAACGCCACCTTTGTGAGGACCAATCTCTAATGCAGTGCAGTTGGATGCAAGCCACCGTCCCCACGGATTCTGAGGTTGCCACTCGTAAGTGGGATGCTAGCCGGGCTCGACAACGCACACCCTTGGCCAGTGCCAGCGTGTGGGGATGATTAGTCCCATTGTCTACCCACTGGTCCCCGGACGGTCTTAGGATACTCATAAGCGGGGTGCCACGGCAGGCCCGGCAAACTCACAAAGTACTTATACAAGCTCAACTCGATTTGCAAAGTAACTGGCCCAGCGGTTACAAACTCTTTCCCGCGCAGAAGTTGGCCTACTCTCCAACTTTAAGTTTTCCGTTAAGGAAAATACTTGTGGACAAGTCCACACCGCATGATCCAAGAGTTATCTCGGAACTTGCTACGATACCAATTGTGACGGATAGGAAAATTACGCCTTTGGCGCGTTGCCCCATGGTAGTAACTTTCCGTGCGCCATGATGAAGCTACGATCCGGGCCTCATCCCCGAGGCAAATGCACGTCCATTTGCCCTTGCAAGCATGCTCGTGGAGCATGACGCAGCTATCTTAGCTTCCACACCGTTCCAAAGTCACCCTCGTCCCGCGAAGGGTTTAAGGCCATAAGGCCAATGCCAATGCATTTTTCATGCATCTCTGGCTTTGCCTTTACGTAGGGAATTCATCACTGAATTTACTAGCTAGCTGAGCAACCGTCATATTGCCGTGTTTTGTCCAGGCATAAGCATTGGACTTTGGCGTAGGCCGCACCAAGCCCTTGCCATTCCCTACGTTAACTCGCTTACCAACTCTTTATAACTTGATAGGAAGTATGAGCATCCACTTACTGACATGCAACTAAGCCTCATCAAGTCTGGCCACAATCATCTCTTGCGTCGAGCTACCGAGCTTAGATGATATGAGGGGCCAACGTGCAGGACCGGTGATGCGTGTCGTAGGTGCAATCAAATTAATTAATACTTTACTACCTAATTAACAAGTAATATAGGGTAGTCAAGGTCGATCCCACGAGGAGCACGAGATTCTAGTTGTAAAAATTGTCACGAAAGGGGGGTGTAAAAAGCAAAAGAAAAATAAAACAAAGCAATTAAAAGATACAGTTAAAAGCAATAAGAGAGACAAGATCAAGGAATCATTCTTCGTTACAAAACAATGAATCAAGTTATGTTCTTTTCTACTTGTTATTAGTCACAGATTATCACCAACCGTAGGATAGCAGGTCCGCTTAGCTAGCCCCAAAATCCCTAATTTCACTGAGTAACAGGTCCGCTTAGTTATCAGATTCTATTCAAAAGAACCACCCTGAGGTTCGCTTACAAGATGTAATTCCCTGAATGTATTAAGATCTATGAATTTAGGTTTAGTACTAGTAGTTAAACTCGGTTCGCTTGGTTCACTTTCTAGCGTTGTTTCTACACACAATTGCTCCACGGAATCCCTCCGCAAGGTCTTGTGTTTTCTACTTGTGTAAAGTGTCGAGAACGATTACTTATTCCCTAACTTATACTAGATTTAGATTAAACTAACAAATCAATTTAGCATGCATTCTAAACAATCTATCAATCAATCATGAATGTCATTAAGATCATTCCTATTAGTAAAAACAAACGATAATCATGTGAAAAACTTCAAGATAGAATTAAAAACAAAAACTCAAATCATATTAAGAACTAGGAATTCATCCTCAATCAATAAAATTAGCTACTCATGCTAAAGAGTTCACACAAAGAATAAGAAAAGAAAAGAATTGTGTGTGTAGAGATGTGTGTAAAAGATATGTAGAAGTTGTAGAAAACTTCTCTATTTATAGGCTTAGGTATTCTCCAAATCTTCTAAGGAGTAGAATCCTTTTCCTTTAGCAATTCAATTTCCAATTCCAAGCTTTTCTCAACTCTTCCACCTTCTCTTTCCAAATTTGAGTCCAATTCTCCATCCAATTCCTAGCCCAAGTCTTCACACCCATGAGAGAAGTCCATAGAAATTCTGGAATTTTGGTCGCAGGAAAACCGGGATTGTGGTTTAATCCGTAGGAATAGTCCACGGCCACCTGGAAATTTTCTCCGTCAAGGGAATATTCGACGGAATATTCCGTCAGTCCTCCGTTAGGACTAACGGTCAAACTAGTCAACCGTCAGCCAACAGTTAGTCAAAGGTCAAGGGGAGAATGAGTTAGACAACGAGTCAGCTTCTAACTCGTTGGTCGGGTCTTGGGGTGAGTTGAGTCGCTCCCGACTCGTCCGGATTGGTCATCGCCGAGTTGACTCGCAGTCTAAAACCCGCCGTAGAGTTTCTACTTTATCGAGATTTCCGGCCAATTTCAGGCCTCTCTTCTGGTCTTCATACCTGTTAAGAACCTAACATACATCTAACCCATCGTTACTCAGCAGCAGCATATCATCTTGATTCCTCTCTTCAAATCGATCCACAATCCCATCTCCTGAGTCTTGAAATTCATCCTCATTTCTTCACAAAACCCATCTCTGTCAGCAGCTTACTCTCGATCTCTTCATCTTGACAATCAACAACGCCCGATCTCACATCTCTGAGTTTAAATTGCACCAACAGCTGCTACTGAACTTCCCCAGATTTAACGTTCATCCTCAATTGAACGGCAACAGATCCCATTCTTCCCGAGCCATCTCCATCTCAGTTCTTCATCTGTTGTAAAGCAGATACAAACCCATCTTCTTTACCGTCTCAAAAACCCATTCCACTAGCAAATCAGTGACTGCTACCTCTATTGATTCTTCTCATCTATCGATTTCAAAACCCACAGATCGAACCCATCTGTTTCCCTGAGCTTCAACCTAACCGAACCCATCATTCAATCAATCTCGCTCAAACCCAGTCTCAGCATCACGTCTCAATCCCTAAACTGCTTCTCGAATCACCATCTCCAATTTCTCGATCTGTTCTTGAATTTAATCTCTCCTTCAATCACTCGGACTCACACAATGGGCATGACTGCTTGCAAAAATCTCTTTCGCCGTGTAGAAAAAATGAGAAAACTCTCTTTAGGGTAAGGAGTCGAACAAGATTAAAATGCCCACATAAGAACCACCCCCGGTTTGGGTGCCTTAATAAGTGGTTAGTTACGATAAGGGCTAGCCGGACGGCAGCCCCTTAACCTTGATTAGTCTATCTTTAAAACTTCCCAAAAGGGTTACCCCTTAACATTAACTGAGCTCCATATATCAATTGCCTGTAAAATGACCTTTTTGCCCTTTTTGCTCAAATTAGGTGGTTTCTTCTTCTTTTCCTCCGTGCGACTCCAAAGTAGCTACAAAACTCAAAACAAGCGTAAAATACATAATTTACACGAAAAATAGCAAAGAAAGCATAAACTACTAGATAGTAAATTAGGTGTATTCTACACCTATCAAATTCCCCCACACTTAGACTTTGCTAGTCCTCGAGCAAATCAAACTAAAAACTCACAACTTCAAAGCGTTCAAGCGTCCCAAGCATCCAAAGAGTTATGAGGACATAGAGTTTCTGCATGCTAGTAATAAGAAGTTAGAAATACTAAAGAACATATTCTCATTCTTGAATGTTGAGTGAGAAATAACCATCCCATAATGAGAGAACGCGTGTTTGAGAAACGATCAATAAGCATTTCGCCTCGACTTCGCCTCACCAAAAAGGATTTTATGATAATTGCACTCAAAAAGACGGCTTTTTTATGGTTCTCACATGTGTGCGAGGTAGGAATGAAGAGAGAAATCGCAACACGTTGAATGGTGGGAAGGACAACTTCCGAAATATTTTTAAAAACCCACATCTTTTAATATTTTGAAAAACCATTTTTCTGACGATCTCTAAGAAAGGAAATCAACCATTATTATCGAGGATGAGATTACTTACTCACCTTCACATCCGATCGCCAATTATGATAACACCACTCTCACGGCATCCAATAGAAACGTCTTCCGCTCCTTGTCTTGATCTTCATGGTCTTCGGTTTCAACTATTGATGATAAACCCTTGAATTCCATAAATCCTTAACAATTCTTAACTCTTTTTACCTTAAATATCCTTGTCGCTTGAAACTTCCTTATATATTTTCCTTCCCCACGGCTTATAAAAACAAAACAAATATTTCTCTTGTCTCTCTTTATTTTTTTTTTTTTTTTCTTTTCATTTTTTTTTTTTCAATTTTTTTTTTTTTTTTTTTTGAAATACAAGAGAAATTAAATACAAAATAAACCATGGCCGTGGAAGAAGTATTTTACCGCTTGATTCTTCACAACTTGTATCGTCTTGAAATCATAAACTTCAAAAATTCTCACCTTTTAATTTTCTTCGCTTTTATGAATAAGTCTTCATACTTGTATGTATAATTATGCTCATTGTATTGTAAGTCTTCAACATATATGTAAAAATCCGCTCTTTGTATGTTGCTTTATTTGAATTTGAAATTTGCTCTTTTTCTCGTTCCGTTGCTTGTAAACCATGAACTTTTTCCAACTTTCCTTGTAGATTTTGATGTCGCTCCTTGTTGATGATGAATGTGTTTATATGGATCCGTTGTTGTCGTGAGAGAGAATGGTGCTAACTGCAAATCGAACTACAAGAAGGAAGCTTTCATCTATAGACGTCACCCTCATGATTGACAAAATTAGCACTCAAGAGATCAAAGAGTAGTGCTTCTATTGGTGGGAGGTTGGGTAGCTCACCATTCTACCCGGAATTAACGTACGGTGACACACACTCAAAAGAAGCTCTTTAGTAGATGGAAAAATTCTGGTCGGTGCCTCACATGATATGAATTCGGGTAGTCTCCACTAATGATTGATCAGCAACTCTAATAATGCACTTCTCCCTGCACCAAATTCGCATCACCGGCATGATTAAATCCATTATTTAACACTCAAACAAACAAGAAATCCGAATGTAGTTCTCTATCATTTCCAAGTTCAATTATGTCGGTCAAAATCTCTATGTAAACATACCTAGAAGTATGCTAGTGACTCTAAAATCTTTAAAAGTTGGAATTTTTAAGTAAAACTTTTTTTTTTTTTTTTCAAATTTTTTTTAATTTTTTTGTAATTTTTGTTTTAAAAACATGCTTAACCACTCCCCCACACTTAAACCTTACATTGTCCTCAATGTAATTGAATCCTCCTAGTAAAGTTAAGGTGGGAAATTTTAACATGATAAGAAACAAGAAAAAGAAATAACAAAAAGGAAAAAGATAAGAAATACAAAACCTATGGGTTGCCTCCCATTAAGCGCTTGTTTTAAAGTCGACGGCCCGACTTAGGTCTTGCTAGATTCATTCCCCATATACTAACAATCGGAAAATTTGAGGATCCACCCATAATACCTGTTTTGAACACAATAACTCCATACAAATATTAGCACAAGAAAACAATAGTGAAATTATCGCTCGATAGAAATTTCCCCCACACTTATTCTCGTCCACACTCGGAAGTGTATAAAGAACATAGAATTAAAGGAACTTCCATGTATTCCTCTTGGCAAACTGCATAGTGTTAGAATCAAGTGTTTCCAATGGTGGATATCTAGAAACAAAATCATCCAAAAATACTTTGAAGCACATACATTCAAACCAATAAGAGGTGAAGGAGAAGAATCAATAGGCAAAGGGTTAGAAAAACCTTGCACAATCTCTTGTATTATAGAATCCTCTTCATCCTTAAAAAATTCGAGTGAATTACTTACCTCTTGTATATCGTGGTCCTCTATTAAACTTTGCAACCATTCTTCGTCGTTTTCTACCTTAACCAAAGTCTCGGCATCATTAAAATCATTGGCAAGTTCAATTGGGTCTTCCACAAAATCAATGAATGTGGTTTCATCCTCTAGCATCATCTCTTCAACATTCTCATCATCGGAATCGGGCCATTCTTCCCTCATATAATCTTCCTCGGTATAAATTGTAAGATCTTCTTGTGAGGGTGTTACTTCGTTTACAACAATAGGTAAGTGATATCCAAACTCCTCCTTTTGAATAGGTGAAGGATCGTTATTATGATCCGGAGTTGGAATAACTTCCTCATCGTTGCAACGTTCATACACTTCCGCGGCCTCCCATCTTTCCCTAAGAATTTTTTTCCAAGCAATAAATGCATCTTCCTCAAGCTCTTCCTTTTGAATAGGTGATTGATCATTATTAAGATCAAGGCTCGAGTAATCTACACTAGCGTCATCAAAAGTCTCCAAAGGTTGGTTAATTTGTTCGTATATTTTCTCCGAATTCCTTTGAATTTCTCGATGTGATTCTTGAAACTTTTGTTGAAGATCCCCAATCATGGCAGAAATCTTATCTGCAAAACTAGAGAATTTTCGATCATAAACAAAACTATCCTCCCATCCTTGTGATTGTCCACTTACATACCCGTCATAAGGTTGTTGGTATGTATGAGAATATCCATAAGGTTCTGTAGGAATTTGATCATAGCCAAAAGATTGGTTTTGATTGTATCCTAAGGATGGTTGGAAGTTGTCATAATGTTGAGGTTGAAAACCGTATTGATTGTTGTAATATGCTTGCTCTTGTCCACCGTACATGGAAAACCGACACCTGAAATAAGATTCAAAAACCAAGTTAGATACGGAATAGAATCCAACAAAGCAAGAATAAAGCTAAAAGAAAAATAAAAACAACTAAAATCATCCATTGCTCCTAGCAACGGCGCCAAAATTTGATGCGTGTCGTAGGTGCAATCAAATTAATTAATACTTTACTACCTAATTAACAAGTAATATAGGGTAGTCAAGGTCGATCCCACGAGGAGCACGAGATTCTAGTTGTAAAAATTGTCACGAAAGGGGGGTGTAAAAAGCAAAAGAAAATAAACAAAGCAATTAAAAGATACGAGTTAAAAGCAATAAGAGAGACAAGATCAAGGAATCATTCTTCGTTTGCAAAACAATGAATCAAGTTATGTTCTTTTCTACTTGTTATTAGTCACAGATTATCACCAACCGTAGGATAGCAGGTCCGCTTAGCTAGCCCCAAAATCCCTAATTTCACCGAGTAACAAGTCCGCTTAGTTATCGAGATTCTATTCAAAAGAACCACCCTGAGGTTCGCTTACAAGATGTAATTCCCTGAATGCATTAAGATCTATGAATTTAGGTTTAGTACTAGTAGTTAAACTCGGTTCGCTTGGTTCACTTTCTAGCGTTGTTTCTACACACAATTGCTCCACGGAATCCCTCCGCAAGGTCTTGTGTTTTTCTACTTGTGTAAAGTGTCGAGAACGATTACTTATTCCCTAACTTATACTAGATTTAGATTAAACTAACAAATCAATTTAGCATGCATTCTAAACAATCTATCAATCAATCATGAATGTCATTAAGATCATTCCTATTAGTAAAAACAAACGATAATCATGTGAAAAACTTCAAGATAGAATTAAAAACAAAAACTCAAATCATATTAAGAACTAGGAATTCATCCTCAATCAATAAAATTAGCTACTCATGCTAAAGAGTTCACACAAAGAATAAGAAAAGAAAAGAATTGTGTGTGTAGAGATGTGTGTAAAAGATATGTAGAAGTTGTAGAAAACTTCTCTATTTATAGGCTTCAATATTCTCCAAATCTTCTAAGGAGTAGAATCCTTTTCCTTTAGCAATTCAATTTCCAATTCCAAGCTTTTCTCAACTCTTCCACCTTCTCTTTACAAATTTGAGTCCAATTCTCCATCCAATTCCTAGCCCAAGTCTTCACACCCATGAGAGAAGTCCATAGAAAATTTGGAATTTTGGTCGCCGGAAAACTGGGATTGTGGCCGGAATCCGGCCGGAATAGTCGCCGCCGGCCACCTGGAAATTTTCTCCGTCAAGGGAATATTCGACGGAATATTCCGTCAGTCCTCCGTTAGGACTAACGGTCAAAGAGTCAATCCGTCAGTCAACAGTTAGTCAAAGGTCAAGGGGAGAATGAGTTAGACAACGAGTCAGCTTCTAACTCAGCTGACTGGTCTTACTGGGGTGAGTTGAGTCGCTCTGACTCGTCTGGATTGGTCATCGCGAGTTGATTCGGAAGTACGAGAAAACCGCCGAGTTTCATTGTTTATCGAGATTTCTAGCCAATTTCAGGCCTCTCTTCTGGTCTTCATACCTGTTAAGAACCTAACATACATCTAACCCATCGTTACTCAGCAGCATATCATCTTGATTCCTCTCTTCAAATCGATCCACAATCCCATCTCCTGAGTCTTGAAATTCATCCTCATTTCTTCACAAAACCCATCTCTGTCAGCAGCTTACTCTCGATCTCTTCATCTTGACAATCAACAGCGCCCGATCTCACATCTCTGAGTTTAAATTGCACCAACAGCTGCTACTGAACTTCCCCAGTTTAACGTTCATCCTCAATTCGAACGGCAACAGATCCCATTCTTCCCTGAGCCATCTCCATCTCAGTTCTTCATCTGATTGTATGTGAGATACAAACCCATCTTCTTTACCGTCTCAAAAACCCATTCCACTAGCAAATCAGTGACTGCTACCTCTATTGATTCTTCTCATCTATCGATTTCAAAACCCACAGATCGAACCCATCTGTTTCCCTGAGCTTCAACCTAACCGAACCCATCATTCAATCAATCTCGCTCAAACCCAGTCTCAGCATCACGTCTCAATCCCTAAACTGCTTCTCGAATCACCATCTCCAATTTCTCGATCTGTTCTTGAATTTAATCTCTCCTTCAATCACTCGGACTCAACAGCAGCCATGACTGCTTGCAAAAATCTCTTTCTGCCGTGTAGAAAAAATGAGAGAAAACTCTCTTTAGGGTAAGGAGTCGAACAAGATTAAAACGCCCACATAAGAACCACCCCCAGTTTGGGTGCCTTAATAAGTGGTTAGTTCTGATAAGGGCTAGCGGATGGCGACCCCTTAACCTTGATTAGTCTATCTTTAAAACTTCCCAAAAGGGTTACCCCTTAACATTAACCGAGCTCCATATATCAATTGCCCGTAAAATGACCTTTTTGCCCTTTTGCTCAAATTAGGTGGTTTCTTCTTCTTTTCCTCCGTGCGACTCCAAAGTAGCTACAAAACTCAAAACACGCGTAAAATACATAATTTACACGAAAAATAGCAAAGAAAGCATAAACTACTAGATAGTAAATTAGGTGTATTCTACACCTATCAACGGAAACGCTTGCAACTCATTGCGGCCGCCACGCCCTTCCCTACTCTAAAGGGATCAAGCACATACCGTAGTTCATCCTCGAAGGGACAAGCAACTCATTCCAACTCGTTTGCTATAGTGTGGCCAAGCAATAGTGGTAATGGCCTGGTCCGTATAGGCCGTTCCGTCAAAATTCCTCCAAGTGATGCATGTTCGGTCCGCAATATGGCATAACGATGCCTAAGCACCAAATGCCCTCTTCGAGAGGCTACGCAACTATAAATGAGCCTTAGGCATCATTTATACTCTTAAACTAAGCTATGAAGTTTACTTGGTACATAGTCATATGCACCTTCAACCAACTACCCTATATATGTCTTAATGGAATTTCTACAAGTATGGAAAGGGGAGCATATTGACATGCTTGCTTCACTATTCATGGCCGTTTCCATGAATTTCGAATGACCAAGCCAAGAAGGCTGTACATTCGATCCCGGCTCACATGCCAGTTCCACTGTCCCGGCCATGTGGGCCGTGCACTAACCCGATGTCCCGGCCATGTTAGCCGTCCACTTCCAACCCGATGTCCGACCATGTTGGTCGTACACTACCAACCCGATGTCCGGCCATGTTGGTCGTCCACTTCCAACCCGATGTCCAGCCATGTTGGGATTCCACTGCCAACCCGATGTCCGGCCATGTTGGCCGTATATTTTCAAGGTCATACACCCAACTGACCTAATGCATCATTTGATGCAAGATTGGCTCTTGGCCAATGTAGCTTCCAACCAATGCCATATTGGCCTTAGCCAATATGCATATGCGATGTGCCTTACTTGGCACCAGATATGGCCAAGGGCCATATACATCTCACCTTGCAAAGGAAGCTTTGGATGAAGCTTCATCACAAGCAAATGGCGCATCTTTTAGCATGCGCCATGCTAAAAACACGGGGTGTTACAAGAATGATCTCCCAGAAAATTCAATGACTATGGAGAAGGCAGTATCCATAATGTTGGAACTTAAAAAGTTCTTTGGAAAGATGGATTTGGATGTGAAAGGTTCTAAATGCGATCTCTTTCATGATAATCCAAAAGTCACATGTGGTGAGAAAGACATTGTTCACCTCAACAAAACTTGATTGTGTTGTAAGTGCATCCTCACCAAGGAATGTCTGTTATGTATACGGTGAGGGAAGCACGAGAATTGGGGCGCACATATTGTGTCAGGTATGATTTTAAATCTTTGGTAATGCCGTAGGATTTACGATAGGATCCTTCTAAAAGGTATGTCTATAAACTTGAGCAAGATTTGTGATTTATTATTTGCTTAGAATACTTATAATTATCCATGTACCTTGCTTATCGTTCATTTCTACCTAACTTGATTTGTGTTTAAGGTTCTTAAATGTTTATGTTTGAAAATAGTAGTTCGGTATGTTTGGACTTCATGGTACACATACCAGGTATGCCTACCATCATTTAAAATCAAAATCCAAGGATTTTAGTACGCAAACACGTTTACATACTGCTCCAGGTCACGAAAATTCGTTTGCAAACCCGTATGCATACTGGCCTGTAGACCTCGATTTTCGATAAACTCGTTTTGGCCGCCACTTCTTTTTCTGAACTCGGAATGACCTCATTCTTTTTGAATTCTCTTCCTCTTTGAATTCTCTTCAAAATTATGATGATAATTCTTGGATTTGGATGAGTTAAGATTAGTCTTTGTCCCGAATCTTGTTTTTGAGTGTTTTGCTTCGTTTCGTCGCACTTGTTCCACTTCTCTTGGAATTGGGCACTTGGATTCTTGGAGTACTTATCTTCTAAGCTCATTTGTAGCTTTTGGAAGATGATTTTGTAGTATTAATCTTTATTGGTTTTATATATTGCAAATAATGTTATGGGGATATGTGTGTTTACGTAAAAGTGAACTATATGATTGTCCCATATATGCTCAAAAGTTAAGTCTATCATATGTTTTTATGCAAATATTGATAGAATATAGAATGAAATTTTGACAACAAAAGTTAAGCCTATTATGTCATTATGCAAATATTGATGGAAGATAGGATGAACCTTTGTTTACAAAGATTAAGTCTATTACATGTCTCTATGCAAATATTGATGAAAAATAGAATAAATCTTTGAATATTCTGCGTTATTGGTCTTCCCTGATCCACATCTTTGTGTAAATACTGTGCGGCTCCGTAAGTTCTCTTATGTGAGCATTTCCGATTAAATTAATCATGGGTTCTCTTGTGATTAATTTAATTAAGAATTTTGGAGACAAATTCATGTTTCATGTGATTTGTTAATGTCCAAAGAAATCCTTCTTTTCTTGTGAAAGTAAGGTGGCTCTTGTTGTTCTTTCGGGAATGAAATTTTATTGGGGAGAGTTCTTATTTGAACTTGTGCATAATTACCAAATCTTTGTGGGGAGTGCGGCTGTGGAATATTGTAGGATTTAGCTTGTATCTTTATGAACTCCTTGATGAATACACTATGTTTCGACTATGTGAAATCATCGAAACAACTTGGTATGTTGTTCTCTTTTGGTCATGAAGTATCTCTATGAAAATTTCATGAGGATCCCACTAGTTTTCATACCTTTTCCAATTTATATTGACAAAAGGGGGAGAATTAATATGTTGTTCACACTAAAAATACATATGGTTTACGGATCATTATGTAAGGGGGAGTGGTTTTCATTGTGAGATGAAGTATTGACTAAGCGGGAGTGATACATATCACCGTAGTATTGTTGTCAAAGTTATGATACAATTGGACTTTGATGTTGTGTAATAATATTATGACACTGTATAACAATGATTGAGAGAGCAACTGTTTTCTCATTGTTATAGATACGGATCTTCAACAACTATGATGCTGAGGTGAACACCTTTATAATCATTGGAGTACTTGGAAGTGACGAAGATTTCGAGTAATTTTGAAGAACCAAGGAGATCAAGCATTTGGATGAGAAGGTACAAAGTTCATTTATTCTGTATTCCATATGTATTGATAGTTTTGTCACTAAAATTGACAAAGGGGGAGATTGTTAAAGCACTGCTCGGTTGAAATCGCAAGCGTTGATATCTCAAGCTTGTTATCAAGTTTAGTTTCCAAAACTATAAGTCTTGATTTCTAGTCTACTTATAGTTAAGTCTCGGATTAGGATATAAAGTGTAGTTGAGCATTAGACTTCACGAAATTCATCGATCAAAGACGAAGAACTACTAAGGGGAGCTTGTGGAACTTCATCAACAAAAGGTATGTGGAGACTAAAACTTATCTATCACTTGGAAAGTCTATTTCTACTCTATCTCCTATATTGAGACAAAAGTCGTATTACTATATAGTATTCGATTATACACATTTGAGATTTCGAGCTGAGTTTATCTCGCTTAAATATTTCTCGAAATATGTGTTGGTGAGCTTTCGCTTCAACCAAGTTCATCTTATATTGTTGAAGAAAGTCAAAAGATGATCATGTGAAAACCGCCGAGTAACATCTTACATGGTTTGTGTGATACAATCATTTGGTGTAGACTTGGAATGTTTCGTTATGATTATTTCAATAACTTGAAAATTGCTTTGATGCTAATAGTGTGTGAAAACGGCTATTGTCATCCTCTAAGAAAGTTTCAATGATTGAAATAGAGTTTAGAACTATTGGATAATGAGCATAGTATGCATCCTCGCATGTATGTGTGATCCATGACCGGAACTATGGTATGCATACCCGTATGCGTACTTGTAGTTATGAAATTCCGGGTACCAAGTACACGTACCTGTACGCATACTTGCGTAGTGTATAGGTCCGGGAATTTCTGTTGGGTTTTGGAAGTGCACTAAGGTATGCGTACGCATTCGCATACTGGCGAACCCAAACTCAAACCGGCTACTTAGGTATGCGTACCCATATGCATACTTGAGTGGTTAAAGTTTTAGAATCGGTTGGCTCATGAACTAATACATTTATATATTAAGGAATGCATTCATTGCAAATTGTAGCTATAATGTTCATGAATTGATTCGAGTGAATCAAACCGATTTTGCTTCAATTGTATTCTTTTATACTTCTATGAGAATATAACAATTGAACAACTCTATAACTAGTTTCATTTGAGTCATTTGAACTAGTTGTGATTATGATGAATAAGGTTGATATGAGAGTGTTCATATAGCTAACCTCGGTTAACTACTGTTGATCCAACATGGTGTACACGTTTAGGTATGGTTACTCAAACCTAAATGAGGGTACATTTCATTTGTGTATAACGAGGCTAAGTTCGATATAACGGTTGAAAGATATCAGCTTGATTCTAATCAGGTTTTCATCTAACAGTGAATATTGAATGCTTTGTTACCAAGGTAACTTAGATTTCAAACCTTCATTTGAAAACTATATAAGGGAGAACTCTAGCAACTAGGAAATCTAATCCCCACACCTTATGTGTGATACTATTTATGACTAGAGTCGATTCTTCTTTAACCTTAGGTTTTTCACGAAACCCTCGTAGGTTAACGACTTAAAGACTTCATTGGGATTGTGAAGCTGAGACCATCTATTTTCTTTGTAGTTGAGTGTTTTGATCTTGCCATGTTCTATCGTATTGAGTACTATCTTCTCTAAGATTTGCTCGAGGATGATTCTCCGATAGGAAAGTTTAAAAGTAGTCACAAACATCTTCGTCTCATCGTTTGTGATTACACAATATCTTGTTTCGCTACCATAAGATTAAGATTATTGTGATGTGATTGATAATACTAGGCTGTTCTTCGGGAATATAAGTCCGGTTTATCAATTGGTTCATGTGCACCTTGATTTATCAAAAAGACGGAACAAAACTCGTAGGTATTTCGTGGGGAGACAGATTTATCTATTTCAATAGACTTTTCGTGTGAGACAGATTTTTTTATCAAGTCTTCGACTTTGGGTCATAGAAACTCTTGGTTGTGGGTGAGATCAACTAAGGGAAGCAAGTGCATAGAATCCTTTTGGGGTTCAGAGACGTAAGGAGCGCAACTGTACCTCGATCAGTGTGATATTGATTAGGGCTCAACTATATTCCAGTCCGAAGTTCATTGGTAGTAGGCTAGTATCTGTAGCGGCTTAATATAGTATGGTGTTCAAAGCTGGACTAGGTCCCGGGTTTTTTCTGCATTTGCGGTTTCCTCGTTCACAAAATTTCTGGTGTCTATGTTATTTATTTTCCGAGTTATATTTTGTTACATAATTGAAATATCACAAAGTTGTGCGTTAAGATCAATCAATTAGATAATCCAACCTTTGGTTGTTGATATAAATTGATTGACACTTGAACATTGGTCTTTGGTACTTGTTCAAGTTGTTTCACATAATAATCAGGCTTGCGGATTTCTATCCATTTGATTTCTTGATTACATTGTGAAATAAAGATATAAAACTCTTTGATATACTTTTCTCTAGATTGAGTATGACTGTCTAGTTGATTCTCTTGAAAGTATATTGGAGTTTGTCTATTCAGATTGCCGAACGAAATATTGGGTGTGGTTGTTAGACCCCCGCTTTTTCAATACCCCGATATTCGGCAGCGGTTGACTGAATGGAATATAAGTACTGGTTTATCCTTTCCTAACACCGAGGCATTTTCAGCAGAATTGGTTCCAGAGTTGGCAGAAAACTCTGCAGGTAAGCGTGCTTGGGCGGGAGTAATCTAGGGATAGTTGACCATCCGAGAAGTTACTTCTGGATTACCGCAACGATGCCCGTTGAAAACCCCACACTACTGGATAACCACAATGGCTAAGTGGGGATAGTACCGGTAGAGGGTCATGTCATTACAAATGGTATCATAGCCTACGACGGATCACCTTCCGAGAGTGAGAGAGTATGCTGGCCGGGGTTGTGTCAAGTATTGGTCGCATGAGGGGTAGGGAACGTCAGATATCTGGGTTTGAAATATATGTTCTGGAGATGAGGATGGCTCCAATTTAAGGTGGTGGTATTGTAATACCCCGATATTCGGCAGTGGTTGACTGAATGGAATATAAGTAATGGTTTGTCATTTCCTAACACCGAGGCCTTTTCAGCATAATTGGCTTCAGAGTTGGAAGTAAACTCTGCAGTTAAGCGTGCTTGGATGGGAGTAATCCAAGGATGGATGACCATTTGGGAAGTTATTACTGGATTACCTCAGCGATGCCCGCTGGAAACCCCACACTGCCGGATAACCGCAGTGGCTAAGTGGACAGTATCGGTAGAGGGACGGGCCATTAAATTACTTTGTCTCTGTAAAGATGGATGAGACTAACTACTTAGTATGGAAAACCAGATGGAGTCTATCTTGATTAATGCAGATCTTGTTAGGTTTATAAATGGAAGTTTTGCACCTCCTTTACCATCTATCCGCGTTGGAGAAACATATGTTTTTAATTCTACATATATCAAATGGAGAAAATGGGATAGAAATGTCATGAGTTGCCTCAATGGTACCTTTTCTCCTTCAGTTTATTCTATTGTGCCTGGTCTCTCTACAAAAACTTCTCATATCAGTTTACGGCTAGAAAAACAATGCTTAGGAACCAACTATATATACCATTAGAAGAGATTCTCCATTTTTATCCGAATATTTGCATCATATTAAAGAAATCATTGATTCTTTGGCTACTATTGAAAACGTGGGGGTACCAAAATACACCACAAACTTTTCTTAGGCAACCTATATGGACAAACTTAAATATAATTTCGAGAGTTCAACTTAATGAATCTCAATCAAAGAATAATATTTAGAGTTATATCTCTTTCTCCCACAATCAGAAAGTTTACAAAGATAATTCCGTGAACCTGATTTATGTGTGAGATGATGCGCGTCGTTTACACAACAAATTATTCAAGATATTTCCCACTAATTAACGGTAATATAGAGGTAGTAAGAGATCGTTCCCACAGAGAGTTGTGTAATTGATAGGTTATATGATCAACAAAATAAAGTAAATAACGAATGGGGGATTGGTTTAAAGTGAAATAAAAAGAATAACAAATAAAAGAAAGATGATTAAGGAATCATTCGCCGTCACCGGAAAGAAACTTAATAGAAGTACTTGTTTATTTCTTGTAGAATTTCTATATCACCAACCGTAGAATAGCAATAAGCTCGCTATCCCCGAATTCCCGTTGCCACATTTGGATACGGAAGCGCTCGACTACCGATTCTATCCATCCGAGCCACCATGAATAAGCTCTCAAGGTGTAACCCATCGGATGTATTACGTTTTGTGACTTAGGTTGATCCTAGCATCAGACGCATAAGCTCGGGTCTGCTTACTAGTGTCATCTCTATACACACAATTGCTTAACGAATCCTCTGTCAGCTTTTGCGATGTACTACTTGTGTATGGAATTGAGTGACTATTACACGTATCACTAACTCCAATACTAGTAGAAGAATTACTATCAGGTTAATTCAAATGGCCAATTGAATAACCCAATATTAATATTATACGATAAAAATAATAGAGACAATCGACAAGAAAAATCAACTTAAAATAAACTTGTAAAAAGAATTAAAGTTTCATAAACCAGGACTTTGAAATCATACCTTAACCAGTAAAAATTCAGCTACACATGGATTTACTAAAACCCATAAAAATATATATAGAAGAAGAAGAAAATAGCTTGGTTTCCCCCTAATGGGGTTAACCCTAGATATGAAATAAAACCTTTCCTCTCTTCTATTCTCTGTTTTTTTCTCTCCCAAAAAGTTATGTATTTTCCTAAAAGTTGTATCTTCTCTAGTTTGGGATGCTTTATATAGGCATCGTTAGCCTTTACGATCCACAAAACTCGTATTGGATTAACATTCATAGTCGGGCCGAGAAGAACTTCTTGCGGGAGAAATTAAGTATTGTTGATCCGGTGTGAAGGGAAACATTCTAATTCAGTACACCTGGCTTGCAATTGGCTGTGGACTTCTTGGGACCCCATGTGATACAGTGAGTCTTCTTGAGAGCCGGTGGTATATCTTGCTCTAACACTCCATGTTGCAGCAAACTCTCGTCTTTTCATATGCGCGTAACAATCATTCCGTTCTGATCTTAGAAATCTTGTTTGCATATCTATCAGCAACTGGTTCTGATCTTAGAAATCTTGTTTGCATATCTATCAAGAATCGGTTTCTCGGTAATGTAAACTTGATTCCCAATTTCATCCAAACTCAACGAAGTCGTACTCCGCTCAAACTCTTTGTCCACCGTCCGTGTTTTGTGAACCATGCATTCTCGTCTTCATCGCCACTACTAAGCTTGAGTACCTTCCATCGAGAACCAGAAGCAACCGTGATCAGTCATGAGTAATGAAAGCAACCAACTCGACTCCATTCCATCATCGTAAACAACCAATGACCACAGCGTCCCTGTTTCTCGAGTTCTTATATCAGCTGCCTTCTCCTCGACCAGTTCATCATCAACACCGTAACCAAACCATCTATGCATCATCGTTACGCCATCGCCCAATGGCAATGCCAGTAAACACAGAAACGTGCATCTCAAATTCAACACGAGCTTCATTCCAGCTCGAGTGCTCATCGTCATGTTAAATCATCTCATTAACTTTATGATCATCACTTCCATTGAGTTCTCGAGTTCAACTCCATTAATGGCAAAGCAAGCCTTCATATTCACACTCTTGCATCGTCCTCCACACGCCAAGACTAACTACTGACTTCACTCTCGGTTTCACCATCTATTATCAGCGTGATCATGTCGATCATCAAACTCTAGATCGTATCAACGACATTAATGGCAAAGAACCAACCATTCTTGAATTGTTCAAAACCCATGTCCTCTAGCCGTATCTTCACACTCCAGAATATCGTACCATTCAAATTCTCTTATTCGATCACTGTGATCCATCTGAAGCTTTGTACCTGGTTCTCGTGAAGGAACCGAATCAATAATAAGGATGAAGATAATGGTGGCACTCCGAGTAACTAGGCCGAGTGCCTTTTAACTATTTGAATTCCGACTTCCCCCATTAAATGACATGATTTTGCTTTTAGCAGTTTCCTTGAATAGGTCACCCCTTAACAGAATGACTTCCCCTTAACGTACGGTGGGGTGGCAATAGCACTTGGCCTAGAAAATGACCATTTTGCCCTTTTTGCTTCTGAGTTCTTGTTTTGCTCATAACTTCTTCATACGAACTCAGAATGACTCCGTTCTGTCGCCATTGTCTTCATCTTCTCGTCCTCTACACAATGAAAAGTAGAAATCTTGCATTTGAACGAGTTCCAATTGGTCTTTGGCCCTTCTTCACTTGTAGCTAGCTTCTTTCCTTGGACAATTAAGTACAAATTCACTTCTTTTGGATGATTTCCTAACAAAACACAAATAAGAGAAAACAAGCGTAATATACAATAATTTGCAAGAAAACAAACAAATACTAGTATGGAATTGACACTAAATATATGTGAAATATGCACTTATCATGAGAGTACTTGGATGATTCCAAAGATCAATATCCAAGAATCAATAAAGTCGTATCCGACAAAGAAGGATGGATGTATCTACTTTGATTGATTAATGTACAACCTGTGATATTTCAATTATAAATATAAACAATATAATGCGGAAAAGAAATAACAGAGACACCATAAATTTTGTTAACGAGGAAACTGCAAATGCAGAAAAACCCCGGGACCTAGTCCAGATTGAACTTCAAACTGTATTAAGTCGCTATAGACAATATCCCGCTACCAATTAACTTCGGACTCGAATGTAGTTGAGATCGAATTAAAACCTCACAACAATTCAGATACAGTCGCTTTCCTTATGCCTCTTGAATACCAGCAAGACTCCGCGTAGATCAAGGTGAGGCTAGAAATCGATATCAATAGACAAAGTCTAGCTAACCTCAAAATTCGTACTTATGCTTCCCGAAGAGCGGCCTAGATTATTATTCACCTCGCAAGTATTAAACTTGTGGAATCAACAAATTCTGAAACGAAGAGAACTTGTGATTTCTATCTATCTTGATTGATGGAGCAAGCTCAACAATCAAATAAGATCATGATACTCGAACTATCAAGATAAAAGATAGATGGACCTGGCTTCACGAATCCCTGTGAAGTCTTTGTAGTCACTAAACCCTAAAGGTTTTAGGAAGAGGACGAATCTATCTAGTTTATAACTAGGACACACAAAGATAGTGTCGGGATTCAAAGATCTCGGTTGCTTGAGGTTCCTCTTTTATAGACTTTCAAATCATATGTTGGTATAGATTTAAGCTAAGATAGCTTTGGAACCAAGCAAACAATATCCACCGTTAGATGAATCTTTGAAATGTGATTGACATATCAAGATATACACTCCGATTAGGATAAATCGTAACCGAACAATGTATAAAGATATTGTTCATAAACCGTTAGCCGAAACTAGCCAATTGAACTATAAGCTTAATCATTTTCATAAACACTTAAGACTTTAAGTTTGAATCACAACTAATGTGATCAATCATGTCTATATAGTTTTCTTAGAGATTTACTCAAATGCTAATTATCTCACGTAAATAATTTTATGTGCATCGAAAATATTCTAGGTACGTGTACTCAACCTTGTTCGTGACTATATTTGTCATGGTATATGTACCGGGTATATGTAACCTTAAGATAAGTATAAGTTCCGGAACATACAAAAATATTCAGGTTTGCGTATCGTTTATGGATATTGGATACCACACCGATTTCAAAAGCAACAGTTCTTTTTCGGTATGCATACTAGGTTTGCGTACCATTCCAGGTTTACAAACTTTTTTTGCATGGATACATGGTATGCGTACCACTAAGTCGTTGCCGAACTATAACTACACCGTTACGTGTACTGGGTACATGTATTACGGCTCCGGACCTATAACAGTTTTCCCAGTTTTTGAAATTGGTATGCATACTATCCTGTATCCAGATTTTCAGTAGTTCTATATTTCTCTCTAGATTATTTCGAAAAATTCCCAAATAACATCAATGACACATATCATTGTTCAAGGCTATTTTCGAATGATAATCTTGAATCATAATTTAGATTACGAACAATAAATTGTTCTTAACCGAAATTCATCAAGTATGAAAAAATATTCATTAAGCTTAGTCATATATATTTCGAGAACTAATTACCAAAATAAATTCGACTCGAAATTCTTGATATGCTTACGATAGTCTAATTAGTTATGCGAAAACATCTCATGGATAGAAAGATGAATATAACTTGAGAAATGGGTGGTTCAGTCTTCACTTACCTTTTGTTGAAGAAGTTCTCCAAAAGCTTCGGTTGATCTTCGACTTCAAACGGTAGAACGCAGTGATGTCCGATTCTCAACTACATTTTCTATCCTAATACGAGACTTAACTAATTGTAGACTAGAAATCAAGATATAGTTTGGACAACTAAATTTGACAACAAGCTTGAGATAGCAACACTTGTGAGTTCGAATGAGCAATTCTCTAACTTGCCTATCAATGAACATGTCCCAGAATCCGACTTAATAATGTATACTTTGAATAGGTTTGGTCGAGAATATGATAACTTTGTTATCTCCACTCAGAATAGGGAATGTACCTTTTACCTTTGGTGCTCTTAAATCTAGACTCATCCGACATGGACAATGGTTAACTGCTCAAAATAATGATGTTTCTTGGAATCTTGCTTTAGTTATGAACTCTGCATTCTTCATTAATAACACTTTTCACCCACCATCTTCTAAATATATTTTTCATATTCAACAAAGATACTTATGTTAATACATCTTATAAACCTACCAAGGATACTTCTGTGCCTCTCAAAATCACTGATTTTAGCAACATTCTTGTCAAATCTGTAAGAAGAATGATCACACTGCCAACAAATTCTTCTACTGACATACCACTTCGAAAGCGAATTACCCCCCCAATCAGATATGTGTATTCAAGTTTATAGTTCACCTATTTTTGAAGAGTCTTCTTACACATGACCAATGATTTCTCTGTTCTTCAAAGTACATCTCCTTATACTAGTAACGACGATGTCTGAGTAGGTAGTGGTGCTCATTTACCTATTTCCATGGTAGGAAATTCAACTCTACAAACTGATAGTAGTTTATTTTTCTTACTAAATGTCATGCATGTTCCTTCTCTGCATAAGAATCTCATTTTGTAGAAAAATTTACTAAGGAACACTCTTGTTCGTTTGAGTTTCTACCGTGGGCTTACCGTATTCATGATTTGGACACAAAATAAATTCCACCTGAATGTAAAATGGACAACAACTTGTATGTCATCACCACTTTTACTAATTTAGATGTCCAAGCTCATGTCTCTCTTCAGGCCTCACCCACCACTTGGAACTGCAGACTTGGTTACACTTCAACAAAATACTTCAGAAGCTATGTTCTATCTCTCAGATACCAACTTACAAATGCTACATCTAATCATCCGTGTGAACCTTGTCAACTTGATAAAATCAAAAGGCTTCCTTTTCACCTTCACCAAGATCATCTATGGCTCCTCTTGAGTTTATTCACTGTTATATATGGGGACCAGCTCCAACTATTTCTTCTATGGGTCATAAATTTACATCTTGTTTGTAGATGATTTTACCAAATTTCATTGGATCTTCCCAAAGACAACAACAAATGAGATCATCTAGTTTTCATTCAGCATTTCAAGACATTAAATGAGAAACTTCTTTCTTATCCCATCAAGATTTTTCAAGTATATGGAGAGTATGAGCCAGTAAAAGGGAAACTCAAGGACGTCTTGGATCAATCTAGCATTGTTGTTTGTGTATCTTTTTTAATGGTGTTGCTTAGAGGAAACACAGACACATTACTGAGATGGGAAACACCATGTCTTTTCAAGCTTGCATGCCTAAATATTTTTGGTACGACTCTTTTCAAGTTGCAACATTTTTTGGTCCATAGAACTCCACCCAAATTGTTTGGATAAAAAGACTTCATATGAGGGACTATTTTAAAAATAATAATTTATGAGGGTGCAACGATAATAAATTATTCAATAGATCGAGGTACAAGTAATAAAAAAGAATAAGAAAAGAAGCTTATTATAGGGTCTCCAAGAAAAGAGTTTTGAGGGCTCCTAAGGATTCAAATATCCTACAATGAAGATAAGGGGACCTAATTCGTAAGAAAAATACTAAAATACCCTTAACCTATTAAATATTATAAACCTAAAACTAATTTGTTTTCATTCCTCCTTTAATTCTTCCATTTTCTTCTTCCCCATCACCTCCATCGCTTATTTCTTCGATTAATCGTCAATTCTCAAAATAATTCATTATCGATTAACACCATTTAATCCACCCGCAATGACTTCAATAAGGTAAAAATAAAAAACCCATCTTATTTAATTGGTTTCAATGCATGGATAAAGTTTTAATCGATCGATTGGGTTTTTGAAAAACAGTTTGACTGTCTACGGTTGGGAAATATGAATTTCCCAACCGTAGTGAATCAAATCTTTTTTTGAAATGTCTCTGGTTGGGAAGTATGAATTTTCCCAACCGTAGATCAGATCAAAACTTTTTTTTTTGCAAAAATAAGTGATGGGTTTTCTTAGTTTTTTCTTTTTATGATCGTCATCTTCATCGACGGAGAAGAAGAAAAATAATAGGTTCTTTTTTTATGATCATCTTTATCATGATTTATGAATGAAAAGAGAATGAGAAGACAATAGATTTAGTTTTTTATATATAATCATTATCTTCATCGTGATTTATGAATGAAAAGAAAGAAAAGATAATAAATTTAATTTTATAATTCATGGAGGGTATTTTAGTTATTCCAAAAAATAATTAGATACGGGGTTTTGTTGATTACTATTTCATAACCCGATTTTGTCATCTTGTGGGCCTCTCGCCCTATAATAGGTTTCTAAGAAAATAGATAGAATTCCTCTCTTCTCCTTCTTTTTCTTTTATTTTGGAAATTCTCAATTCGCTTCAGTCAGGAGGTATGATCTCAAAATTTCATTTTGATTCGAATTTAATTGTTTCCATTCTTGTTCTTTCTATGAAGTGTGATTTCTTCGTAATTAGTCTTCGTTTGCAATCAAATTTGATTAATTCGGAAAAAAAAAATCTGTAAAATATAAACACTTAGACGTTGTAATAGAAAGAGGTAAAATCCTGATTCAGGAGAAGTTTAGGGTTTAGATTATTAGCTAGCTTGGATTCCAACCTCAACTAGTTTGTTATGTAATCGAGAGGTTTTGGTGTGGGATTTCGTTAAGACTTTGTGATTTTGAGTCTGCAGAAGTTGAATGTGTGATTTCTTTGTAAAATCATTTTCAAAAAAAGAGTGAAGAACTGTAGTTGTTCTAGTACCAGAAGCCTCAGCTTTCATTAATTCTTCATTTAAATGATATGGAGTGTGATGTATAGAAAAAAGGCCTAGTGATTATGGGGAACCTGCCTTGATCTGGAGTTAAGAAGAATTTAGGGTATATATGATAAGTAGATATTTGATTTGTGTAAAATTGAATAATCTTTGGAGTAATCCAAATCTGTTGATTAAGAAAAAACGTATTTCTAGAATTGTTTGTTCATCTCTAATAATTTCTTATGCTTGGGATAATCCCAGCAGGATATGTTTATATGATAATTAGATTAGAGATTTGGTTCGGTTGTATTTAAACAAAATACTGGTGGTATCATTTCAACCATACAACTAGTAGAATTTTCAGAATTGATTTCTGTCTCTTTTGTTTTTCATTTTCTGTTTTTTATTTTTTGTTCCCGAGATTCATTTATTTATACAAGCACTAAGCATCTAATTCTCCTAAAAGTTTATATTTTTTGTCGAGACTCGAGCCCAAACAAGGTCACTTTGATTAGGTTTTTTCTTATACTATTTCATGAAAAAACATTGCCGTGTCGTACTAGATTCTACAATTTTATCACACTTTCTCAACCGGATCAGGCCACCAGCAGTGTCTAGATATCAGCATACTTTGAAATTATACTCCGCCTTACGAGCTCGTAAGGCTATTTTCCAATTCTCGTTATCCAAGTTGTCAGTAGCTTTACAAGCTAGTAACGGGGAGTATAGTCCCAAAGAAGTGACCTTCTCTGTTTGAGAAAGTCTGGTACATCTAAAGAATCTAGTATCGTTAAGAATTTCTGTAGTGTGTAATGTGTGTGTTTAGTGAATCTCATATAATTTGTGTTTCAATTGATTGTGTAGTTTAAGGCCAACTTGTTGTCATCATCATCCTCAAACATCTGTTTCTGGGTGAAAAGAGGGATTCTATATCAGGATATTCTGTATTGAATTATAAAGGACGCTACAAACCACAGAGCAGATAAAAATGCAGGTCAGTTATTTTCCCATTTTGGTTGTTTTTTCATTCCATGTGTGTATTTAGTTTCTGTGTAGTAGTATTTAATTTTTGTAAATTTTGATGGAAAGTGTGATGTTGATTCAGGATTTTGGGCTAATGATAGTAGTAGTTACCATAGTAGTTACCACATGATCATAGTTGCAGTTAGCTTAAATGTGAACATGGGTAATTTTATCTATGACGTAGGAGCAGTTAGGAAAAGCGAGAATTCAAGTACTAGAATCTAAGTTGATTAAATGAGCATATTTGCTAGAGTGTTGATATCATGAATTCACCGATTTCCTGGCAATATCTCATCCTAGTTGTTATCCATAACTGCAGAGAAGATAAGATAGATATATAGTCTTGACTCTTGAAGTGTGGTACTGCAGTGTTAAAATTGTTTTCGATATAACCAAAGAAGCACACACACTTGATAAAACGTCAACATGATTGTTGCTTGTGGTGCCTTGTCCACGTGTTTGTAGTGTAAAAAGTTGTAGATAAATTGGTTTGTCTACTGTGTCCATGCTTCCTAGTGTGTAATCAAACATGTTTCTCACAAGTGTCAGCAAAATCGAGGCTGCAGCATCATTTGCCATAACTTATAAGCTCAGCCTCAGTGAGATTGACTTCAACTGATCCGTTTTCAAGTATCTTTTTCTTTAAGGTGTAAATTACCTGTTTCGGAGTTTATTTAGGGATCCTGTACTAATGTTGCCTCTTATCATAAATTCACAATGAAACTACTTTTTCTGTGTGATATACCTTATACATTGTCATCTTATGTATGCGTTTTCAAATTTTCACGTATATTCTGAGTTTGGAGACATCTGGATGTGTCACATATAGATATTAATTATTCACTATATATGAGGATCCATATTGGTTTAGTTTGGACTATCATCAGATATAGTATCATGGAACATGGACGTCTACCCACGTTTTTATTAGAGTACCATTTTGTCGACAGTGATTTCCTCTAAATTAGCTGAGCATAGAGTGATATTTGATACCTATGTATATTCATCTGGAGTCATCTATTGTGGAACAAGGTCACTTTGATTACTGGAGGTCTATTCTTGCATTAACTTCTCTAAACAATACTGGCACGTCAATCTACGGTGTTTCACATTTTCTCAACCGGGTTACGCCACCAGCAATCTGTACATATTATCCTATTTGGAATTGTACTCCGCCTTATGAGCTCGTAAGGCTACTTGTTTGAGATTTATCCAACTCTTGCAATTCAAGTTGACAGTAGCTTTGCAAGCTAGTAATGTGAAGTACAGTGCCAAGGTATCCTAGGCGTTGTTGGTGATCGTTTCTGTTTGAGAAAGTCGGGTATATATAAAGAATCTAGTATTGTTAGAATTTGTGTTGTTTGTAGTGTATGTATGAATGTTTGTCAATTTTGAGTATGATATGTGTGTAAATCCCTCTAAATTAGCTGAGGATAGAGTGATCTTATACCCTAGTTTCATAATGGATCAGAATTAACATCTTAAACAAATCATTCCGATGGAAACTAGTTCTTGGAATGAAACCTTATCAATTGCATATTCAGATATTCATTCACAGCTGATTTCTGGTCCTGAGTAACGGTATAGGTTTTCTGTTCTACAAGATTAAATTATCCGTTGGTATATTGCGTTTTTACACAAAATGGGTCTCACATCCTCCATAACCCCAAACTGCATAGATCATTCTGTACTAGTTTTGGTTGTATGTCTTGTTGAAGTGGATCGAAGTAGGCTGTACGTAGAGGCACTGACTAATTTTGGTTGAGAGTCATTTCTGAGCTTATTTTTTTTCCCCCCAATAATGGTTGTTTTTTCGTCTTAATTGCAGACCTGATCTTTTTGGGGAGTAAATTAGGGTTTGAAGTTGCACTGTCTATTTTGGTTCCTAATTGAATTTTTCTTGGAACCTATAGCAAGATGGGATTTTGATCTTTTACACCCTAATGATGTCTCCTCACAGGAGGAGACTCTACCCTCTTCTCGTTCTCTCTCTTTCTGTTCTTTTCCTCTTCTCTTATTACCATTCATCTCTCCCTCACACTGCTATAACCAACATTCCATCCCCGTTGAATCTCCCTCAAAGCCGTAATAACATTGTTCAGAAGTTCACTCTTACTATAAAACTCCTTGCTTTTGATAGATTTGATTCCATATCTAGGTGTTTACGTTCTCTAGCAAATGCTGATTATGTCAATGACCGTGTAAATCTTCATGTATACATCGATCATTTTAAGGAAACAAATCAGTCTTCAATTCTGGATGAAAAGCTTGAAGAGTCGCATCGGATTTTGGATTTTGTAGATAAATTTGTGTGGAAATTTGGAGAGAAATTTGTGCATTTTAGGACTGGAAATGTTGGTTTGCAAGCTCAGTGGTTGGAATCTTGGTGGCCTAGCTCAGATGATGAATTTGCTTTTGTGGTGGAAGATGATTTAGAGGTTTCGCCTCTGTATTACAAATTTCTAAAGGGTTTAATTGTGAATTACTATTATAACTCTTGAATTATAGTCCTTCAATCTATGGGGCATCATTGCAGCGGCCGAGGTTTGTCCCAGGTAACATTCATTTTCCTCTGTAGTTGGAATCGCAGAATTTATGGTTGAAAAAAATGCTCTCCTGAATTTTTGTGAAATTTAGCTTAGTTAATATGGAGAATTAGTTATTTTTAGTATGTATAGTTTGTTAAGCAGTGACTGATATCTATAAGCCATAATAGTGAACTGTCAAATTTAATTAGGGATGGGATCAATGATATTCAGACAGTGAAGGTAGAACCAACAGGAGTGATAGATTTTGTCGATCTGCTTCAGTTTAATCTTTAAATGTCTGGACTCTGGAACATAGGATGTACTTTTATTTTTGTCTGATTATGGTAAAAAGCAATCTGGTATCCGATTCAAGATTATACCTTACTTAACCATTGTTTCTTTATTACTATCTTCTAGCAAATGTATCTGTCTGAAGGCATAATCGAATTTTGCTTTCTGTATCATCAAAGTAATGAATTTCTTCTTCTCAGTGAGGACTTCCATAATGTATAAGTACTTTCAGAGTGCCCAACTATGAAATGATTTATAGTTGGTCTAGAGCTGATTAGAGAGCTAAGGTATGGTTTGGACGCACATGATTTTTGCATGTTCATATATTAGATTTAGATTAGAAGAATATATCAGGTATTTGGACTGTCAATTATCTGAGTGATTTAAATGCAAGAGAATAAAGGAAAAAAATAGAACTAGATTTGTTCCTAATGCTTCCATTTAAAACGTGTAATGCTAGACTGCAAACGGCAGTTAGTTATCTTGTAATATATGATATGTCAAATTTGTTAGATTATTATAAGATTGGTCTCGCATGACGTGTTGTTGGCATGAGAATCCAAAACATTCTTTAATCAATTCTTGATTGTTCTTCGTCTTTTCCTTGATGAGTTGGCAGATGGTAATTCTGAAAATCATTTTCACTGTTTCCTCATTCCCAGTTGATGGCAATAACAGGTAAGCATGGGAACAAAATTCAGTTGGACACTGGAACTAGGCTTTTCTTATACCAGCTGGTTGGCACATGGGGGCAACTTCTATTTCCAAAACCCTGGAAAGAGTTCCGCCTGTGGTACAACATACATAAGGCCAAGGGCATCAAACCAGTTCTTCAAGGAATGGTACTTTGATTTCATATTTCATACTAGAATTTTTCATTGTTTCTATTTGACTTGGCATTCATCTTGCGTATATGTTGGTCACCAAATTGGTTATGGCCTAAAATTGTTGCATGGTCTCTTTACTTCAATGAAAGGACATATTATTATCGTTTATCTGAAACCTTTACAAATGGGCAGCTGCCTGAGATTTTATGTTACTCTACTTATTGTGTCGATTTAGATCATGATCGTTTTCTGTTCCCCTGTTTTTTCTTTTATGCAGGTGACCACAGGATGGTACAAAAGGATGGGTGAAAGAATATGGACACCTTGGTTCATCAAATTCATTCATTCGCGTGGCTACTTCAATATCTACACCAATTTTCAAGGTGAACGAGCTCTTAGTGTCTCTCACAGGGACGCTGGTGTAAATTATGGCAAAACTGCTGGACCAGATTCAAATTTACTTGATGAAGATTCTCTTGACTTCAACTATTTGGAAATGCAACCTCTGACTAGTCTAAAGTGGTATGATTTCTGTTTCAAAGAAGTCCTTCCTGGAAAAGTGGTGAGAACTTCTGATGAACTCAGTTCTTTGCTTTACTCTGCTCGTAAGAAGTATAAGACTATCATACTTATCAGCCTACATAGAACATCTCAGGCAGTTACAATGAACATGCTGTGTCACTTTGAGAAACTGAATATACAAAATTACATCTTCCTGGGCCCTAACTCTGATTTCTTGAATGATCTTGCAAGAAGGGGATATCACGTGATTAGTACAGAATTTGTGAACAATATTAAGGGTTTTAGGTCTAAGAAATTTGAAGGATCTGAAATGGTCAAAGAGATACTGGCTAAGGCATATATAATCAAATTGTGTCTACAATTGGAGTTGAATTCATGGGTAATAGACGTAAATATGCTCCCGATTAGCAATGCTATGTTTTCTGACTTGCATGATACTGCCTATAGTTTCTTTGCTCCGAAAGATTCTGACCTTTTGTTTGTAAAGAGCTCTTCAGTCTCAGCAAAGATATGGGATGATAGTTTCATTGATAAGGTGGTTGCAAAGGCGAGTTCTTTGACAAACAAAAGCTCTAAAGATCATGGGTATTTAGGGAATGCTATCACGAGTTTGCTTGAAGAAAATAATGCGAAAATTAAAATGGTCGGTGAGTTGAGTTTCGGCGAAAAGGTTGATGTGAAGAATGGCAATCAAACTCATGTAAGCGAAGGAACAAAGTATGTATTTTGGTCTGACGAGATGGCTTTAGATTTTGTGAGTAGTAGACTTGATAATTTGGGTATGTGGGAACTGGAAGACTCTTCATGTAAGGCAGTTGTTTGCCACCAGTCATAAATTCCTACTCTGGTAAGTTATTTTTCACTAGCATCTTACTATCACTTGGTTCAGTTAGAATGGAGGTTCAGTTTGTAATCTAACTGTTCTGATGGAGACTGTCGGCAACTGCACTGCACACCCTAAACATGAAAGAGAAGTCGCACAACGAGAAAGTAGAGCATATGCTATAATGTCTACAAGCACCGCTTTCAGTGATGATTTGATCCAGTTCCAGTTCGTTTGCCCAAGTCATGGTTCCCTGAGCCGCCAAGCTTTCTGTCTCCTCAGAGGGTGCCACCGGGCATGGAATCTCGTTCTTCCCCTGCGTTTGCCAATGTTGACTGAGAAAGTGTGTAAACTGGTCTTACACATGTTTTGGTGTATCAGTAGTAAAAAATTAGATGCCTTTTTGTTTAGCAGAACTTGTTCCTGAAACCATTAACCATGTACTGTAGCTGCATAATGGGTCAAGATGTCAGTTAGAATTGTTCCACTAGTTGGTAGGTAAATTGACAGCTCTAGTTCTGAGTTCTGACCCTTACCAGTCATTGGTTTTAGTGGCAAAGAAATATAATCTGTGTTAATGAGGCTCCCTCAGTTATTAATGTAAAGACTTGGTGCCAATTACAAAGTGCACCGTGAACCTTACTCCAAATATTGTTGCCCCACGGCCAAACTCAGGGTAGAAAAATGATGCGTCCTGCCCACAATTTCTATACATAGTGCGTGAACCTTGCTCAAAAGATTCTCACATTTATTTGGTTTGGCTCCACCATGAAAGACTTTGGAAAGTGCTTTTAGACTCATCAGTCAACGCACGGCAGGGTAGGTTCCAGATTCCGAGTCCTGTTATTGGGAGGGAAAGAATAGATTTGAGGGAGGGAAGGATTGTGGGGAGGGAATCATGATTTTAGGGGAGGGATTGAAAGCATCCGAGTGTAAATATGCAAGTGCTCCTGCTACCTCGGACGCAATCCTTCCATCACATTGCAACCTTACAACTTAATAGTAAGATCTCAAACTCATTACCCCATGGATATAAGCTTCAGGCTGAACCACGTTACATCTCTCGTGTCATATAAATTACCAGTACTTTACTCAACACTTTACGTTATTTGCATCTATACATGTTTTATCAATAATTTACATTTAATCATCTTGTGCAAATAATTTTACTTGAGCGTACTACGAACTTTGCTAGATCCACTAGTCGGGTTTTTAGGTGTTTGAAACTCCAAAGGAACTATTTTTGATCATGGCTTTTTGTAGGAGATTATGATTTCAATTTTACTAAGATAATTAGAAGTAAACTGAGACCACCCCTTATCCAAATATTTACATTAATACCTAAATTATCCTTTTTATTATTTTGATTATATGATTTTTAATTTTTTAATATTATTTTTTAATTTTTTTAGGAAGTTTTTTTTATTCTTCTGTTATTCTAATTTTATTATTTTTTTTTAATTTTCTTAGGCGTTTTTCAAAAAAAAAATGTAAATATATTTTTTCTAAATTTTTCAAATTCTAAATTCTTTTTTCTTTAATTAGGTTTGGTATACAAAATAATTCAAAACAAAATTTAAAAACTAAAATTTAATAAAGTTTTAAAAAAAATAAAAAAAATAAAAAAAAATAAATAAAAGGATTTTATTAATCCATTAGAGGTTCATACAAAATTTTGGTAGGTAGCCTAGCAACAAGCTGAGCACCAACATCTTTTTGAATAGCAACTCCTAGTCTGTAAAAAAAGAAACCTGCCTACAGTCTACACCACTACTACACCATTTTAGCTTATTGGCAACTCAGATTTGCAGCAGCAAAAGCACCGTTGCGAATTTACTGTTGCTAATCTTTCGCAACTAGAAGGTTTCTGTTGCTAATTTCGCAACGACAAAATTGCTATTGCGAATAGCAACTGCTTGGTGTTCATGCATGCAAATCGCGCGTGTGGTCGGGAACACTATGACTTTTTTATACGCCCAAGTCAAAGTTTGATCAAATCTTCTTCTTTTTCTTTCCACCCTTCAACGTTATCTTTCCTTACTTCGAGTTTTCCTTCTCATTTCTCAGCCACATTTTGATTTTGATAGTTAATAGGAGGAAAGCCACTTTTCTTAAAGGGAAAGCTGGCTTTTTTCGACCATATTTGACTTTGGGTGGATTTAAAATTATGCTTCCTCCTCATCAATAATCGCTTCCGTGTATAACCTTTTACCCGAATATGTAAAACCCTAATAATCAAATACGTTCACTTGATCCCATGATACCGAAGCGAGTGGAAGAAAATGATCTTAACTATACTAGATCCCAGCGAGCAGAAATGATTAATAGTTCGAAGTGAAAATATATATTAACTTGTTACGCAGTACATATACATTCGATTGATGAGGATCACAACCAAAATGATCTCATAGTTTTATTTTTATACTGGTTCATCTTTCTTTCCCCTTTATCGTCTGTGCTTTAATTGAATTTTAAATGAATGGAGGTTTAATAATTACAGTTTCTGTTAGGTTAATGTTGATATATAGGCACTCTAGATATCGGGTAAATGGACAAAGGAAATTAAACTCCAGCAATGAGTTTTGATCGGGAAAGCTAATTCTTAAATTCACCCCATGTTGACCCCAAGTCAACAAGACTACGCCATAGTCAGTTTTCCCTTTAATAAAACTGGCTTTCCCCCAATTAATTATCTTGATTTTTCACTCTCTTTCTTCTTCTCTGAAGAACCCTAGTTCTACTGAAATAGAAGAAGACGCTGAAGAACCCTAGATAAGCTTTTTCTTCTCTTTTATAACCAACCCATTTTGGCGCTTCTCACTCCCAGAGACTCTCCATTTCTAAGAAGAAGTAGAAGAAGACGCTGTTCGATTCGTCTGAGTTTTTGATTTTGGAGTTATGGAGCAGCAGCAGAACGAGAACATGGTTGAAGAAAACATAGGAGAATAAGAGATTCTTCACGGCCCTTTCCTTCTTGAACAGCTTCAGGTAATTTCCTTCAATTCGCTCCCGAAACCCTAGAATTAATTTTCTGTACTTGTTCCATCCAAGTTTGTTTTTTTTTATTATCGCTAACTATCATTATGTTACTGGGTTTAGTTTGTTTCTCAATTACAATCCTCGAATTTGAGGATTTTCTTGATGTTTTGAACATTAGGTTTGTGCTTTGGTTTCGGGATTTTAGGGGTTTTGATGAAAATTTCGTGTTAAGATTTTGATATCAGGGTTTTGATTTGATTCTTTATAAAGGATTTTCTTGGATTTTGGGGATTTTTAGGAAAGAATGCATCTTTCTGATTCTTTAGGTTTCGAGTGAGGTTTTTACAACCATGATTTTTCCAGGTTAATTGGTTTTTAATTAGAGGATTGAGCACACTAATCTCCGGGAAAATACTAAGTACAAAATATATGGTTTGAGTAGAGTTGTTTGTACAATTGCCAGTAGTTTATGCGGTCAATAATATTGGAACACAGATTTTATGATTGTGTTATATAGTCAATTATTATGTTTTTCTTATCAATTTACCAACTGTGTTTGCAGTGAGGAGTAGCCGTAAATCACTGTCACGTACCATTAGTCTCTTTCGAACCCCGCCAAAATTATGCTGTTGATTCATTCCCTTACTCCCTACCTTCGTTATAAAGGGAGTCTAACCATTTTTGTGTGTGTGTGTGTGTGTTTATACAAGGAACCGAATGGGAGGGACTTGAAGCAGCAGAGAGAATGGAAACAAAAAGATCCTGAACGAGATTAACTTGATCTCCATTCTATATCCTAATTGAAGCTCTAACTGTTTATTTAATGCTCTACCAGCTTCTGCCGTCCCTGACCACAGATTTACAACAACCTTTTACATTTGTCTTCAGTTGTTGCATCCCTGTACCAGTGGCACTATTTTTACCAGGATTTTTTAACCTCCCAACTACAGTGGATTATTCCGCAATAAGCCTCCATGTTATTAGATATTTGGGTAAGACCAATTCAGATTAGTTTTACAGGGTATTAAAGATGGTGTACAATATTTTTGTTTGTTGCATGGTAGATTCATTTAAATGAGTAGTTTTTCTTTTTGGTTCATATCAGAATCCTTACGGTTGCATATTACTGCACTTCATTATGTGACAGTTAAGTGATAGTTCACAACAGCTACCTACTAGGCGGTCGACTATTTTGGCTGGCAAACGAGAACAATGGACACCAAGTAACATTATTCATTCTATTTAGCGTCTTTACCCCAGGTTGATTATGTGCTTTATTTTCACCTCCATTAGTTAACTTCTCTTCCAATTCTTAGTGAAATCTGGAGTATGGTTGAGGACTCTGTATAAGCCCACATGCTATTAGACAGTGATGACTCTGTAGTAAGCCCACTGTTATCAGACAATCATGCTGTCAATTATTTCTTTTTCCTTTTTACTTTTCTTTCATAGCTTTTTCTACATGGAATGTCTATCACTCGTTTTAGTGTTCGAATATGAACTCTATTTCGTCTTTTTGGTGTCCGTAAGTTCTTTTTCAGCCTGTCTTCTTTTTCGGCTGTGGTAGTCAGCGGTGGATACTCCCTTACCTGCGGCTAGTTCCCAATTGCAGAACCTCAGTCGACGATTTTGGATGTCACCAACTTGACATGGTATTAAGGAGCGCGAGAAAGCATGTTCACAGATTGATTTATGAACTCGGAGCAATTTTTCAAACTAGTGCAACAACTTTTCAGCTTTCTACGGGGTTATGATCCTCACTGGTAATACTATTACTTCCAATAACACTAATCAAGAAATTCTGTGTAGTATTTTATCTTAATGTAAATACAAAGATGCAAACACTATTATCTTGCTGTCTATGTACCAGTTCTTCTGTTCATGGTAGATTCCTAATCTATCTTATCTCAATAACAACAGAATGATGAAGGTGGTTTTGCAACATATGAACTGACAAGATCCTATGCTTGGTTGGAGGTAAACGTTTTTGGTGGTTGTCATACCCCTTCTGTTTTAAATTTACATACAAATTGCAATAATCTGGGGAATAGATTCTACATTCAGTTAATAAACCCTGCAGAAATTTTAGGTGACATTTTTATCGACTATCCGTAAGTTACCAACCCTTGGATTATATGTTCTTCATTGTGTAATGTCTTGATGTAGAGCTGACCGCAAGTACTCTCTAGGTATGTGGAGTGTACATCTGTTTCAAATTCAAGAACTAACAACGTTTAAGAAGTTATATCCTGGACATTGGAGCAACGATATAAAACATTGCATCACCAAAGCTGTTAAATTCATTGAAAGTATTCAACAACCAGATGGTTCATGGTTTGTGATTATTTTCTCGTTTTACATTCACATGTCAATGTAATTACTTGTTTCGGTATAAAAGTTAGTTACATGATAAAAATTCTCTCCGGTATTTGAATAATTCATTTTTCACTAGGTATGGCTCTTGGGGTGTCTGCTTCACCTATGGAACCTGGTTTTGGGTGAAAGGATTGGTGGCTGCTGGAAAGACGTACAAAATTTTCTCTGCTATCCATAAAGCTTGTAATTTCTTGGTATCGAAATAGGTGGCTTCAAGTGGTTGGGGGAGAATTATCTTTCTTGTCAAAACAAGGTTATGATTTTATTTAACACTTAATTTTCGCTTGCTTGTGAAGGCATACACCCCTTAGCAATTTTCAGATGTTAGGAAAGACAAAATAAAATAAAACAAAATGAGAGTCCATTTGTAGAATTGGCTTTAATATGACAGAAACTAAAACTTTGGCATTCTCAAAAATAAAATAAAAAAACCTTTGTGGCTAATTTTTGGATGACTGTTGAAACAGTTCTACACGAACCTTGAGGGCGACCAATCTCACAGTCACATGGTAAAGGGAATAGAAGAAAAACTTTTAGTGGCAGTGGTGGGACTTGGTCACATGGATGGAATTGAACCATTATGGAAATGTGCAAAGGATGCCGATGATGTTAAGTTTCTACAGGCAACATCAGAAAAGGGAGATCGACCAACAGGGTAATCTCGTCTTTAGGAACATTTTGTTTCAATTGACACAAACTAGGTCATCCATCCATTTATGAACCTCAACATAGAACATTGTATGTCAGTTACAATATTTTGGGTCTTCATCATCTCAGTAAGTTAGTTGTGATACTTATATACATTGCTAGCTCCTACTGATACTTAAAGTTCACATCAATTGAAGAATCCTTCTTTTTATGATATAATCCACTGGTGATTCTCAACAATAGTGTCTTGTATGTCCATTGAATGACATTGTAGTTTGCATCTCTGTGGGCATGTTGAATATGGGAACTGGGGAATTGCAGGGAAGGAAATGGATCTTGACTAGGTCAACGAAGACTTGACCTTTTTTTTTTTGTAGTTGCAAAATATTAGCAACAATGCTTTTCTGTTGCTAAATCAGAACCAATGATATCTAGTTCCGGGTAAGGGTATCTCTGTCATTAGCAACAGGGTAGCAACGCAAATATCTGTTGCGAATAAAGTATTTAGCAACGGCAGCGGCCAGCCAATCTCTGTTGCTTACCGATATTAGCAACGGAGACTGTGCCGTTGCTAAAAATTGCGTCAGGGTGTTTAGCAACCGCATAAGCCTGTTGCGACCCCTTTCAGCAACAGCTATGGTAGGTTGCTAAATTCAAAAATGGTGTAGTGCTAGCATCATTACTAATTAATTAAACAATTCTTCAACCTCCTAAAAAACACAAAGTATCCTCGCTAAGCTCACCCAAAGTAGAGAATGCTAGAACACCAAAACCATAACCATGTGAAACACATTTGTCCAAGTATTTGTCACGTTTATGCGACACAACATTCGAAACAAACTTTGGCCTGTAACAAAAGAACGGATGCCTTCCCAAAGGTGAAGGGTGAGACTCCGATGACATCCATACAAACATCTTGACCGTTTTCCCAATTATGAACAAGAATATCTGTGGGGCGTAAATCTCTATTATCATCAGACAAAAACCCAAGGTCCACTTCGTCCACTTCTTTATCGAGCAGGTACACACCGGCTACGTCGCAGATGTCAACAATTACATCACGTACCAAGTCATGTCGAAACTTGAGCCCGACATCTTTACATCACGTACCAGGTAAAATTAAAATTTTGTAAATTTAGGACACCCCTATAGGGAGGATGGCCTAATAAAAAAAAAAACAAAAAACGTGATCCCACAAAAAAAAAAATGGTTCCTCAAGTTAAAAGGTATTGTGGTTCGAAGTCTGTGCCCATGGGCCCTCAAAATTAATTTGTTTCGGTAACGGCCCATTCCGATCACATATTGCAAAAAGTTGTGGGCACAAAGGATAGTAGTGGGGTGTGCATAAAATCCGGAACAGCGGATTTCATCCGCAACCGTCCCTAAAATTGCGGGTGAAAACCAATCCGCAAGAGTCTTTGGGCCGGACATGGGTGAGTTTTCAAATCCGCAAGATTTAACGGTTTGGTTGCGATTGGTTTTGTAAATCCGCGGATTCACCCGCACCGTAGGTTATAACAAAAAAAGATAAAGCCCAGTTAAATAAAGCCCGACAAAACAAAGCTTATGAGCCTCCAACCGGTGCCATGTATTCTGCTATTTAACCAAACGGAGTTTGCTTTGAAATGAAACGAACTGAAGTTCCCCTTCGCTCAATTTCATGTTAGTTTCAGTCCAAATATCTTTTGATTTTTTTGAATGGTGTTCATATCTACATTATGGAATTCTCCTTTCGGCTTATTAGTCCCTGATACTGATTCTACTCCAAATCAGTTACTTTGTTTTTCATTATTATGCACGCATTGTTTGATGAAATGCCGCAACTTTGACGGTCACGGTTCAATTTTCCAAATCCGCAACTTTGACGGTTTGGTTGCGGGTGACCCCTAAACCGCAACCTTCCGTCCGTTGCACACCCCTAGATAGTAAATAGTATAGATATTCAGACGGACTCCGACAGCATTCCATTGTATACTATGGAAAAACATCAGAATATTCCATTGTATACTATGGAAAAACATCAGAATAACATGGAATCTCGCGGATCTACCTCACAAAGATAGAGATCGAGGCAATTATCAACTACTTAGCATATTTAATGTAAGTGACTCTCTCTGCACTTGAACTATCTTGGGCTTTGATCAGAGTATTGAGTTGAACAGTAAGCAAACACATAGAACTATCCTTTCTATAAAAGAAAGCCATGCATTTGCAATCATTGCTGCATTTCTTTCTACACTCATCGATCTTCATTGGCCCTTGTCCTTCATTATTAGTATCCAAGAAATGATCAATACCATCAACTCTGTAGTAACTCACATTTGCTGCACCAACATCGCAAGAAGGTAAATTCACGGGCTTGCAATCCTTGCTCCAGCCCATTAATCCTTTTTTTGGCATAGGACAAGCTACACACTGACTATTCTCGCAAATTCCTAATGACCCACACTTCTCAGGCAACAAACACTCACCAGCGTACCAAGAACTAGTGAATTCGGTGTAGGTTTCTTCCCACGCGTCCTTGCGACCTTTTTCGTAGTATGTATAGATGTAAAGATTGCCATCTGAACCGAGTCGGAAGATTGACAAGGTGCTGTTGTATTTGGTTTGAGTAGTCCCTCTAAATCCATGGTAGTTATTTACAAACTCTAGTCGCAACTCATTAGAGTAGTCTGGACCATCTGTAGCAGGGGCAATGTTGAAGGTCACGTTGTGTAATTGACCATCGCCAGATCTTATTAAGTTGTAATAACGCAACGGTTTCGATGAAAGAGGGCTCTGGAACAACAAGTTAACTTGTTCCGTATCCAAAACCATACTATAAGCTCCATTAGTTAGTCGATTAGCACCGCCGGAACTTTGGAGTCGAAGGCCCTGACCAACCAAGAGTGTATTGCTGGGGTAATCAAAGCTCTGCCAAATGAACACTCCTTTTTTGTCGATGAGGACTAAGTTACCATTAGGAAGTAGCTTAATATCAACCACACCTTTGTTGGCAGTTCGAGTTTGCCAAGCCACCCGTCCATCTGTGTCAACTAATTCAAGGTTCCCATTCTGACTGAAGATGAGTTTAGCTTTATTGTGAACAGGGCGATCCTGGTTAGCTATCCAAACCCAACGCATAAGCGACGTCGAATTTGCATTACCCATCCCAAGACCAAGAATGTATGAATCAGGAGTGGTATTGAAAAAGCAAAGACGAAATGGATAGTTTTTGATTTTCAGTGGACGATAATTTGCATTGTTTTCGACAAGGCCGAAGTAGTCCATACCTTCGTTGACATACTTGAATGTCTTTGCTGTTGGAACTTCAGCTTTAACCAGTATTTGTAATGCAGAAGAAAAAACATAGAAGAAGATGATGAAGAATGAGAAAAGTAAAGAAGAAGAAGATTTGTTCATCTTTCGCTAACCACTGTTTGCCACTACTACTCTCTTCTTTGAGTGAGATTTCCTAGATGTGCACTGATGTTTATTTATATATACAACCATGAATGAAATATAAATTGAAAGAAGTGATGGGTTCAAATCAACAATCCACGTTTTTCGGTGATTTAAGTAATGTAATGAAGAAGAATCCAAGAAAAAGATGAAGATATAATGCATGCAGGATATCTCATCAGCAACAACAAAAAAGCATGTGCGAATTGCATAAATAATTGTAAAAATTCTGGCTGGCCGACAGTTTTGACCAACTGGCTCCTTTAAACTTTATGCCAGTCCCCAACAGCTCTATTCTATCCAGTCACTGGATTCAACTTAATCTATCAAGTGACAGAATTATCTACTCCCTCCGTCCCACATATATAGGCGGAGGACACAATTCTCTTATATTAAGAAAAGAACATTGGATTCATAATATTTTATGTTTTTTCATGTTTTACCCATTGTCCTATTAGTAACACAATTATCTATGCACCATAAATAAGGGTATATGTAGAAATATTCATCTAGGAAATAGTAGACCGCCTATCTAATGGGACAAGCAAAAAACAAAATTCTGCCTATATAATAGGGACGGAGGGAGTAATATAAATCAGTTTTAGTGCACGTGATATTTCAATCTTATCCTCCAACTCAATTTTAATTTTTAAAGCTAGTTAACTAGAGATGAAAATCTTAGCACGCTTGGTAACCTAACTTAACCAATTAAAATAAGCACAACTTCCAGCCTGAAAGAGGGTTAAGACAGGGAGATCCCATGTCCCCTTATCTTTATATCATTTGCACCGAGGCTTTATCAACTTATATTAAACATCTAGAGGATTCAAAACTAGTGCATGGTATCAAATGTGCTAGTTCTGCTCCTCCAATTAGCCACTTGTTGTTTGCAGATGATAGCTTGTTATTCACTAGAGCTACTATCCCTGAATTCCATTCAATAAAAGACTACCTGCAACAGTATTGCAATGCAAGTGGTCAACAAATAAACTTTGAAAAGTCTGGATTGTTTTTTAGCAGTAAGGTACATCCGAAGCATATAAGAATTCTCGCAAAAATACTCAACATCTCCAATCTTAGCCTTGGAGAGAAGTATTTGGGTGCCCCAATTACATTCCTAAGATCCAAAACCCAGACTCATTTACCGCTTCTTAAAGCTGTTGAGAAGAGAGTTAATGGCTGGCTAGTCCAATTTCTGTCCCAAGCTGGAAAAACCACTTTGGTAAGGCATGTAGGCCAAGCCATGTCACTTTATCAAATGGCAATATTCTTAATTCCAAAGAATATATGTCATAAAATTGACTCTCATTTGAATAGGCACTGGTGGGGTGAAGACCCTAACTCTAAAAAGAGAAAACTACATCTGATTGCTTTGGAGAACCTTTGCAAGTCAAAAGAGGAAGGGGGTCTTGGGTTTAGAACCAGTGAGACCAATAACTTGGCCATGATGGCAAGAAGTGTTTGGAGACTGGTGGAAAACCCAGATTCCCTACTTGGACAGGTGTTGAAAGCAAAATATTACCCCAGTATGGATGTGCTTAATTCTAAGTGCCCTGAAAAAGCCTCCTGGGCTTGGAAATGTCTCCATCGTACCATGAGTAAGATTAAACCCTTTATCTCATGGGTGGTGGGGGAAGGAAATTTTATTGACCCTTGGTGTGACAATTGGATCCCTGGAAAAGGGACTGCTACACCAAAAACTAATACTAGTCCTGATAAAAATCTTAGAGTCAGTGATTTGATTAATCATGATTCTAGAACTTGGGATACAACAAAGTTAAGTGTTGTTTTTGATCAACCCTCGAAAGAGGAAATTGAACAAATCCCTCTCAGTATTGTACCCTCTAGAGATAGAAGGGTGTGGATACCATCCAATGCTCATAAGCTTATTCTATAAGTAAGCTTCAAACTCAACACATTCAAACAAACCCTTCTTCAATCATATACCCAAGGTGCATATGCCAATAATTGTGTCAACTTCATCTTCAATCGCTTCTCTTCAAAGCAGAACAAGAAACTGCAGCTCCACCACACACAATATCTCCATATAGGAAATCCAATTACCGCGTCTTCAATCGATCATTAACAATGCAATATGCTTATAGCCACCAGCTTCAAGCACTTATTCATGAAATCAAACTCTTCAACCAGAATTCAACAACCCTGCGCTAGTGCTCTCACAACACTAAGATGTTCAAATGGTCGATAATTCTCACATGAAGCCTACTAATAGGTTTCTGCAATCCCCGCTACTCCATGCAACTGAGGCAAACTTGAGTTTAACTTCTTCTTCAAATCCTTTGACTACATCAAGGACAACATGATAGAACTAATGACAATCGATAACATTCACAATCGTTCCTCTTGGTACTTCGTATAATTTTAAGGATCATGACGAAATTCAATTTTGCATCTTTACCTCTTTCAACGTACAAACCATTCAACTTGTACTTCAAACACAACACTCTTGTTTCCTTGCAACTTGGCTTGTAAAACAAGCACATTCAAACGGAAAACCAACAAGGTATTCCCAAATAGTCCACAAAAGTCTCAAACAAGCGAGGTAAAGACCAAAAAAACAACCAAACACCTTTATCAAACTAGTTAATAAGGTTATGGAATTACTTACTCATAGTTATGCAAAATACATAAAGTTTATGCTTCAAGAAGTATACCAACGTCAAACCTCCCTTCAAGTAGAGCTTCACTTCAAAAAGTGTATCAATCAACAATCAACAAATGTGAAACACTTCAAATACATTCGTTTATGAGTAATAGATACTTCAAACGGTGCTTGTCAAATCGGAAAATCCACCTCTTCAACTTGATGCAATTCAAACGATCTTGTCTCCAAGATTCTTTACATGAGGCTACACGATGATTTTCTGAATTCCAAAGTACCTCTGATTTCAAACCGTCATAACTTGATTTCGCAACATGCCTATTGATGCATCTTATTTTAGGATTTTACTTCAATCTATAAATATGTCTTCTTCCACAAATCCACTGCTAATTCAATACACCACGTTTTCTGACGGAACTGTTACAACCTTGCACCATAGTTCTAAAAACTGTCACCAATCTTCACCACAAGTTTTCAGAACTGTCACCAATCTTCACCACAAGTTTTCAGAACTATAACGAATTTTCCACCACAAATTTCAGTCCAAAAACCGTCATCTTGTCTTTGAGTTATTCTTCAAATTTGACATTTTCTTTGATATCTTCACATACCGTTTCTGACCAAATTCAAACCAGCAAACCCTAGATTCAAGAACCTAGACCTAAGCTCTGATACCAGTTTGTTGTGCCGAGAGGTTCATATTGATCCTCAAGGTATTCGAGATCCGCATCGTAAAATGAAAACTACACATTCAACGGAATCTAATGCACATAGAACACATAAGACACAAATTTACGTGGTTCGGCAATGTGCCTACATCCACGGGCAGAAATTCACTCCATTCATATATCAGAGAATACACGATGCACATGACACTCAACACCCGTTCTTCTTCTTCACATTCTCCACTCACCTTCAACTCTCTCCCAACTCTCTCAGCCCCAAAGCTATGAGAGGATCTACATCTTTCTAATGGAGAGATTACTTCTCTTCTTTGTGAGGAGATGTCTACAACCTAAGGGTTTAGACAAGATTGATGTAGATGATGTAGATACATATAACCTAAGACTTATGCCTTTATTTGTAGGCTTACAATACATCGATTAGGAAACCAAGCTTTACTCTAATTTAGGAAACCTAAACTAGCTAAGATAGGATACCCTTGTTTAGATAGAAGTCTAAACACAATTCTAAAAAATCAGTCAAAACTGATTTAGGAAATCAAACTGATGTTTCCTAAAAAATCAGTCATGTGCATCGTGTTCACACTACGGATACAGATACCGCAGAAGAAAATGAAAGAAGAACACAGGAGGAAGGTGCGATAGGAGAAAACGAGGAGAACATGACCATTGCAGAGCTCGGACAAAGACGCGAGATGGAAGAAGGAGAGAAAAAGAAATGCGTGCGAACATGACACGTCAAAACGATGAATTAAGGGAGGAGAACCACAGATTGCAGGAACAAAGGTCAGAAACTAGATCCAGAATAACGCGTGCGATCTCAAGGTCGAGGACAAGCAGAAGTACCTCCAGGCGCAGCAGATCTGATCATAGAGGGAATGAGCAAAGACAATTTTTAGATAACAATTTGGCTAAAAATCTTCAGGTGGGCGAATACATACAAGATGAGCGCGAACAAAATCACGCGGAAGATCGATATGTACAAGTAGGAGAGAATGAACTCAGGCGAGGACGTCGCAGAGAAGATAGGGCAGAACGAAATGGAGAATATAACCACATTCAATACGAATCAGAGCAGGAAAATGACCCAGAGCAAGCAAGGATGATACTCTATGGAATACAAATGTTGAGACGCCAAAACGAGAGAGATAGAGCTGCACAGGAGCATGCGAGGGATAAGGCACAATCCCTTTCTATCTGAATCTCGAGTAGAGCTTCGTGAAATTCCTTCAAAGGCTTCGCACCATTATGAATCACCTGATCTTTCTCATTAATAAGAGTATTCTTCTTTGCTTCTAAAATTCTAATTCTATCTTTATACTCATGAGTACGACGTTGAGAGGTCCTATTGCAAATTAGCATTGGTCTATGATCACAAATGAGAGCTTCGTATTTCAGCCTCAACTCCTCCAACTAAGATTCTCTAAACCGCGAATGGGGAAATTGTCCAAGAGTTTTATTCAAATAAATCAGGCAAGTAATTAAGGGTAGACATGTAAACTGTTATGGTCTCCTTAATATCTTGACAAAATCAAAGCTGATTTGTCTTTTTGAAACGGAGGAGTAGAAAAAATATGAAGACATAACAAAAATTCGCAAGGCATAAAAAAAGCGAAAAGAAACACACCTATTAAGCGATCATTTCTCTGGAGAAGTGTATCTGCCTCTTGTGTCTTACTCAAAAGCTCCCCTTTAATCTTCGCACACTCAACCTCCAAGGAGTGATTCTTTTCGTGCGAGTCGAGGCAACCACATAAGAAGCTCGCGCCATCTCGCAAAGACAAAAGAAAATGGAAATTCAAAATAGATAAGGTATAAAGAAAAAGCATTAACTCAAACTTATCCCAGACTTACAAGAGAAAGAGAAAACACACCATGGAACCCATAGAAAATAAAAAATCCGGAGATATGGCTGAAGCAGATCCTCGCAGATATTCATGATTCAAAGTGGGAGCATTACATATGGAAGAAACCATTTGATAGGTGCGAACTAAGTCGTTATCACCAACGGATGCGAAGGAATCTTTGAAGATAAGTGAGAATTGGGCCATGGGGGAATCAGAAGTAGACTCATCAGGGAATGGTAACTCATTTCCCTAAAAGCGAGGAACTGAAGGAGTAGGAGAAGAGGTAGTAGAATTAATCTTTCTCTTCTTCTTGGGATTATCCTTCTTGTTGACATTCTTAGAGAGGACTTGGAAGAAGCGACTTTACCCTTAGGCTTCGTTTGTTGGCGGATTATTTTTTTCTTATTTTTCTTGTGACAATGATGAAGATTCTTATGAGGATATAACAAAATTTGGTAGCTAAAGGCTATAAACTAAAAGGTTACTCTATTCAGTTATAACAAAATTGGAGAATATAACCACATTCAAGACGAATCGGAGCGAGAAAATGACCTTGAGCAAGCAAGGATGATACTCTATGGAATACAAATGTTGAGACGCCAAAACGAGAGAGATAGAGCTGCACAGGAGCATGCGAGGGATAAGGCACAATCCCTTTCTATCTGAATCTCGAGTGGAGCTTCGTGAAATTCCTTCAAAGGCTTCGCACCATTATGAATCACCTGATCTTTCTCATTAATAAGAGTATTCTTCTTTGCTTCTAAAATTCTAATTCTATCTTTATACTCATGAGTGCGACGTTGAGAGGTCCTATTGCAAATTAGCATTGGTCTATGATCACAAATGAGAGCTTCGTATTTCAGCCTCAACTCCTCCCAACTAAGATTCTCTAAACCGCGAATGGGGAAATTGTCCAAGAGTTTTATTCAAATAAATCAGGCAAGTAATTAAGGGTAGACATGTAAACTGTTATGGTCTCCTTAATATCTTGACAAAATCAAAGCGGACTGTCTTTTTGAAACGGAGGGAGTAGAAAAAATATGAAGACATAACAAAAATTCGCAAGGCATAAAAAAGCGAAAAGAAACACACCTATTAACTGATCATTTCTCTGGAGAAGTGTATCCGCCTCTTGTGTCTTACTCAAAAGCTCCCCTTTAATCTTCGCACACTCAACCTCCAAGGAGTGATTCTTTCTGTGCGAGTCAGAGGCAACCACATAAGAAGCTCGCGCCATCTGCAAAGACAAAAGAAAATGGAAATTCAAAATAGATAAGGTATAAAGAAAAAGCATTAACTCAAACTTATCCCAGCTTACAAGAGAAAGAGAAAACACACCATGGAACCCATAGAAAATAAAAAATCCGGAGATATGGCTGAAGCAGATCCTCGCAGATATTCATGATTCAAAGTGGGAGCATTACATATGGAAGAAACCATTTGACAGGTGCGAACTAAGTCGTTATCACCAACGGATGCGAAGGAATCTTTGAAGATAAGTGAGAATTGGGCCATGGGGGAATCAGAAGTAGACTCATCAGGGAATGGTAACTCATTTCCCTAAAAGCGAGGAACCGAAGGAGTAGGAGAAGAGGTAGTAGAATTAATCTTTCTCTTCTTCTTGGGATTATCCTTCTTGTTGACATTCTTCGCAGAGGACTTGGAAGAAGCGACTTTACCCTTAGGCTTCGTTTGTTGGCGGATTATTTTTTTTCTTATTTTTCTTGTGACAATGATGAAGATTCTTATGAGGATATAACAAAATTTGGTAGCTAAAGGCTATAAACTAAAAGGTTACTCTATTCAGGTTATAACAAAATTAGAGGAAGACCTCAACCTAAGTACCTAAGTACTTCAACTGAATGCTTAATATCTACAACTTCAAACTCCAACTCTTAAAAGTCAGAAAACCATTCTTTAGAGAGTGCCTATGATAAAATCATTCAAACTCGAAATTCCACACCATCACTAGATCTGCGTTTTTCAACGTTCATGTCTGAACTTGAAACTTCTTTCCTTGTTTTCCAATGCTTTTCCTTACGACAAAAGGCAATTCAATTCACATACCGCGTTCTTCAAATAGTTTTTGATTTCTTCGCCTAACTATATACTTCACATGTAGTATCGTACCTTACAGTTGTGAAGTGCCACAATGATACTTGTTCCTTGCAACTAAGTTTTCACCTCAAAAAAACGGAAACATATCTTCACGACCACCTTCAACCACGGTCTTTCACTTCTTCACCTTGATGACTTCAAAAGGTAAACACCTTCATTATCCGCCAAATATCATCAAAACAACAAAGGTAAAAAACCACCTAGCTCCTCTTCTAAAAACAGTGAATCAAAGAGGTGTCTGCAAACATTCGAGTGGATGATTCAAAAACGTATCATATTTGCGGTGTTCAACGGTACGAAAAAAAAAATCTGCTCTTGCATTGTTGTGAAAATAACAAAAGCTTGCAAAAATCCAATGCTCATAAGCTTATTCTATAAGTAAGCTTCAAACTCAACACATTCAAACAAACCCTTCTTCAATCATATACCCAAGGTGCATATGCCAATAATTGTGTCAACTTCATCTTCAATCGCTTCTCTTCAAAGCAGAACAAGAAACTGCAGCTCCACCACACACAATATCTCCATATAGGAAATCCAATTACGCGTCTTCAATCGATCATTAACAATGCAATATGCTTATAGCCACCAGCTTCAACCACTTATTCATGAAATCAAACTCTTGAGTAATTCAACAACCCCGCTAGTGCTCTCACAACACTAAGATGTTCAAATGGTCGATAATTCTCACATGAAGCCTACTAATAGGTTTCTGCAATCCTCGCTACTCCATGCAACTGAGGCAAACTTGAGTTTAACTTCTTCTTCAAATCCTTTGACTACATCAAGGACAACATGATAGAACTAATGACAATCGGTAACATTCAAAATCGTTCCTCTTGGTACTTCGTATAATTTTAAGGATCATGACGAAATTCAATTTTGCATCTTTACCTCTTTTAACGTACAAACCATTCAACTTGTACTTCAAACACAACACTCTTGTTTCCTTGCAACTTGGCTTGTAAAACAAGCACATTCAAACGGAAAACCAACAAGGTATTCCCAAATAGTCCACAAAAGTCTCAAACAAGCGAGGTAAAGACCAAAAAAACAACCAAACACCTTTATCAAACTAGTTAATAAGGTTATGGAATTACTTACTCATAGTTATGCAAAATACATAAAGTTTATGCTTCAAGAAGTATACCAACGTCAAACCTCCCTTCAAGTAGAGCTTCACTTCAAAAAGTGTATCAATCAACAATCAACAAATGTGAAACACTTCAAATACATTCGTTTATGAGTAATAGATACTTCAAACGGTGCTTGTCAAATCGGAAAATCCACCTCTTCAACTTGATGCAATTCAAACGATCTTGTCTCCAAGATTCTTTACATGAGGCTACACGATGATTTTCTGAATTCCAAAGTACCTCTGATTTCAAACCGTCATAACTTGATTTCGCAACATGCCTATTGATGCATCTTATTTTAGGATTTTACTTCAATCTATAAATATGTCTTCTTCCACAAATCCACTGCTAATTCAATACACCACGTTTTCGACGTGAAGCCGAATTACAACCTTGCACCATAGTTCTAAAAACTGTCACCAATCTTCACCACAAGTTTTCAGAACTGTCACCAATATTCACCACAAGTTTTCAGAACTATAACGAATTTTCCACCACAAATTTCAGTCAAAAAACCGTCATCTTGTCTTTGAGTTATTCTTCAAATTTGACATTTTCTTTGATATCTTCACATACCGTTTCTGACCAAATTCAAACCAGCAAACCCTAGATTCAAGAACCTAGACCTAAGCTCTGATACCAGTTTGTTGTGCCAAGAGGTTCATATTGATCCTCAAGGCATTCCAGGATCTGGCATCAGAAACAGAAAACTACTCATTCAACGGAATCTAATGCACATAGAACACATAAGACACAAATTTACGTGGTTCGGCAATGTGCCTACATCCACGGGCAGAAATTCACTCCATTCATATATCAGAGAATACACGATGCACATGACACTCAACACCCGTTCTTCTTCTTCACATTCTCCACTCACCTTCAACTCTCTCCTAACTCTCTCAGCCCCAAAGCTATGAGAGGATCTACATCTTGCTAATGGAGAGATTACTTCTCTTCTTTGTGAGGAGATGTCTACAACCTAAGGGTTTAGACAAGATTGATGTAGATGATGTAGATACATATAACCTAAGACTTATGCCTTTATTTGTAGGCTTACAATACTTCGATTAGGAAACCAAGATTTACTCTAATTTAGGAAACCTAAACTAGCTAAGATAGGATACCCTTGTTTAGATAGAAGTCTAAACACAATTCTAAAAATCAGTCAAAACTGATTTAGGAAATCAAACCGATGTTTCCTAAAAATCGAGTCATGTGCATCGTGTTCACACTATGGATACAGATACCGCAGAAGAAAATGAAAGAAGAACACAGGAGGAAGGTGCGATAGGAGAAAACGAGGAGAACATGACCATTGCAGAGCTCAGACAAAGACTGGCAGATGGAAGAAGGAGAGAAAAAGAAATGCGTGCGAACATGACACGTCAAAACGATGAATTAAGGGAGGAGAACCACAGATTGCAGGAACAAAGGTCAGAAACTAGATCCAGAATAACGCGTGCGATCTCAAGGTCGAGGACAAGCAGAAGTACCTCCAGGCGCAGCAGATCTGATCATAGAGGGAATGAGCAAAGACAATTTTTAGATAACAATTTGGCGAAAAATCTTCAGGTGGGCGAATACATACAAGATGAGCGCGAACAAAATCACGCGGAAGATCGATATGTACAAGTAGGAGAGAATGAACTCGAGGCGCAGGACGTCGCAGAAGAAGATAGGCGTAACGAAATGGAGAATATAACCACATTCAATACGAATCGGAAGCGGGAAAATGACCCGAGCAAGCAAGGATGATACTACTATGGAATACAAATGTTGAGACGCCAAAACGAGAGAGATAGAGCTGCACAGAGCATGCGAGGGATAAGGCACAATCCCTTTCTATCCGAATCTCGAGTAGAGCTTCGTGAAATTCCTTCAAAGGCTTCGCACCATTATGAATCACTCCGATCTTTTCTCATTAATAAGAGTATTCTTCTTTGCTTCTAAAATTCTAATTCTATCTTTATACTCATGAGTGCGACGTTGAGAGGTCCTATTGCAAATTAGCATTGGTCTATGATCACAAATGAGAGCTTCGTATTTCACCTCAACTCCTCCCAACTAAGATTCTCTAAACCGCGAATGGGGAAATTGTCCAAGAGTTTTATTCAAATAAATCGTGCAAGTAATTAAGGGTAGACATGTAAACTGTTATGGTCTCCTTAATATCTTGAAAAATCAAAGCGGATTGTCTTTTTGAAACGGAGGAGTAGAAAAATATGAAGACATAACAAAAATTCGCAAGGCATAAAAAGCGAAAAGAAACACACCTATTAACCGATCATTTCTCCGGAGAAGTGTATCCGCTCTTGTGTCTTACTCAAAAGCTCCCCTTTAATCTTCGCACACTCAACCTCCAAGGAGTGATTCTTTCTGTGCGAGTCAGAGGCAACCACATAAGAAGCTCGCGCCATCTGCAAAGACAAAAGAAAATGGAAATTCAAAATAGATAAGGTATAAAGAAAAAGCATTAACTCAAACTTATCCCAGCTTACAAGAGAAAGAGAAAACACACCATGGAACCCATAGAAAATAAAAAATCCGGAGATATGGCTGAAGCAGATCCTCGCAGATATTCATGATTCAAAGTGGGAGCATTACATATGGAAGAAACCATTTGACAGGTGCGAACTAAGTCGTTATCACCAACGGATGCGAAGGAATCTTTGAAGATAAGTTAGAATTGGGCCATGGGGGAATCAGAAGTAGACTCATGGGGAATGGTAACTCATTTCCCTAAAAGCGAGAACTGAAGGAGTAGGAGAAGAGGTAGTAGAATTAATCTTTCTCTTCTTCTTGGGATTATCCTTCTTGTTGACATTCTTATGAGAGGACTTGGAAGAAGCGACTTTACCCTTAGGCTTCGTTTGTTGGCGGATTATTTTTTTTCTTATTTTTCTTGTGACAATGATGAAGATTCTTATGAGGATATAACAAAATTTGGTAGCTAAAGGCTATAAACTAAAAGGTTACTCTATTCAGGTTATAACAAAATTGGAGAATATAACCACATTCAAGACGAATCAGAGCAGGAAAATGACCCAGAGCAAGCAAGGATGATACTCTATGGAATACAAATGTTGAGACGCCAAAACGAGAGAGATAGAGCTGCACAGGAGCATGCGAGGGATAAGGCACAATCCCTTTCTATCTGAATCTCGAGTAGAGCTTCGTGAAATTCCTTCAAAGGCTTCGCACCATTATGAATCACCTGATCTTTCTCATTAATAAGAGTATTCTTCTTTGCTTCTAAAATTCTAATTCTATCTTTATACTCATGAGTGCGACGTTGAGAGGTCCTATTGCAAATTAGCATTGGTCTATGATCACAAATGAGAGCTTCGTATTTCAGCCTCAACTCCTCCCAACTAAGATTCTCTAAACCGCGAATGGGGAAATTGTCCAAGAGTTTTATTCAAATAAATCGTGCAAGTAATTAAGGGTAGACATGTAAACCGTTATGGTCTCCTTAATATCTTGACAAAATCAAAGCGGGTTGTCTTTTTGAAACGGAGGAGTAGAAAAATATGAAGACATAACAAAAATTCGCAAGGCATAAAAAAAGCGAAAAGAAACACACCTATTAACTGATCATTTCTCTGGAGAAGTGTATCTGCCTCTTGTGTCTTACTCAAAAGCTCCCCTTTAATCTTCGCACACTCAACCTCCAAGGAGTGATTCTTTCTGTGCGAGTCAGAGGCAACCACATAAGAAGCTCGCGCCATCTGCAAAGACAAAAGAAAATGGAAATTCAAAATAGATAAGGTATAAAGAAAAAGCATTAACTCAAACTTATCCCAGCTTACAAGAGAAAGAGAAAACACACCATGGAACCCATAGAAAATAAAAATCAGGAGATATGGTCAAACAGATCCTCATGAGATATTCATGATTCAAAGTGGGAGCATTACATATGGAAGAAACCATTTGACAGGTGCGAACTAAGTCGTTATCACCAACGGATGCGAAGGAATCTTTGAAGATAAGTGAGAATTGGGCCATGGGGGAATCAGAAGTAGACTCATCAGGGAATGGTAACTCATTTCCCTAAAAGCGAGGAACCGAAGGAGTAGGAGAAGAGGTAGTAGAATTAATCTTTCTCTTCTTCTTGGGATTATCCTTCTTGTTGACATTCTTCGCAGAGGACTTGGAAGAAGCGACTTTACCCTTAGGCTTCGTTTGTTGGCGGATTATTTTTTTTCTTATTTTTCTTGTGACAATGATGAAGATTCTTATGAGGATATAACAAAATTTGGTAGCTAAAGGCTATAAACTAAAGGTTACTCTATTCAAAGTTATAACAAAATTGGAGAATATAACCACATTCAAGACGAATCGAGCGGGAAAATGACCCAGAGCAAGCAAGGATGATACTCTATGGAATACAAATGTTGAGACGCCAAAACGAGAGAGATAGAGCTGCACAGGAGCATGCGAGGGATAAGGCACAATCCCTTTCTATCTGAATCTCGAGTAGAGCTTCGTGAAATTCCTTCAAAGGCTTCGCACCATTATGAATCACCTGATCTTTCTCATTAATAAGAGTATTCTTCTTTGCTTCTAAAATTCTAATTCTATCTTTATACTCATGAGTGCGACGTTGAGAGGTCCTATGCAAATTAGCATTGGTCTATGATCACAAATGAGAGCTTCGTATTTCAGCCTCAACTCCTCCCAACTAAGATTCTCTAAACCGCGAATGGGGAAATTGTCCAAGAGTTTTATTCAAATAAATCAGGCAAGTAATTAAGGGTAGACATGTAAACTGTTATGGTCTCCTTAATATCTTGACAAAATCAAAGCGGACTGTCTTTTTGAAACGGAGGGAGTAGAAAAAATATGAAGACATAAAAAAATTCGCAAGGCATAAAAAAGCGAAAAGAAACACACCTATTAACTGATCATTTCTCTGGAGAAGTGTATCTGCCTCTTGTGTCTTACTCAAAAGCTCCCCTTTAATCTTCGCACACTCAACCTCCAAGGAGTGATTCTTTCTGTGCGAGTCAGTGGCAACCACATAAAAAGCTCGCGCCATCTGCAAAGACAAAAGAAAAAGGAAATTAAAAATAGATAAGGTATAAAGAAAAAGCATTAACTCAAACTTATCCCAGCTTACAAGAGAAAGAGAAAACACACCATGGAACCCATAGAAAATAAAAATGGGAGATATGGTCAAGCAGATCCTCGCAGATATTCATGATTCAAAGTGGGAGCATTACATATGGAAGAAACCATTTGACAGGTGCGAACTAAGTCGTTATCACCAACGGATGCGAAGGAATCTTTGAAGATAAGTGAGAATTGGGCCATGGGGGAATCAGAAGTAGACTCATCAGGGAATGGTAACTCATTTCCCTAAAAGCGAGGAACTGAAGGAGTAGGAGAAGAGGTAGTAGAATTAATCTTTCTCTTCTTCTTGGGATTATCCTTCTTGTTGACATTCTTCGCAGAGGACTTGGAAGAAGCGACTTTACCCTTAGGCTTCGTTTGTTGGCGGATTATTTTTTTTCTTATTTTTCTTGTGACAATGATGAAGATTCTTATGAGGATATAACAAAATTTGGTAGCTAAAGGCTATAAACTAAAAGGTTACTCTATTCAGGTTATAACAAAATTAGAGGAAGACCTCAACCCCCCCCACCCACACAAGTTGGTGGTTAATCCTTTAATCAACATGCCATAAATCATCTTCTTAATGGTTCTCATTTGTTACGTTCAACTATACCATTAGACTACGGTGAATAAGGAGGTGTGATATAATCAATAATGCCATTTAACAAGTAAAGTTCTCCTATATGAATTTCATACTTGCGATCACGTTCAGACCTAACCCTTTTAGTGGTAACATATACTTTCCTTTGAGTTTCAAGTTTATACCCTTAAGGCTTCTAAGGCATCATCCTTACCCCTAAGTAAGTATACAAGATAGTACCTCGTACAATCATCTGTGAAAGTTATAAAAAGACCTTTTACCACCTTAGTTTGGGTTGATTTCATGTCAACTAGGTCTAACTGAATTAATTCTAAGGGCTTAGAATTACTCTGAGCAATTTTGCTAAAAGGTTTTATAGCATATTTTGATTCTACAAATATTTAACTTTTGTGTTGAATATCCAAACTAAATTTGGGTATGCATCCTACGCTTTCCAGTTTATGCATTGACTTATTTAGGATTGGCCATCTTGAACTAAATCAATGACTTACATTTGCAACATCTTTGGGTGCATTAGTATGTTGGTGTTTTTAAAGACACAGTTGTAGCCCTACATGGGATCGAATTTGTGAAACACATGTTGAAGCACATTGCATCCCTAAAAGGAATTTGAAACACCATTTGGTGTGTTGTTGTCGGTTGACACATTTGAACCTTAGACAAGGATTTTGGAAGTTGTACCAGTGCAACACCTACGGGTGAGTGAAGTATTGAAGTCCTTTAGTGGAATTGAAGCATCTACGGATGAGTGGCACCTTCGGGCGATTGAAGGCAGTAGAATACGAAGGCGTGGAAGGTGAATGTTCAGATTTCATGCCAAGGTGGAGAAATCAGAGAATAGTGAAGTTGAATTTGTCATAGAAATCTTGCCAAGGTGGAGAATTGTTGGATATTGGCTCGATATTAGGAAACATCATTTTGATTTCCTAAATCAGTTTTGACTGATTTTTTAGAATTGTGTTTAGACTTCTATCTAAACAAGGGTATCCTATCTTAGATAGTTTAGGTTTCCTAAATTAGAGTAAAGCTTGGTTTCCTAATCGAAGTATTGTAAGCCATAAATAAAGGCATAAGTCTAAGGTTATATGTATCTACATCATCTATATCAATCTTGTCTAAACCCTTAGGTTGTAGACATCTCCTCACAAAGAAGAGAAGTAATCTCTCCATTAGCAAGATATAGATTCTCTCACAGCTTTAGCGCTGGGAGAGTTGGGAGAGAGTTGAAGGTGAGTTGAGAATGTGAACAAGAAGAAGGGGTGTTGAGTGTCATGTGCATCGTGTATTCTCTGATATGTGAATGGAGTGAATTTCTGCTACCCGTGGATGTAGGCACATTGCCGAACCACGTAAATATCTGTGTCTTTTGTGTTTATTGTGCATTAGCTTCCGTTGTATGTGTAGTTTCTGTTTATGATGCCAGATCCTGTGAAGCCTTGAGGAACAATATGGACCTCTCGACACAACATGTTCTTCTTTCACTTTCTTCGCGGTATCTGTATCCGTAGTGTGAACACTTACTTCATCATAGTTTCTTTGATCGTCCTCCCTTGGTTCCTGCTGAATCTGAGATCTGACCAGTTGAGCTCTGTTGTCCCTCTCTCCCATTCTAGATGTCTCTGCGATTTCGCCTCGTCTTCTACCTGCAATTCTTCTACTCCTCCTAATTGGTGTTGTGTTTTCTCCTGTAGGTGCTTGCCTTACCATTTTGTGTTTCTAAAGTAACACCTTTCTCACACATTTATGTAAATGAAAACTTCCTTACTAAATGAAAACTGTGTTTTAAATAAGTGAACCTGAATATTGAAACTCAACAAAAACGATCAAAATCCTTCACGAAAACGAGAACAATAAGATTTTTGAAAAACCAGTTTAAGATTTTCACAAGCAGGTGTAATCCCTATCCCGAGCTGTATTCTAGCGCCAAAATGTAGTAGTGGTTAATCCCACTACTACACCCTTTTGATAATTTGATAACTAGACTATGAAATCATGATGAAGAACACATATAAGAATTTTATTAAGCTTTGGAAATCAATACAAAGAAGTGAAGATAAAACCTTAACTTGGGGAGCAAATAACTTTCTCTCTCCTAAAGTTCTACCTCGACTCTCCAAAAGATCTCTCTCCAACACAAGGGTTGGTTGGTCCTATATATAAGAATTTTACATAGTGGAGGACAGACTAATAAAGCCCCTATTTTCGGATCTGGCATGCGATGTCTTCGCACCCGTATATTGAGTCTTCTCGCACGTATTCTTTAACTTCGTACGAGATGCCACACTTTATTCATGACCTTATGACGTTATCAGCTTCGTCATCCGGAATATGCTACGTGCGAGTACGTTCGCCCCCTTATAATGGTTACGCTTCACATGATATCTACGTGTGCGATATTTAACCCCTATAATTACCTTGGCAACCACCACAAGTTGTACCGGTAAGATAAGGATTTCCTTCATAGCCACTTGCACATTTGCAGCGATATCCTGGGAAACCAAAGCCTGATATACAGTTAGTATTAGGTTCACAAGTATAGCTAGTTGAGTTTCTTCCGGCAGCATCGCATGCCTCATCACCAATAGTCCAATCGACCACTGCTGGAGCAGTTTTGTTTCCATGATTGTTGAAATCTATGGAAAATTATGATAAGGATAACTTAAATGAACTTTCCTCACCTAAAAAAGCATGGCTACAAAATTTTAAACTCGAATTATTAGAAGTGTATATGGGTTTAATTGATGCATTATACCCTGATAGTCCTTGTGGAACATGTAACCGACAACAACCGATGCCATAGCTAGCCCCATCATTATTAATATCTCCGATAAGAAAAGTATAGCCGGACCCAATTGTATTACAGATTGACATACATTCCGTAGTATTTCTCGCAACTACACCCTTGGTAAAATCTAAAGATCAATCTAAGAACTCATCATAAGAATCTCAATAACTTGTATTAAATCTTTCATTCAAATACAAAGTAATATGAAAATCCTAACTTGGGAAGCAAATAATCTTTCTCTCTCCTAAATATCTTGTCTAAACTCTCTCAAAAGATCTCTCCCTTTTACAAAGACGCTTGGCTCCTTATATAGGAGTTTACATAGTGGAGGACAACTAATAAAGCCCCTTATTTAGGATCTGACGTGCGTCAATGCCGCATGGGAGTAAAATTATTGCGCACGATTTCTTTCTGCCGCATAAATCTTCACACTTTGCTCGTGACTAGGTGACATCATCTCGACCCGTCATCTTGGATATGTTGTACGCGGTCGTGTTCACTTACCACTTATGGAGTTACTTCGCATACAAAATGAGTGTGCGGTATTTTGTACCCACATTTTGCCTCTTCTCATATCGTTCTTTTGGTAGAGAGTGCGGTATGAGAACACTCTAGTCCATTTTGCCGCACCAGCTCATCTTTTTGTATTCCTATCAATTACTCTTTTTCCGAGTTTTTGGCATGGTAGTCCCCACGTGTTTTCTTCACCACTCATTATCAGACACGTCCTTAATAACCGCCTCTTCTTATCCACTCATTCTTAATCGACATATTGATGGGAAGGAATCTCTTGGGAGTTGGGATGAAAATCCTTTATTTACCGCTACACGTCTCCTCTTTTCTCTTTTTACCTTCTCTCTATTTTTTCTCTGCAACTTTCTTCATCTCTTCAACTTTCGAATACAAAAAGTTTTTTCTTCGCCTTCTCTTCCAGTTGTTTTTCTCCTCTATTCTTTATCATCATCTTGATCATTCTGATCTTGATTGACTTGATCATCTCATTTAAATTCTCATCTTACATTCCCATTCTAAAGATGGGTTTAAAACCCGGCTGGAAAAACACCAGAGAGTTCAACAAGTTAAAGGATGAGTTTGGACATAGGGGTTTCACATTATCAGTCCCTCAGGGATCTAAACCCACTTCTACAATTGGACCTGAGTGGTTTTTGCCTGATGATCAATGGGATAACGATAGAGTCATCGTTTCGCTTGGCCAGCTCTCTGCGGGACTTCATATTCCTCTATGTAATCCTCAAATTCCTTTGTTCTATGAACTTTTATCTGATGCGAGGTTTTTGCGCGGCATATTCCAACTTAATTAGTGTAACACCCCGTAATTTTCTTAACATGATTTTGGCGCTTAAAACCCTATCCATATTTCTTATTCGAATTTTGAATCTAAAAATTAATTTATAAATAATAGATATTAATTATTAAATGAGTATACTTATGGTTGCCAAAATAAAATAAAATAATAAATGTTAATATTTTGTTCTTAATATCTCTTGCATATATAAACCATTTAATTTATTAGAATTTAATTAATTATGGAAACAATCGGTGCATTGATTGATAACTACATATGATTAATTTTAGACATTTTTCTCAATATTAGTAAAGGGATTTATTATTTTATCTAGCTATTTGTAACATAGATTTTAAATACATATTAAACTAAAAATGGAAGATTTGAGCTATTTTGGCAATTTAATGATTTGACTCTTAAGAAAAATATTTGTGCATATTAGTTAATATATATATATTTGTATTTAGGTTTGTAATGATAAATTAGGAAATTTATTAATTAGTACTCATAATGCAAAATTAGAGAAACTTTCCTTATTTAAGTGTCTTATTGACGTTACCAAATTAAAAAAAAATCATTACAAATTTGAAATTATCTTTAGGTGTATGAAAGGTATATTTGAATAAAAATAGAATCGTTATTAGTAATAGAAAGAATTATTTTACTTTTGTATACTAGAGAGCCGAATACTAAGTGGGGCTAAAAATACGTTGCTTTACTGGGCCAACATTGTTAAGAATGGGCTCATAGTAGTTTTTCTTCCCCCTCTTTTCCAGGCGGATACACAACTAACAGTAGTAACTGAAAAAATAAATAAATTTGGGGGTCCATGTAATCCAGGGGCCCTAGGCGATTGCCTATGTTTCCTAAGCACTAGGTACGGGCCTAGTACATTGCACCCGAGTGGTACCGGAACTTTCCTATCACGGTCAAGGCAGACGTTTACAGTTTTGGGATTGTGTTGATGGAGATCATTTGCTGTCGGAGAGCCTTGAACATGGAGCTTGCAGAAGATGAAATTGTTCTCGTGGATTGGGTTTTTCAGTGTTTATATGGTGGGAAACTGGATAAATTGGTGACTGATGACGAAGAAGTGGACATGAGAAAATTTGAGAGGATGGTGATTGTGGCTTTATGGTGCATCCAAGATGAGCCGTCTCTACGTCCTTCCATGAAGAATGTTGTGTTGATGATGGAAGGGACTATTATTCCAAATCCTCCTAATGCAGATTCTTCTGCGAGTCCCGTTTAACTGTGATTCTTTTCTTTATTGTGTTTGTAAAAGACACTCCGGGACGTAATGTTGCATGTCGACCAATGTTGCCGGAGCAGTATTGCCTTTAAAATGTGAAAAGGAGCAGTATTGCAAAAAGAGGGCCCAACCGGGTTCGAACCGGTGACCTCTTGATCTGCAGTCAAATGCTCTACCACTGAGCTATGGACCCGTTGTTTGTTGAATGATCTCAGTTTGCAAATAGTTCTTTGGTTCATTTAGTTCAGAAGCTGAAAGTCATATACTCCGTATTAAATTTAAAGTTTGGTGCCTTACCTTGCCATAACCAAAAACCCATCTATCCAAATCCATATTAAATTTATATTCAATGTAAAGTCATCGACCCATAATATGTTGAGTACGACTCCTTTCGTTTTGAAGAGAGATATTATTGGTTATTCAATTTGGCCAGAATGACAGGGATTATTATATGAATACTATTAAAAGATAATTAATCAAGAACTTCATTAGGCAAGAAAATTAAAAACTATATATATATTTAATGATAAGACTTACAAATAAAAAAGCGATGGAATATTGAAATCCCACTATTTAAGAAACTCATTATAAAAAGGAAACAAAAATTGCATTAATGTCACTGGGCATCTTGAGAGTAATCTTCAGGAACAAATGAGAGTGCTGCACGTCCAGGGCTTGCATCAAAAATAAAACGGGTATTCTGTTGTTGCATTGATCCTATGAGAGTAATATCATTTCTAGGCTTCATTCCGAGGCAGAAATACTTCTCTACTCCCTCTGAATAATCATCGATAACAAACCCAAATTCTGGGCTCACTGTAAAATCAGCCCCTTGGAAATGGAAAATTATGCTTGGGAAGCTGACCTCACCATTGCCGTATGTGCAACACAGATCTAGTTGATAAGGCATATTTGTGACAGTCTTAAGACCAAGACGTTCAAAATATGCCATTACAGTTTGCTTAAAGGGTATATAAGCTTTGGCATCAATATAAGTAATTGCGGCTCCAGAGTCGATAAGGCAACCTCCTTTACCATCAGGTTTCGATGTAAACGTACCTGGTTCTATGCCTACCCGAACCATTCCATATTTAGCATCTCCTACACTGATATCTAAAAGATTCACTGAATACATATGTGGATTTCCGTAGTACATATAAAATGGGGTGGTTTGAACTCGGCTTCCTGGCTGTATAACAATATCATCGCCAAACCTTAAGAAACTACTTTGACCCGACGGTTCCGCGTGGATTGGGATGAGACAGTATGAGAAGCGTGAATTTACTCTATCCTTTATTTGGGAAAGTAAAGAAAGTTGTCCAATATTCATACCTAATACGCCATCGATATCACCTTCCAAATGGGGTTGTACATTATTGTAGCCGCAACCGAATATTACGTCATTTAAAGTTTCGATGGAACCATCAGATAGAAATGAAAAACTTTCGTTGGACAGAACACCTTTGCTGGTACTTGTATCCACATAACTCAGGTTATAGTTACACTGGTTATTAACACAACTGTATTGAGGTCCCTGGCAAAATATATGATTACAAGGAAGAGCATTGTATGTAGAAGATGTTGTAGGATCGAATGCAGGCCGGTTTTGAGGAAAACATGGATTACAAGGTTTGCATTGAAGCCAAATAAGGGAACTACGTACCGGTATCAAGTTCTAAGTAATAGGTTTGCAAAGGGGTACCAAGACTTACCTGGACTATATAAACATAGCCCGAGTCAGGAGGCATATCTACTGGAGGACGAATATTTGTAACCCGCGTATTATTTGTAGCAGCAGTTCGAAGAGATTCTAAATGACAAACTCTAGATTCAGATAGATGTATGAGACGTCGAATTCGATCAACATGAGTTAGATTGTTACCAGGGTAGAGAAAAGAGCGTAGGGAATCTCTATGAATGAGTTTAAAACTTAAACCGCTAACAAGATAATCTTGATGAAAGACAAAGCATATGATAAGGAAAACAACTACTGGATTATGACTTTTACTAAGGAGAGAATCGATTATTGTATCCATAACTTGGATTTGAATGGATGAGTGGGTGAAGCCTTCTGGTATATGGTCATTGGCCATTGTATGTTTAACTGCTGATATATGGATTTTGTCTTAATTAAACAGCTATATATAGCACATTTAATGTTAGATTATGTACACATTTAATGTCGGATTAAAGATGATGTTAAATATTTTGTTAATGTAAAGTTTATTTCTGTTCCAAAAAATGAAAATAGTTTGCAATGCATATGCCATGCATATAACCATATGTAAGTACTAAGTAGTGGGTGGAATGTTAATTCTCCACCCTCATGTATCCTTTCAAACCTTGGAACTTGGGATTTTAATTAAGGTAATCTCATAACATGATTCCATGGAAAGAACATCGAATACTGCCTAGCATGGTTTGCTAAAGAGCAAAATACATGCCATGCTTCAAAAAAAAAAAAAAAAAAAAAACAACAAAAAAAAGGGCCCAACCGGGTTCGAACCGGTGACCTCTTGATCTGCAGTCAAATGCTCTATCACTGAGCTATGGACCCCCGTGTGGTGATTTTAACAAAGTTATTTATCTGATTTAAGCGATTAATATCTCGATTATGACGAGAGAAAAACGGGAATAAACAGGTGCCAGCCGAGGAAGATTCAAAGTGCTGTCAAGAAGTTCAAGCTTCCCCAAAAGAGGATAAACATTGAGAACTTTCTGCACAAGGGTGGATATTGCGTGCAGTATATGTTTGCTGAATAATGAAATTTACATATTTTATAAGCTAGTCAAGAAGCTTATAAAATACCTCACCAGATGGTCCAGATTTTCCTACAAAAGGAGTAACTTCTGTTCATGACATAACTGAAGATATATATGTCTTTGGTTGTGTATTAATTTTTAGTTCTTGAATGTTCGGTTAGCACTTAGTGTTGGAGAAAATGAGTTTTAATTAAAATGTTTTATGGTCTTGGTGTGGTTTGATCTAATCAGGGACGGAGCCAGAAATTTTATACAGGGAGGGCTAATATACAAAAAAAATTATTTAGGGGGGGCTTATTAAGAAATTTTGCTTTTAATTAGTAATAATTTTGAAGGATCACTAATGAATTAAGCAAAAACAGGGGGGGCGTGGGCCACCCCAGAGCTCTACATAGCTCAGTCCCTGGATCTAATGATCTAAGGGTCTAAGGATACTCACTCATTTTTGGGTGAATGAAGTGGAACCTTTAGTCCCACATTGTGGAAAACTAAAGAGGAGCTCCACTATATAATCATACTCTTATGTATGAATTGTAAAACGTGGGTGGAGCGGGTGGGCAAAAATATGTATGTGGAGCGGGTGGGCAAAAATACGTGGGTGGAGCGGGTGGGCAAAAATATGTATGTGGAGTGGGTGGAGCGGGTGGGCAAAAATATGTATGTGGAGCGGGTGGGCAAAAATACGTGGGTGGAGCGGGTGGGCAAAAATATGTATGTGGAGCGGGTGGGCAAAAATACATATTTTTGCCCACCCGCTCCACATACATATTTTTGGCGAGTTTTTCTTTAGGAAATTAATTCCAAACTTATTTTTTAAGAGTTTTATTTATAGGATGAAAATAATTGCAAATCAAGTTAGGTTTTGGTTTTCTTGGGCAAAAATACATATTTTTACCCATGCGATATGCGCGTATCGCATATCGCACCAAGTCCCTTTTCTACACGGATTTATTTTTGGCGAGTTTTTCTTTAGGAAATTAATTCCAAACTTATTTCTTAAGAGTTTTATTTATGGTAAAATTCCTTTTACTTGTTTTTGAAGAAAACCAAAACCTAACTTGATTTGCAAGTATTTTCATCCTATAAATATAACTCGAAAATCTGTTTTCTATACACAGAAAAATTCTTCTTTTATTCTAGGGTTTTCTCCATACGTTTTTACCTCCATCCTGTTCTTTGAGTTCGAAGAGGGTAACTTGCGTTGTGCTAACTCAAGTTATATCGGGCGAGTCTTATCTGGACACATCTTATTTGTTGTTGAGAATATATGTTTTAAAACATAAATTAATTTCCCATTAAAATTGTTTTAATACTCATAAAGTTTTCATTAAAAAATAAATTGTTTTAGTCATTAAAGTTTTGACCGTTTCATTTTTATGGGTGTTAATTGTGTGAGTTATGGCATAATTAATTTTCATTAAACTCTTTGAAACCCTTTACTATAAATCAATTTTTGGTTGGAAAATTAAATAAGAGTTGAATGTATTTTATGTTTTTGTTTTAACAAGAGAAAAGGGTTTTTTGTGAAAGAAAACAATGTGTGAGCATCATTTGTTTTCTAGAGTGATTCTGAGCAAGAATGAAAGTGTAGAAGTTTCACATCCTCTCAGTGCAAGAGTGATTGTGTAAGAGATTGATCTCATTTGTTTTATCACTGAGGACGGCGCGTCATTGAAGAAGCTGCTTGCACAATCTTGGGCAGAGCCGCGAAACGTCTTAAAGAAAGCGACCTAGTCCGCGACTCAGCCATAACAATTGTTTCGTGTTTGATTTTTATTTGTTGTGCAGGCATAATTCAGCAATTGTTCCAACAATTTTAAGACGATTTATTCTGCCATACAAATCAAAAGAAACGATTCTTTGAAAGCGATAAGTATCCTTGTTTGATTTCGTTGTATAGAATTATAACTTGTATAATTTTTTGTTTAGCGATTGAATATGATGCTTGAGGTTTTAGGTTACTTTGTACCTAAAATTAATTTTTTGTCTAATATTGATGGACTAGGATTTTAACATGGTTATGATTTTCTTTATGAAATTTTTAACATAAGAAAAATGTTATTGATGATAAACAAATGTTTTTTAACATGATGTAGAATTTTAATTTTATCTTCTACACGAAAATGAATTGAGTCTAGAAATTTTTACTAGATATACTAGACATCACGAGGATAATCGATGTTAAATTTCACAATTTTTGGATACCAATAAGTATTTTTAAGGTATTTTATAAAACCGCATAACGTTGCTGAAATTTTTGATGGCAGAAATTTATCCCTAGTTGAATTCGTTTGTCATGATCTTGGTATAGCAATTTTGAATTTGTGGAACATGAAACTTGTGGATTAGGATTTTATCTTCAAAATTAATTTTGAAATTTCCAATTTGGATTTTTGGCTTGAGGAGTGTGGTGATTTTAAATCGTTGTGTATGTCTATCCAAAATATAAGACGTATATGATACTTGAGATTAAAGATTAGAGATGTAAGAAATTACTTTAAAAATCATGTTTTGATTCCATTATTTTGTTACTCTTGTTTGGTAATGAAAAGGAAGATTATTGTTAGCAATCAAACTAGTGCACCACTTATGTTTGATAAAATGCTTGATAGAGAGTTATAAATATATGATGTTATAACTATATAATTTTGAATCTTTATTTGACACTCAAGAGAAACTTGGAGTACTATATTTTATTTTCAAGTAATTATGTAAATGCATACCTTACTTATTTTTAGTTACAAATGCTCACATCTAAATGATTGTGACAGGTGAAAATTCACTTACTTGAGCAAATTTTTATTTTCCAATGAAATAAAATTGCGGGAGATTAATCGATGTGTGGAGCAATGGGGTTGCTGATTTCTTTGTTGGTGTGCAAAGAATTGACAATGGTTTATAACCAATTGAGCTTTAAAAGCAATTGAGGTATGTTTGATGAACTATTTGTAGTTATTGTAGTGATCAAATAATGTCATTCTAAATTGAATAAATTGATTGTTCAATCTTAGAATAAATTTTAGGGAAACAAGATATTGAGAATTATTGTCTATGACAATAAACATGTGACTCATAAAGTTTGGAACTTGTGAGATGGAATTTTATACGAACCCAAAACCGAAATAATTAGAAACCAAGTCAAAACAAGTATGAATATCAACTCTCACCAAGAAATGAACATAATATTGATTATGAATTCATTTGCTATTCTTGCATGGCATTGTAAGGATATCAAATGTTATTAACAACGCTTTTCAAGCTAAGTTAATGTGAATTGTCGATCGGCGAGAGGTTGGTATATATTGGTGTTTTACACCATGTTTGTTTTGATAGGTTATGGTTCAAAAGTTGAACCAAATCGTTTGAAAGAAAGTGGTGTTGAGATATACTCACATCACTAGGATTTTCGGTATTGGTACGATCTCAAAGTTTACTTTGGGTAGAAAAATCTTGTTAAAGATGTTCATACTTCGAAATGAGAAAGAATTCTAGTTTCCGCCTATCTTGTTATTAACAAGATTGAGATCACAAATTTGTTGAATTTGATCATTGCATACAAATGATAGGTTATGGATAAAATGTTTGAATTTAATATTACAATTTTTTCATAACATGAATTGAATTTTGAATATTTGAAATATGAGATTTTGTCATGCTTTTTAAGAAATGAATGAGTTAGTAACGAATGAGAGCATGTTATAGTTTCTTATAAACTTGGTGAAATTTTGAGTAACATGTATGTAATCTTACCTAACTCATAAAAGCATGTACACTTTGAAATCTACGCAACTTGCAATGTTTTTTAGTGAAATAAAATATTTGAGAATTTTATAAATACTAGCTTGATGCTTCTAGTAGCTTGTATTAAATATGATCATTTGAGTCGTGAATTAGGCGATATTGACTTTACGAAAATTATTTGAATTTTTCTCTTTATTGTGCAAAACGTTTTGGGTTTAGATCATTGGTTATTAGTTTTTCACAATTTTTGGGATCTTTGGATATTGTTTTGAAATTCTTGTTTGAGTCAAAAAATAGTGGGGTTCCATATCCTATGCTTTAACACATTTGATTTAAATTAGAGGAACTAGAAAAATGAAGGTGACAAGTAATTCACTAAGAATGAACCTAGAAAAGCATATATAGTGAGACTAAATTTTAGTCATGAATATTTTGTTGCTTATAATTTGAAAGATAACTTCTTATAGAAAGTAACTTTGTTCTTTAAACTATTAAATCTTTGGCAAAAAGTTTTTATGAGCCTATTGTTTTTAGACAAGCAAACAGAGAAAATTGTTGACTCTTACATTCATGTCGCTAAATAACTTACATGCTTGTTTTGTTGATGTTGTTTCTACAATGTATGATTTGTTATAGTCATAAGTAGAAATATATACTTTTGTGTAAGTTAAGGATGAGAATCTATGTAAACCAAGCATGGAAAGCTGTGTAGTTTCTACAATAAAAGAAATCATATAAGTTAGATAAGTTATCCTATATATTACGAAAACAACTTTAAAACAATTTATAAAATATAAATTGTTTACTTGATTCATTCGAATGATTTCAGAATTGATGAAAGTGAAATGCACAATACTATTTGTTTTGTATGCATAAGTGATTTGTTGAATTTTTATTCTAACTTATAGGATGAAAATGAAATTGAGAACATGCTTAGTTTGATATTTGACATGAAATACTTGAGTGAAGATGGTGTATATTTTTGAAGCGAATTTTTTCTTTCTTTGGATCAATTTTCATTTCAATGAAAATAGAATTTTAAAAGAGGCAGAGAAATATATATAGTCGATTGTAAATAAGTTTTCACTCATTTGGTTTAGTGCTAATGATTTTGAGATTGTGTGTGATTGCACTAGACATGAGTATGGTAGCTCAGTATGCTTCTTTGCTACGTGATTGACTATATATATATATATATATATATAAGTATTTTTTGTAGTGGGGGTGTAATATATTGCTTCCATAGTGGGGGTTTTATATTCAGATTTACCAATCCTAGTATGGAAAATTGGTAAAATATGGAGAAAGGTTATGAGGTGTTTCAAACACATCCTACGCCTAGAAATACACTATCTAAATGGTTCCGCAATCCTTTAAGGATATTGCGAAGGCTGATTGGACATCCTTTCAGTTGAATCCTTTAAGGGATGGAGCGATTCGATCCTCTAATAAATAGAGGAACAGACGTATTAATCCAATGTGATAGTACCGCGGCTATTGCATGAATCGAGAATGTAACGACAACTATAAGAGTTGATTTTATGAGAATATGGATTATATAGTGTAAAACGAGTTTCCATTAGTCCTTTGACGAAAGGATTGATAAGAAGATGTGAATACATCTTAGGGATGAGTTGATGCTCATTGAGATTGAGTCATCTATGATGGATACCCAACCTAGAAATAGGTTCAAAGGGACTAGACGAAGTCACGGGTGATATGGAGATGCGAGAATCATGCTTTTGAAAAATTCATCCCACGGCATGATATCCTGAAGCGAGTAAAGGTTGAGTTTAATTATTTTATTTTGAAATTTTAAACTCCTAATGATGTTTATATCTCTATTTAGAGTGGGGTACATTCAGGAGTACTCTTGATAGACTCACCTATATGAATGTGAAAGTGTGGCCACTTTACATGAGAATATGGGCGAGTTCTCTAGATCATTCATTAAAATGGGATACAAGCGCGGGGGTAGTAATGTGCGGCTTTAGACTTTACACTAGTATAGTCGTGTGTGTTGAGTAATCTTTTTATCTCCTAGAGTTCAAGACTTATGTTCACTCTATGGTCAGATTTTAAGAGAGCCTATTAACACTACGTAGAGGTTCAAGTCGCGAGACACCTTTGCTTATGCACAACTCTGTACGTTCTTGCTCAATGTTTTAAAAATATAAGTGGGGGATTGTTGAGAATATATGTTTTAAAACATAAATTAATTTCCCATTAAAATTGTTTTAATACTCATAAAGTTTTCATTAAAAAATAAATTGTTTTAGTCATTAAAGTTTTGGCTAGTTTCATTTTTATGGGTGTTAATTGTGTGAGTTATGGCATAATTAATTTTCATTAAACTCTTTGAAACCCTTTACTATAAATCAGTTTTTGGTTGGAAAATTAAATAAGAGTTGAATGTATTTTATGTTTTTGTTTTAACAAGAGAAAAGAGTTTTTTTTTGTGAAAGAAAACAATGTGTGAGCATCATTTGTTTTCTAGAGTGATTCTGAGCAAGAATGAAAGTGTAGAAGTTTCACATCCTCTCACCGTGCAAGAGTGATTGTGTAAGAGATTGATCTCGGCTGTTTTATCCTGGGGACGGCGCGTCATTGAAGAACTGCTTGCACAATCTTGGGCAGAGCCGCGAAACGTCTTAAAGAAAGCGACCTAGTCCGCGACTCAGCCATAACAATTGTTTCGTGTTTGATTTTTATTTGTTGTGCAGGCATAATTCAGCAATTGTTCCAACAGAGGGGTTTAGCATTACTCAACTCGAGTATACCCGCGAACTAATGTGTTAAGGACAACTTGTTGAACCTGTGATTCTGCCCTCGTCAAGTTATTTCGGTAGAGTTGTTTCGCATTAGTTCTTTACATATTATTTTCGATACATCTAACGTGCTGTTCATTGTTGCAAGATCCCAACACTTAGCAGATAACTTCATTGCATAAACGTCCACAAGGAGTTCAATCATCTAGCTCGCTCTCATTTGTCTAATTTTTGTCAATCAAGTTGCAACCAACCCGAATTTAAGTAGCTACCTGCAGCATTATTAAAAGAAAAATTGGGTAAAATAGATTGTCAGCTGAAAACAATAAATTTGCATGGGACTCTGAAAATAACAAACTTATAATTATTAATGTATTTAGTTTTGTTTGAATTTTCTCCCCCAATAATTCCATTCTCAAAAATACTACTACTTTCTCATAAATGATTACTTGTAGGAGATAACTTCATTTGTTTATACCGAAACTTCGTCCCCTTAGTCGCTAAATTTGACGAACATCAAAGCACCATCGTTGAAGAAGAAGGGATGGCTGATACGGTGGTCACTAGATTTCGGGAATGGATGGATTCATAAATACTAATATCGAAAAGTCATCCACTAGCTAGCTTGTTCAGTTCCTTATATATAGCTGTGCTTAGTCCATCTTCCATCTTCACAAGATCACTATATCGGAAATGGCGGTTTCGATAGGGTCATCTTACTTCTTCATGTCTCTTAATATCTTTCTTATTAGTTTAACGATCTTTGTCGGAAAATCATCAGGTGCAATTGCACCAGCTATATACGTTTTCGGTGACTCGCTCCTAGACAGTGGAAATAACAATTTCCTACAGACTCAAACTAAAGCAAATTATACTCCTTACGGAGTTGATTTTCCCAGTGGACCGACAGGAAGATTTACAAATGGTGCTACCGGAGCAGATTTCATAGGTACGTACGTATGAAACAAATGCTAGTTAGCATGCATGCAACTCCTGTAGTGTCACAAGCTACGATATGTACTTATATAGTTAGACGTCCCGTCTCCTATAATTTTCTCACCTTTGTCCATTTAGCACTTTTGCGTCGTAGTGATCATCACAAGCCACGCTGCATGCAACTGTGGTTGGGGGATAGAGAATTGGTCTCCATTTCGCATATATTTGTTTATTCGGAAAATGGGTCATTTGTCAAAAAAAAATTAAAACACGGTTCAAATGGACGAGTAAAAAATTTTATGGGTGAAATGGACACAAAAAAATAGCAAGGATGGCTTGGATTAATCCGGCTTAAACAAAAATAGCGAGGATGAAGCTGGATGCATCACTGTGTAAATTAAAAATAAGAAAAAGTATTTGAAAATGGGCACGATGAAGCTGGTTCATCCTGCCTATTTTTAAATTTTTGTCATTTAAACGATGTCAATCTAGCTGTCCTTTTCACCGGGAAAATTTTAATTTTGGTCTTTTTAACCAATTTTGTGATGTTTATTTGCAATTGCAATTGCAAGCTCTCTATAGGTTTTAAATCGATCCGTAGAAATTGAGATGCTGGCTCTTATTAGTTATTGTTTTGTTTCTCATGTAGCAACATTTCTCGGCTTACCTTATCCACCAGCGTATTTGAGTCTGTCTGAGGCGAGGAGGAGGATGACAACCACCGGTATCAACTATGCCTCAAGTGGCTCAGGAATTCTTCCTGAATCAGGAACTGCACTGGTAAAAATAAATATATATAATCTACAAATTAACCATCAACAGTTGGATGCCAGAAATAACTAATTATATAACTCTTCTTGTTTAATTGTAAACAGGGAGACATCTTATCTATGGATGAGCAAATCGATTACTTTAAAAGCACAGTGAAAAATGATTTGCCTAGAATTTACAGATTCCCAGCAATCATCTCGTACGCATTGTCTAGATCTATCTTCGTTATTTCAACCGGTAGTAATGACTATCTCAACAACTATTTACAACCTCAGTTCTACAACCGAAGCCAAACTTATCCTCCTCAGCAGTTTGCTAATCTCCTCTTAAATACTCTCGAACAGCAACTGACGGTAGGTATACTTGCAATATGATTTATATTTATCGCAGAAGCAAACGTCCCTGCATTTCAACGCGTCCTCCGTTGGTTTTGCAGACTATATACGATTTAGGAGGGAGAAAATTTGTAGTTTACGGTTTAGGTGCTCTGGGATGTTTGCCAATTGTGATAGCTGGAGCTAATCCGAAGCCAACAACTGTATGTGTAGAAGATGTAAACAATCTGATTAACATTTACAACAATGGACTTCCGGCCATGTTACAACGACTTACTTCCAATTTACGAGGCTCTACTTTCGTCCGGGCCGATCTTTTCACACTCGGCTATACTCAATTCCAAGATCCCGTTAAATTCGGTAAGTTCAAGTTTTACAACCCCATTCATCAATTTTACCACTATACTTACAGATTCTTTTTATAACAGTAGAAACATGTTACATGCATGCAGGATATACTAATGGAAGAACACCATGCTGTAATTTTGGAGTGTTTGGAACGTGCATACCTGGACAACAACCATGCAATGACAGAGATAATCGTCTTTTCTATGACGCGATTCACCCAGCTCAAATAGTTAACTACCGATTCGCAAGAGACTGCTTCTTCCGTAACTCAGCTTTGTGCACCCCGCTCAACATTCAACAATTAGCATTAAAGATATGATTCAGTCCCCGGTGAAAAGTTAAAATTTCACCACTGTCTAGCTAATTCCTCATCAAAAGATATCTTACAGTTCTTAAATACTTTTAGCAATGTCTGTATCCAAGAATTGTTTGTACGTCTTCGATATTATATGGTGATGAAATGCGTGACATAGTTTGAATAAAAAGTAAAGTAATTCACTAAGCTATTTCCCAAATTAAAAAAGAAAAAGGAGGCACGGAGCAAAAGAAAAGTTCTTTCATCTTTTTTTGTTCTATTTCATTTTGCTCTATTGAAAACTAAAAAATCTGTGAAACAGATGAGAGTTGTATTGATTCATCAAGTCTGACAGAATACAGTAGGAGAGTATTTACTTATTATTACAATGTACAACATACATGGGTGTCACAGGAGTGTAAAGATAGGAAATAAGAGATATACCCAGTACAACGGCGAAACAACACCCAGACTCGAAAAATACTCTCAAACTCCCTCTTAAGCTATGTTCTGTAAAAGAAGGTATGTTCTGTAAGAACATAAGCTAACTGACCAAACTCTGCAACAGAACCTTGGTGAAGATATCTAACTCCCTGAGAAGATAGGAGAGCCACAACATTTTTGTCGAAGCAACAGAGAAAGCTTTATGTTATGTTTCTGCAGAACTCCTACTCACAGTAGGTTGTTCTTGGAAACCCAAGAGATCAAATAACTACACAAGAAAACACAAAAGCCTGTAGTGTTTCTCCTAGTAGCTGGGCACCCTGCTCAGTCTGAATCAGAGTAAGCAATTCACATACCTCAGTATCCTCCTTACCAACTGCAGTATGGTCGTTGGCTGGTGCATGAATTGGACACATAACTTACTGCAAAAGAGATATCACGCCACCAACAACGATTCTGTAAAATATAAGATCCTGAAGTAAATCACCATCTAAACTGATGTTCTTGGACCCTTAACAACAGGATAGCCTGCGGGTTTATAATCAACCATATCTGCTTTATTAGCTAGTAAATCAAGAGAACATTTTTTCTGGGTAAGTAGCATATAAGTTGCATCATTTCTACAGTTTCAATTCCAAGAACGTAGTGAAGATTCCTAAATTTTCGTACAAAACTTCACTAGCCAAATATGTAATAAGAGAAGAAAGGAGAGAAGAAGAGCTACCTGTCCGGATTAATATCATCTCCATACACTAAATGAAACTTAATACCATCTGCTGAGTTGTTAATGAAAAGGGAACGATCATATTTAGACTGCTGAAAGCCAAACTTGATCAGAAAAGTGCTAAATCTTTGAAACCAACCCTCGGTGCTTGTTTCAATCCATAAAGTGACCTCTTTAAATGACATACATACATAGTTCTCCTTTCCTGGCATTTCATAACCTGAAGGATGCTGCATATAAACATTCTCAGCTAAGTGAGCATGCAAGAATGCATTGGGCACATCTAACTGTTTCACAATCGAACCTCTTGACAGAGCAATTGTAAGGATTGTTCTAATAGTTGAAGCCTTTACAACTAGACTAAATGCCTCAGTAAAATCCACATCATCCAGCTGATTAAAGTAAACCCTTTGGCAACTAGCCTTGCCTTGTGTCTTTCAATAGACCCATCAGCCTTTAACTTCAGCTTAAACACCCATTTTGCACCCAAAACATTCCTACTATTGAAGCAAGGAACCATATCCCAAGTCCCATTCTGCATTAAAGCATCATATTCAAAAGAAAATGAATCAGTGACAATCAAAGAAACTGGCATCTATTTTTATTCACATAGAAAGAAACTATTCATGGAAACTCAAACCACCAAGAGCTTACAAAAGTTGCAAGTCTAACTACAAAAAATCCCAAATAATCTAGGGTCTGAAAAAAGAAAACAAATATTGTTCAGCACCAACAATTGTGATGTCTTGTTGATCTCCATAGTAATTATGTGTTTATATCAAAGTTTTTCATGGCCATAGTAAATTGCTATGCACAGAAGAAGGAGAGGAAGTCATTGCAAACGATACATCATGTAACTACGAAATTTGCTAATAAGGTATACACCAAAATGAGACACAAAAAATAGGCTCAAGTATTTCTAGTCATAGCTCCAAAAAAACTGTCTATCCACTAACAAAGAATTTGTTAAAATTAAACAAAACCCAGATCCAATTAACCACAGTAGATCAAACAAAACTCTGACAACCAATTCACGAAAATACTCGATTGGTTAGCCTAAAATTTCAGTATAATCAAAGTAATATTCTTTATCGACCCATTCCATCAAACTCAGATGTCACCAAGTCAACCTACAATCAAACAAATAAACAAGTACAATCAGCTAGTCTTCTTTCCCTAAATACTCCATTACGTACTAAACGACTAAGCAATTGTGCTCAAGCAGAAATAAATAAGTTGGCAACCATAGAAACTAAGTACCGATGCAGGACCAAACTATTAAACAATTCCTTCACAACAGCCTCGACCCTTACCAGACATTCCATTTTACCCAACAATAGACATGAAAAGCAACCAATTCAGAATGTACAAAACCTAAGATTTGCTCAAGCTCACTAAAATATGAGTTGCAGCTGTCTGTAGTCTGTACTACAGAAAGAAATCAATCCTAAATCCCTTGAGTTCATGTACACTGAGCTACGAAAATACTCCCAGTCCATATCTAGCAAGTTCGGATTGTAAGATCTAAATTATGGCATTTAAGTATATAATAATTTACATCTACTACCTATTATACAATTCATAACGGTCTTACAGGACATTCCATTTTCATTAACAGCAAATTTGAAATCTAATCTTTTCCCCAAAGACTACCGACTCCCCTAGAGTACCTACACAGTCTACCTTAGATCATAATCAGAATCAGACATCTCAACCCAAATAAACAAGACCAGATATGTCAAAACACAGCCTACGTTGTGAGGTCAAATACATTTCCAATCTCCCACTCACCACTCCCCATAAGAACAAGAATCTTTTCTGTTTTTCTTTCTCTGTTTTAGAAAAAAAATGAACAAGATCTCAAGAACATACCTGAATGTTTTGTATCAATGCTACAAGGTGATGAGGGACCCAATTTGAGAATCTGGAGCGACTCATCGATAACTCGGCACCTACCGTGCTACATTTGACGTCCTTTTCCTCCTCTTGATTAATCCTTCCATTAAGGTAACATACGTAGAGTTACTTACTGCAACACCTTGTTGCTTCATTTTTTCCAAAACAAAGTTAGCTTCTTTAAACTTCCCTTCTGTACATAGCTCATCAATGTGTTTTGTGTATGTTATATCACTGGTAGACTCCTGATCTTCAGAGTAACAAGCTACCACTTCTTGAGACTTATCTTGCTGCTGTCCTTGGGAAATGAGTTTCTCCGGTGCAGTGAAAGAAGATTTATTAGGTATTTTTCCAGCTTCCTTCATCTCGGATATAATATTCAGGGCTTCGTCAGTTCGGCCTAACTGTACAAGAGTAGATAAGATAGTATAGTAAGTACAATGGTCAGGTACTAGTTTCTTTTCTTTCATTTCCAGAAGTAAATCCAACGCATCTTCAATTTCCCCTCCTTTGCCAAGTCCCATAATCAGTGTATTATACGTGGTGGCATCAACAGCTTTTTCTCTCGAAACCCATGTGCGAAAGAGTTTAACAGCCCTATCTAGTATCTCCTTTTTGCAGAGTGCATGAAGAAGAATGTTACACGTAATAACGTCAGGCTTAAACAACTTAGCAACCATTTGGTTGTAGAACTGAAATGCTTTCTCCACATCTCCTTCTCTGCAGTATCCATGAATCAATGTACTGTATGTAATTGCATCAGGAATCAACCCACTACCTGATAGTTCATTTAACTTGTCCATGGCCTGTTTAATCTTTCCCATCTTGCAAAGCCCGCCAATAACCGAATTGTAGGTAACGACACTTGGAAGGATCTTCTTCTTCTTCATTTCATCCCAAAGCTTCAACGCCCCATCCACATTTTCTTCTTTAAAGTAACCCATGATCAATGTACCATAGCTAACCTCATCAAGATCATAACCCTTCTTTGGGGCGGTACAAAGCAACTCATATGCCTCATTCAGTTTTCCTTTATTACATAGTGTGTGGAGGAAAGTGTTGAGAGCCACAACATCTGTCCTTAACCCTTTCCTAAGCATCTCATCAATTGTCTTATAAGCTTCCATCATGTTCCCCTCTTTGCTGTATCCATTAACCAAAGTGTTATAAGTAATACAATCTGGGCTAACCCCACTTTCTTCCATCTTCTCAACCCACTCCCTCGCTTCCTTCAATTTCTCTTCTTCACAAAACCCCTTGATAATAATATTATGTGTAACAACAGTTGGCTTTACATTCTTTCTGCACATTTCTTCAAACAATTTGATTGCTTCCATACTCGTCCTCCACTTAAGACAACCATTGATTAACGCATTATAAGTAACCGCATCAGGTAACAATTTCGCACTCTTCATCATTTCAAGAAGCTTAAATGCCTCGTCAATCCTACCCTCCTTACAAAACCCACTTATCAATGTATTAAACGTAAAATCATCAGGCTGATAATTACTTCCTATCATCAATTCAACAGTCTTTGCTGCTTCCTCTAACCATCCAACCCCACAAAAACCACTTACAAAAATATTGAATGTCCTTCTGTTGGGCTCCAACCCTTTACTTTTCATGTCAACAAGCAAATTCCTAGCCTCATTTATCAAACCCTTTGCACAATACACACTGAATATGGTATTATAAGTGACATTATCAGGACGACAACCAAACTCATCATGCATTCTACATTTCATCTCTACAGCCTCCTTATGTTTCATGTTCAAGCAATATCCTTTAATCAAAATATTAAAAGTATTCGCATTCGGCATAACCCCAATTCTAATTGAATCCTTAAAAACATATTCACAAACAGATAAAGAATAAGAAGATTTCTTACTTGCATAAGAATGCAACAATGTGTTACAAGTGAGAAGGTTAGGCCTATAACCCATTCGCTTAAGCTTGTTGAAAATCTGCAGAGCAAGCTCAGACCTATTCTGCTGAACATAAGCTCCAATGGCAGTATCTAACAACTCTTTAGAGGGAGAAGGATAAATACTCTTCGGATTAATAAGAGAATCAAGAAGGAGATTACGGTCTTTAGATATGAATGAAACAAGTAATGATTTAACATCTGAGAATTTCTTGAAACGAATGAGCGGAGGAATTATGGTGAGTAAACAAGGAAGAGTGTTTATGGGTTGTGGGAAATCTGGGAGATTAAACTGACACCATTTGAAGAATGTGAGAAGGGTTTTGGGTTTTGTTGAAAGGGGTGGTGATGAGAGTATTGATTGGATTAAAGATGGTTTTAAGCTTGGAATGTATTGATTCATGAGTTTCAGTTGTTGGGGTTCGGATTGAGGAGATGAAGTTAGAATGGTGATTATGTTTTGAATCAGTTTTGATTCATTTAATAGTGGTGGTTTTGGTGGCGGTTCCATTTTTCCTCCCAATTTGTAAAACCCCAAAATTCAGAATGAATTATGAAATCATTTATAAGAATTCAGAATCACTTACCTTGTCTAAAAATAAGAAAACCCATTGAATTTATCATCAGAATACACTCTCAATCCTCTTCTTCGTGATCAGATATATGAAATTTCTGGTTTTTCTAAGGTCTGTTAATGGCGACTGGCGAGAGAGAGAGATAGTCACAGTCTCAGACACTGAAGCCTGAAGGTTGGTCTTCCCAGTTCCAAGTGTTAGTTAGGGCAAGTCCTATACTCCTATAGGCTATGGGCTATGGGATTGGCAAATGGGCTTCTATGGAGAAATGAGATGAGCAGCTGCCGGCTGGCAGCACAATCTCTGCCGTTTGGAATTTAGGGCTGAGCAAAAAACCGGAACCCGGAGTTTCATCCGCAACCGTCCATAAAATTGCGGATTTGACCCAAACCGCAAGACGTATGGGCCGGACACGGATGGGATTCTTAAATCCGCACATTTTAGCGGTTTGGGTGCGGTTGGTTTTGCAAATCCGCGGATTCACCCGCACCGCAAGGTAATAAGAGAACTTAATAAAATTACTAAGGATAAAGCCTAGTTAATAAAGCCCGCCGAGTATGTGTTAATAAGAGGTTTTAGGCCGGCGCAATTCTCATTTCTCATTCATTGTTACACATAAACAATAGTCTGATGGGATGGGCTTCAAAACATCATGTTCGTTTATTCATCCTTCCAAGTAGGGCTGAGCAAAAAAACCGGAACCGCGGATTTCATCCGCAACCGTCCCATAAAATTGCGGATTTGACCCAAACCGCAAGACGTATGGCTTGGGACACGGATGGGATTCTTAAATCCGCACATTTTAGCGGTTTGGGTGCGGTTGGTTTTGCAAATCCGCGGATTCACCCGCACCGCAAGGTAATAAGAGAACTTAATAAAATTACTAAGGATAAAGCCTAGTTATAAAGCCCTAGAGTATGTGTTAATAAGAGGTTTTAGGCCGGCCCAATTCTCATTTCTCATTCATTGTTACACATAAACAATAGTCTGACGGGATGGGCTTCAAAACATCATGTTCGTTTATTCATCCTTCCAAGTTCCATGTCTTCTGACTTCTAGCCAAATGAGCTCTCTGACAACGGCAAGTTATCGATGACAAGTTGGACTACCTTGTGCTAACATAATTTTTTTTTTTCCCCTTATAAATCGCGGTTAATCCGCAACCGGTCCCGCATTATCAGCGGATCGCGGATGTGAAATCCCGCGGGTGATTGGCGGTCACGGTTCAATTTTCCAAATCCGCAACTTTGACGGTTTGGTTGCGGGTGACCCCTAATCCGCAACCGTCCGTCCGTTGCTCACCCCTACTTCCAAGTTCCATGTCTTCTGACTTCTAGCCAAATGAGCTCTCTGACAACGGCAAGTTATCGATGACAAGTTGGACTACCTTGTTCTAACATAATTTTTTTCCCCTTATAAATCCGCGGTTAATCCGCAACCGGTCCGCATTATCCGCGGATCGCGGATGTGAAATCCGCGGGTGATTGGGCGGTCACGGTTGATTTTCCAAATCGCAACTTTGATGGTTTGGTTGCGGGTGACCCCTAATCCGCAACCGTCCGTCCGTTGCTCACCCCTAGTTTGGATGGCTGGCTTCTACCATTCAACACTTATATCCTTAATTCCAGACTTTCAACTAACTCAACCCCTCTAATGCAAATCATTTTTCACAAATTCTGCCTCTTTCTGAATTTTTTAATCCTTTCAATTTAGTTTTTGATTTTATGGTAAGGAGATGGAAATGAACATGGACCGATACAATGAAGAGCGATTAAAGTATTTACAGATCTTGCAACAATTGGACGATGAGTCAGATGAGGATATACAACCTAGCAATTTTAGTGGCGATCCCAAAAGAATTAGGGGCGACACTAAAAGACAAAAAAGGTCACCCAAGCGTAAATCTAAGCTACCCCTTATCTTCGAATTTTCGAAATGGCCGATATGCCCTTATATAATCAGTAGCAAACACAACAATCGGTAGTTAACCAATAATCGGTGGTCAATATATACTAATTAGTCTCCGATTATTGTGTACATATTTCGGCTAATATGCCATTCTATAATCGGTAGCTAAAATAACTTATAAACTTACCGATTATAAGTAGCTTCAGATTCAAACTTGGCCAAATTCTATAGGTTTTGAGGGTACATAGCCCTACCATAACCATGTGGTTTGTGTTTTGGATGTAGCAATAATCGGAGGTCAAATTGGTTACAAAACCTCTCGATTATGGGTTGCCCCAAAATGAGTTTTTGCTTAATTCCTTTTTTTCCAAAATTTTGAAATCTACCATAATCGGTAGATTATCTAACTTGTAAACTACCGATTATAAGTGGCCCCAGATTCAACCTTTGCCAAATTGCATAGATTATGAGGGTACATAGCCAACCATAACCACTTGGTTCGTATTTTGGATGTAGCCTTAATCGGAAGATAAATATATTACCCAACCTCTCGATTATAGGTTGCCCCAAAATGAGTTTTTTCTAAAATCCTTTTTTTCCAAATTTTGAAATCTGCCATAATCGGTAAACTATCAAACTTATAACACTTCCGATTATAAGTGGCCCCAGATTCACCAAAACTTGGATGTAGTCATAATCGGAAGACCAATAGGTTACAAAACCTCCGATTATAGGTTGCCGCATATTCAAATATTGAAAGCTACCATAATCGGTAGATATTCTAACTTAAATACGTACCGATTATTGGTTTCCCAAGATTCAACCTACGTCAAATTAGTCGTTGCAGTTTAAACCAAATTTAAGAAATAGCCGTTCAAGTTTTTGAGAAAAAGAAAAAGAGTCGTTGGACCCTAAACCTATATAAAGAAACTCATATCTATCAACCCAATTGCACCAAACTTTTTCCTCTCTTCGAGTTTAACTTTGAAAACAAAAACATGGATATTGCTTTTGCCGAAGAAGAAGATTGTGTTATTTATAGAGCGTACGTTGTGGTAGCTTGCTCATGATCGTGTTCACAAGCTCCACAAATCGGAATCCCAAGAGCAGCTATGGGAACCGTATTTTAATGGTATTTGAGGCGTTAGATGGTAATCGAATTCGAAGATCATCCAATGACATTAAGATGAGGTTAAAGGCGCTCGATAAAGAGATTGAAAAACTTGAAGATGAGGAAATATTTGTTAGGGACGCTTTTCCTTGGTGGATGTATGAAAAACGAGTAAGTATCTCGTAACTCCGACTCACATTAACATAAGTTAGTACTAACTTGTTACTCATTCGTAATTTCAGAGAAATCTTGCGGATCGCCGGTATGTGGACCTCTACGGGAAACGATTTGAACATGAAGGATGCTACAAAATCAAGAGAGACAATTTCTATGGTCACTGGAAGTTATGATCTATTTTAATACTTTTAAGTGATTGTAAGAGTGGTTTTAAAGTGATTGTAATGTTAAGGTCTTTATGTAATGGATACAATCGGAATATTATTAATATAATGACCCTACTAGATTATTTATACGCGGTAGTTTATTTGGTTAAATAAGCAACCGATTACCACAATCGGACACTTTATGAGTTAATTTAATTTCCGAATGTTATGTTGTTTGGATACAGAAAACAAAGTTTTCTTCACATTGTCATAATCGAAAGAAATATATAAAATGAACCTACCGAATACTCTAATCGGAAGTTTAAGAAGTTCACCTCGTTACCGAATATGGTGTTGTTTGGTTACAGATCACAAAGTACTTTAGAGTGTCATAATCGGAGGCTAAGGAATCATGTTAGTTCCCGATAATGGTGTTGTTTGGATACAGAAAACAAAATTTTCTTCACATAGAATAATCGTATGAATAATATAAACTAACCCTACCGATGATAATAATCGGAAGTTTAATAAGTTACATTAGTTCCCGAATATGGTGTGATTTGGTTACGAGAACAAAAATTATTTGTTCACAAAGCATAATCGGTAGGCAACGAAATTCATAATCTTAGAATTTGATGTTTTTTGCAAAATCCCAGATTCGGTAGGTACATAATATAAATAGCTCTCGATTCGACAATAAAATTGCAATATCCCCAGAATCGGGAGCTATGTATATAAAGCAACCTTCCGATTAATTGTATAAAATTCAACAATTTCATATCTGTGCATGTGATTCGCTTGTGAGTCATCGTTAAATGCATAAAGATAGCAATAAAACCATTCATAATTCATAAAACGAACCATTCACAAACCATAAACATAACGTACCAACTTATAATCCGACACAAACGACATAATCCGACATAAACAAAGTTAAATCCGACATAAACAAAGTTATCCATAAAGTTAACAAAACACCGAGAGTTTAGTTTTCCTATTTGCTTTGACTTTGCGAGCTTTACTACCTCTACGACTTGGACCAACATCATCATTGGTTTCATAAACTTGAGTGCTCGATGGCCCCGAGAGTTCTTTTGTTCACCTTGGTTTTAGGTTTCTTTTGTAATTTTTCCCGAACTGAGATGCATACTCCTCATTGTCAATGTTATCAATCAACTCTTGGTGCTTTTTTATCTTTTCAATTGACACAGGCTCTCGGACTTTATGCAATTAGTGCACCATTTGGACAAACCTCTTAACTTTGTTCATCTTGTTTTAAAACATAGCATACCATCAAGCAGTTACTACTACGATTTTGACCCATAAAATTAAACTAAATTAAGAAACCAATACGTACCAATCTACCAAAACCGGAGGTTTCTCTTTGAGGATACTCTTGTACGAATCGGGCTTTGCTTTAAGATCACGGATTACGAAGATGAGAAACATTCGGTACCAATCCATATAGTTGGGAGCATTTTCAAAACCTTGGTTGGTTGCCCTTCCTTGGTTGATCAAGTAATGCTCCCTTCTATCCAAATGGAATTTGTAGGATGGTGTACCCTTGTAAACCACCGTGATAGAATCTTTTTCAGACTCGTAGTTCTCCAGATCTTAAGTGAAATTGCCATGGATTTGCTCCTTTGGTATACATTGTACAAAACCGTGTTGTCGCATCACCCTTGAAGCATTGTACATCACATATCATGTGGGGTGCCACAACGGTCCAAAATAAAGGGCCAAATCGGACCGACCCGCGATATGTCCATCTGCTCGGTCTTCCTTGTATGGATCAAAGCATACGTCTTGGGCATTCAGTGAGTCCAAAATCTCCCTCAAACGAATCAGCTGCTTCTCCTTCGTCATAGAATGGTTGTCATCGAAGACGTACTTTGTTCCTCTAGGGCCACCTTTCACCCACGCCGGGTTTTCAATGGCCAATCCCAAGATAGGGAAGTGGTCGTAGATCCATGTCTATATTGTCATTTTTGCAAGTATTAGGAAATTGATTCTTCAATGGTAGAAAAAATAAAAAAATAACCAAGTATGTAGAGTTAATAAACAATACCTGTAGTAGACTCACGTTCCCGGCCACTTGGCTAATTCCAATCCTCGACGTCTTTCTCAAATCTTCCATCAACCATGCATGGCATGCCGTGCCCCAAGAGTACTCATGCACTTTATCGAGAGGATCCAGAAGTTGTAAAAGGTTGGCGTCGACCCGATTGCCACTGGCATTGAGGAAAATGACACATCCCAATACACATAGGAGATATGCGGTGGCCCATGAGTCTTTGTATCCAAATAACAATTGTCCTCCATCCTCCGACAGCCCAAGGATTACACCTTCTGGAATATCCCGCACCTTCGGTCTTTGTGCGACAAGGTGTTGCGCTTTCTTTCGAGGAGGATTTTTCTTTTCAGCTTCTCCTTCTTCTTGCGCACCACTAGGTTGTCCTACTTCTAGTACTTTATCTTCGGGTCCTTCTAGTTGAATTTCTTCTTGTGATTGTGGAACACTTGGTTTAACACCTTCTTGAACTGGTTGTGATTGAGAGGCACTTGGTTGAACACCTACTTAAACCGGTTCGATTGAGGGGCACTTGGTTGAACACCTTCTTGACTTGCTTGTTGATTTCCATCTTGAGCACTTGAAGCGTCTTTAGCAGTCCTAGCTCTCCTTGCACTAGCTGTCAGGTTCTGACGCCTTTCCTTCCTTGCACCAGCTGAGACAATTGCATCTTCGATTTTTTTACCTCGCCTATCCCTAAACAACAAAAGAAAGTACAATAGGTTAGTAAACTATATAATCGGAAGTTAATGTAAAACCAACGCTCCCGAATATACATATCAGTTAACCAATTGCCTCCGATTACGCTCAATCGTAAATATCAGTTCACCTAAAGCTACCGAATACATATAATCGGAAAAAAAAATTGGTGTTCGAATATGTATATCTACACACAATAATCGGAATCTAGATTTCAACATAACCCTCCGAATACCAATAATCGAAAGTCATAAAAAGTCCACCCTTCCGAATGCATCACAATCGAAAGCCTCACAAAACTAATTTCTACCGAATATGCATCACTTTGTGTCCAGAAATTACTCAAGTGGTTCAGCCTAAACAATCGGAAGGAAATTACAAAATATATCACCCGATTATTGCGTCTCTAATACTTGTTCTTCCCTAGTATATTCGGAAGGCAAAACCACAATTAACTTCCGATTATGATCGATTTAGGCCTCAGTAATGAAAAACGTTCTATAATCGGTAGGCAACCTAAATATTTACCACCCGAATATGACAAATGTTCTTGTGAAATTAAGAATTCGACCACAATCGGAAGTTTAAAACAATAACTAACCTACCGAATCTGGGTAATAACCGAAAACCATAAAAAAAAAAACACGAATTCGTCGAATTGAAGCAATATAAACCAAATTAATGGTAGAATCTTACCTAATAGGCGCCATTTCAAGTTGCCTGAGATTTTGGCTATCAGTATCGCCTACATCAGGGACTTCAGCTTCTTAGTGTTCTTCGGGTTCGTGAGTTAAAACCTCTTTATTACGGGCATGCAATCCCATATTCGGATCCTCACCGCGCACTACATTTTCGGTTCGAGCTTTCTAACGTTCCTTTTCTTTCATCGTTATAGAGAATAATCGACGATGATTCGATTCGACGATTACGATGTATAGCGCGGAGTTGAACGAGGGGGAAAGTTTTCCTCTCTGCAATCGGAGGAGGAGAAGAGGATTTGAAGTTGAAAAGAAATGAAATGCAATGCAATGAATTTAGGTTGACATTGGTTTTATCTGTCAAACGGTTATTAATCGGTAGGTAATACCACCTCATTAGCTACCGATTGTTGAGTAGCCCAAAATCGGTAGAGGGGGTTACTTATAACCTACCGATTATTCGAAGCCCCAAATTGAACCTTTGCCAAATTTCATAGTTTCGAAGGTACAGAGCCGACCATAACCATTTGGTTCGTCCTTTGGATGTAGCCATAATCGGAAGATAAATAGATTACACAACCTCCCGATTATAGGTTGCCCCAAAATGAGTTTTTTCTATAATCCTTCATTGTAGGAAATTTGAAATCTACCATAATCGGTAGGAATTGTTTACTTTTACCATCCCGATTATGGGAAGCCCTAAATCGTTAGCTTAGACATTTTTTTATTCATCCGATTATATAGGAGCCCCAAATTTCACCATTGCAAAATTCAAAAGATTTCTTATTTCTATACTTTAACAATCGGTAGTCTCGTGAGGTTTTTTTCCCCTACCGATTGTTATAGAAAGTCGAATACGAGTTTGGCACAAAATCGATATTAATCGGTAGTATAATATCGTTACTAAGCTTAGATTGCTTTATAATAATCGGGCACAAAATAGCTTCCGATTATGTAAGGGCATTAACGTATTCTTTGCGTTTTTAGACATCCCTTAACGGTGTATATGGGTTGGGAATAAAAAAGTCGCCCCTAATTCTTTTGGGGTCACCCCGAAAAATGCCGTAATATATAAGAGAGAATTAATATGTTGTAATTATATACAGGTCAAATACACATCCCTCTAAAGTCAAAACAAGTATTTTTCAAAAGATAGACGTTTAGAGGGTTGGAATGTTACGGACACAAGCTGGTGCATGATTATTTCCAACCTCCATGTGTAAACTCTGGTCAAGAATTCTAGCATCCATTTTGCTTGCCTCGGAACTTGGTTCAAAAGATTATTGTTGTACTTTGTCGGGTACGGCTTAAATTTAATTACTTGTACGATGCACGACATATTTGAGAACATGAACCTGAACAAAAGATGACGGCAACTCTTAAAGTTTTATGTTATGGGCGTTCAAGAAATGCCATTGATAAGTACATTCACATAGATAAAACCATATTTGAAGATCATTTAATATTTTGCGAAACAATACTTAATCATTTTAGTTCATGGTTTTTACAAATAAATAAATAAATAAAATAGAAAGAAAAGACTGAGATTTCAAAAAATATTAAAGTAAACAGTCCTTCTTTACGGACCCAAAAAATCAAACCAGCTCAAAACCGCCAGACACAATTTTTTTTTCTTTTTTGTGGGTCCCAGTGAGCCCACGCCCTCAGGAGACGTGTAAGGGTGGGTTTGTGTCTGGCGGTTTTGAGCTGGTTTTTTCAGCAAGGTCTGTAAATAATTTTTAAGAAGTAAAACACTAAAAAGGACTTTCAAGAAATGTGGTACCTATTAATTCAAAAAGTTTTAAGAGAGACGGACATCATGCATCTAATTCAAAAAGAGAATGATAAATGTGACTGCGTCATTTGTCCACTCCGATCATTACTTAATGGTAAACATCCCATATTGCAGGAATGGATGCTTATCAACTCTTAATTGCTCTTATATTGCCTATTTTGGTAGTTTCCAAATTAACCCCCATAGTAAAAATGCAGAAACAAGTTACTAAGGGAAATTTTGCCATTCTGAAAATTAATTTGGATAAGGGGTTCTATTCGTTATTTCGAACTCTCATTTTATAGGGCATCCTAAATTTGTAGTCCCCACCCGCGCAATCTAACCTAATTTATTTATTTTCGTGGTAATAATCTAGGAAATTCGGTTCCGTACCACTCATAATTGGAACACACCAAGTCACTACAAGTCAGCAGATGTCACTGTGGTATAATGGTAAAGTTGTTGGGTGATGATACCAGCGACCTGAGTTCGAAACTTGTCAGCATCGGGGTGGGGTGATTTTTCTCTTTCTTTTCCTAGCTATCTGGGCTTGTAGGTAGTATACCTCTTTGAGGTTTAAACTTTAATATAACCTTTAGGCTTTAAAAAGTCAGTAGGTGCACATCCCTTATTGGTGGATGTCAGCAGTCCTTGAAGTGACTAAATTAATTGGTCTCGACTTAAGTTTCTTTTGATAAAGAAAGTGTCATGATTTCATTATATTGAAGAATTGGGGATGCTTTTATTAACAATCTTGGTATAGGGGCGGCATGATTTAGTAGAGGGTCGGCATTCTAATAGGAAAAAAAGGGTCATTACATGATCATTCAAGGTGTCCCTTATAAAAAAAAACTGGAAATGACAAATTAACCCTCATTATTGATAACCTAGTTTAATGATGATAATCAAGTTTAGTATTAATGATTAATTTCACTTATATTAACTCAAAATCAAAACCAAAATCAAATTTTTAGAGTTAAAAAAAAAAATTAGAGGAGAAGGTCAATCTCAATCAATTGAAGAAATTAACCAATAAAATGAAGAACCAGGACCTGAAATGACCGGATATACTTCTAAATTAGTCCCAACTAGCTTTTTGTTGCTCAAAGTTATCTAAAGTACGTAAAAATTCAATTATTTACATTTTCAGAGATAATTACGGTTGGAATTTTGCTCATAACCAACCGTAAATCGAAGTATGGTTCATAAAAGATGAACTACCAACCGTAACTGGTTAAATTTGAAGAAAACCCAATCGTAAAATCAGTTATGGTTGGTAACTAAATGCTCGATACCAACCGTAACTCAGTTACGGTTGGTAACCAAATGCTCGATACTAACCGTAACTGAGTTACGGTTGATAATTAAATGCTCGATATCAACCGTAACTGAGTTACGGTTGGAAATTAAATTCTCGATACCAACCGTAACTGAGTTACGGTTCGTAAACTAAAATAGTTACCAATCGTAACTGAAGAAAATTCTCAGATATAAGAACATACGGTTGGTAATTGAACTATTACCAACCGTATTAACATCAAAATCTCCAGTTACGGTTCGTAATTGAGTTAAAATCAACCGTAACTCGCATAAACCCAAAAATTTCAATTTCAATTTTCATACAAAACCTAATTTTTGATACAAAATTAACTTAAATCCAACACGATAAACTAAACCCTAACGGGTTTTTCCAAACATTTTTCAAATCGCCGATTAATCGAAGACGATGAAATTTTCAGTTTTAATGGAGGTTACGGTTGATGGAGGAGAAGAGAAGATGAAAAAAAAAACTGATTTGATTTTTTCTGATTCATTAGGTTTAAAAACAATTGATTTGATTTTGGTTGATTTAAGGTGAAAAGGGTAATCTAGTCAATTTACATCCCCTTTAGGACATCCCCTAACCAACTAAAGGGACATTACTATCACAGTGCCGCCCCTCTACTAAACCATGCCGCCCCTATACCAAGATTGTTTATTAATTGGGAGATAGAGGAAAATGACAAAAATTAGATTTAAATATCAAATCAGGGTCAACCCTTATCTATGTATTTTAACTAATCCCTTATCTACCCCTCACTAATCAGGTTTAGATAATTATAATTAGAAAATTCATAAGATTATTTGATAAATGATTAGTGTGTATATTTGAGTGAGGTGAGAGTAGAAGGAGGGAAAACATTTGAGAGAAAACTTTTTTTGGTGAAAATGGTGGATGATTGTAAAAGAGAGAATTGTTCTTTGAATCTTTAGCTCAAAAAAAAACTACAAAAAAAGAGCATATCTTGAATCTTGACTAATGATAACCATTCAAAATTGGAATTATATGATGAACCAATACTCTTAGATCATGATTTTTGTGAGCAAGAAGAATTTCGTGAAGAACCAACCCAAGAAAGTAAACAAGCTCCACATACAATCACTCCCAATACTCAGGTAAAGGTGCCAATGTGTTGAAGATTTGATTTTTTTTTTCTTTGAATCCACCATTTTTGCAGCTAAAATAGCTTTGTGCCGCATGGACGTAGTATGAATACAATGCCGGTAGTACCATTACCGACATAGTATTCATACTACATCCATGCCGGCCAATAATATCCCCCATTTTGAAATTCAAGCCGGCATAGTATCAACCAAAAAACTATGCTGGTACAAAAGTTGCTTGTTACCTACCACAGAATATTCTCTTTGAATATGCTAAGCATTGTTCAATTCTAATCTTACCATGCCGGGGTACCACCAAAAAAGACATATAGGAATTAGTGACTTTGAAAGTTAAATGCTTAGGCGTGGTTGATTTATTATCGACCATGCTAGGACCGTGTCGGGTGTGGGTCCATAGGAAGAGCATGCCGACACAAATGTTTCCGGTATTGATTTCCAATGAAATGCTTATGCCGAAAGCATTTCAATTTTGGAACCGCAATTTCGTTTGATTCGACCATCTTAGGGACATTGGTCGAGCATGTCGGAAGCGTGATCCGGCATAGTATTTTAATTTTTTTGGAACTAATTGAATTTTCTTTTCATTCGTCCCTTAGATTGTGACATATATTGATCCAACAAATACAAATCCGCTTGGTCGGGATACGTCGGAATACTATAAAATGCGATCGGGATGTTCTCAAAGAATACTTTTCACTTAGTATCTTGAACTTTACAAATGGATTGCTTATAATGAACCTTATAATCTCCCATTGTTGTCCTTATTCGAATCTAAAGAGGAAGCAATTTTTTGTGGCAAGGGTAGCATAGACTTTTCATAATATTTTTTTTAACTAAAGGGTATTTTAGTATTTTCGCCCCAAAAACACCCCTTAGCAGGCACTATTGGATGGGGATAGTAATTCATATCCCCCAATTGCGCGTTCTTAAAGACTACAAATAATTTTTTATATTGAAGGACATAATTTTTTGTATGACCCTTGAAGCCAGCATTTGTAGTACAACATGATGTTGTTAAAATCCAAAAATGACCACCGGTAATTTCTTTGAATTAATCAGATAATATTTTAAGAAACTTAAAGTTTTCTTATATGAGATAAAAAAAAATCCCCTAATCAGTGGGAGACTATACGTCAGATGAAGTTGGTGTTTATTAACTTAAAAGTTATATTATTTCTCTCCCATCATGATCAAATTAATAAAGGATACAATTATATGGTTGATGTGAAATGTCTCATTTAGCATTTACATAAGCTTTTACTTCTTGAAGAGAAAAATTCAGTCACATCTAGCAAGCTTATAGTGTTTTAGAGGAGGCTACATAGAGGTTTTATTCAACCGGGTGGTCATTCAAGGTTGTATAAATTCGATTATTTAGTGAATGCCCATATTTGACTAAACCAAATCAACATAACCATCTTTTAAAAATTTGGATGTCCTTCTGAACAACTAAGGTTTAATCACATATATGGTTTTTTTTTCACTTACGGTAATGTATACGTATATCGGCATTTTACTAAAGAAACTACATCAAATACTTTTGCAAATTATCTACGAAAAGTTAACAACCCATGACATAGTTCCCCAATGTGTTTAAAGAAGCACAAAGACTCGGGAACATTATTATTGGAAGACAATACTGCTTATGAAACATTAAAGAAGACTATATCAACTAACAAACTTTTTCACGAAAACATTGCTATCTCCAGCATTCAAAAAATCTGTTAATCAAAACTAAAAAATCTCAACTCAAAAATTTGCAAGCCAAGATTTGAATGAAATGTAGATCAGGGGGAGTGAATAATAAAAGGTACACTTCTTAGACTTATCATGTTCCTCAATGTGTTGTTGTTTGCTTGTCCAACACTATTTTCTTTTGTGTTTTCTTGGCATATCGTAATGACTTAGACACAATGATCATCATGAGTAGTGTTATAAAATTAAGTTTATTAACTAAGTAAGATGTCTGTGTGTTTAAGAGTTTTCGTTATTGGCAATTGGGTACCGGAGGATGAAAACAAATAATCAAAAAAGAATGTTGTATTACTGACTTCAAAGCCTTGCGATTCTTTTCAGCAAATATTTCATCCCTTTCCAATAAATTGGCGAGTACAATTGGTCAATGAAATAATGCTTTCAGGATGCAATGAAGCCCTAACATTGTTGGATTCAAGAGTTGTACTCCTTGACGCAACCAAGAACACACGGTTTTTGAAATCTGATGATTTTTAGAGAGTTTGGAAGAAAAAAAAAGATTTTGATGTGTTGAAATTGGAGAAATCCTTCTCCATTTAAATAGGATTTCATGTCTATTGGAGATGTTTGTTCATCTCCAATAGACACCTTCAAACAACATCGAAAATACGCCTCCATAGAAATTTCTGGAAAACCAAATTAGGTTTTGAAATTCAAAACCAACAAAAAAATTCCTCTTAGACCCCCTTTCGTAGCGGCAACCATTTGAGAAAATATCCAACATCCATATAGTAGTAGGGTACTAAGTCTTCCATCGCTATTAAATTACATAAATATGAATAAAATTATCAATTCTTCTTTCCCCGTACTTTTGTCTCTTCTTTATTTCATAATAACAAAATGAATAATATTTACTAGTTTACTTTATAGTAACTAAATTTCTAATGTTAACATCGGGATAGCGGGATTTGTTTTTCTTTCTTTTCCTAGCTACTTGGCTTGTAGGTAGTAGACCTCTTTGAGATTTAAACTTTAACATAGATTACCAAAAAAAAAAAAAAACTTTCACATAACCTTTGGCCTTTAACTCAATATTACAAAAAAAATGAATTAATTGAATTGAAAAGACTTAAAAAAACCTTATGTAAGACGGTACACTGTATTTGCTCTTATCTTAGGATTACTGATGTTTAATATTATCCCGCAATTATAACCAAAAAAAAAAAAAAATCTACAAGACTTCATGATAGTTTTACATTTCTTGCTACCCTGCGCTGGAGCCAGGTTGCCAGGCTTCAAAGCCGTGTCTGCTAGTGCATGTCTTGAATTAGCCGTTGAAATCATTGGAATGTACGTGATTTTAACCTGAAAAATTAGCTTTCCAGACAATCTTTGTAAGGGTTAATCACCCTCTATTTTGATTACTGAAATCCCTTCTAAAGGTCATATATATTCTATTTAATCACCCTTTAGTATGGTTACCTTATGAAGTGCAAAGGTAACACAACTATTAAATTATAAGTACTTTTGACAGTGTATTTTAAGCTCCATTCTAGCTTTTGGGTAGAGTTTAAATACACACAGTACATATTTTTGACACATTTGGGAGATAAAAATTGATACGATCTGAAAGTTATTGGAACAAGTAATCAAAGCATGCATGTTGGTTGAGTAGTTGTAATTTTTGACAGTGTTTATACTACAGATAGAAATTGTATGGTGTGATATTCGCTACTAGCATATGTAGTTTTCAACTTCTTATAAGGTAAATTTAGGTTATGTTATTTGCTGCATTGTTAAATATCCCAAATACCCTGTCATCATTATCTTACGTGAACGTTGTGTCATACCTTATGAGTTATGATGTATTTCCGTTAAATACTCCAATTTTAACTTAAAAACGCTTATATTCACTACTAGACAGATGTTAGTAGTCACTCCTCAATTGCGAAAAACCGTGTCATTACAAGTATAAAAAAATTGAGAAAATGAGAATTTTGGCATTGCCCTAGCTGAGTTACTTCTCTTGACATGGATAAAGTAATAGGATGACAGGTGATCCCCTTCATCCTGTTTTACTTTCACACTTACCAGGTAAGCCCCTTCATCTGTTTTATTTTTACATTTACCTCTTGAAAGCTGGTTGTTGCTCTTGATCTTGCCTATTACTGCTTTTTTTATTTTACTAAAAGGCCTTTTTTTTTCCCCAAAACATCCAATACTCTTTTTGCACATTGACGTTGAGCCTCATAATTGTGTGGTCTCCTCGTTTATTTGGGGAAGCTCCATGGTTTTACATTCACTGGTGCTCCAAGGTTTTACATTCTTTGGTGCTTATAGGATTTACACGTTCTGGCTATAAACGAGTGAGGGACTTTAATTGCAATGAAAGAAAGCATTCTTTGGTATGGTGGTGTATTGGCAGAGATTTACATGACCACGGATTGGTTTCACCCGGATGGACTAAGTGTTGTTACCATGAGTGTCGATTTGGAAACAAAGTTTGTCAACATTGATGGGATTCAGGTGGTAAGACCTTGCCATGCAGTTTTGGTCATTGGGTGGAGAAACTTTGGGAACTTAATGGAATTTTAGTTCTTAAATTCTCACGGGCCAGAATATGGAGAGGGATGAGTCAATTGGTGTAGAAGTAACACAGTTCATCATGTCTATGTACCACAGGTGTTACAATGGTATGGATATGCATGACTTACTTTATGTTCGTACTTAGTATCTAGTATTAAACGTGTAGGTCTATTTTATATTTATATTTTGGTTTAGCGACTTCTCTGTCTGCATTTTGTCAGTTTTCTATTCGTTGTGAAGCCATATACCTTAATCAAGGAGATTAATGAAAATTCAAACCAAATGCTTAATACAAATGAGACTGCTTAAATTTTGAAATGACTCAACGATTTCTTCTTGTCAGTTTTCTATTTGCTTATTTTTCAGTTTTATATTTAACCACTTCTGCTTAAATTTGATAAACCTTTCTGAAAAAAATGTTGCTCTCACATTATGGAAGCATGTATTGTTTATCATATTTTTTTCTTTTGTGTTTGAACAATTTTTCACTATTTGTTTCTAACTGGATAAGATGAGTAAACCCGTGATGATTATTTCTCTTAAGTTATAATATTGACTGTTACGTTCATATTGGCTAAGATGAAAAAGTTGTGATTTTAACTTCTACATTCGCCACTGTCTAGAAAATATAGATTCTAGAGCATGATTTTATTTAATCCTTTAGGTTTTGGGTAATTTACTAATTTGTCTTTTGGATGGTGCGAAAATAATGACAATCGAATGGCTAATACATGATTTAGGAACGAAATGAACGGTTAAGGTGCTCTTTTTGTTTTCCTATTTTGATTCTTAAATCAAGAGTTACCACTTATCATTTATTCTCAAAACACTCTAAAATAAGTTGAATTATCAACTCATCTTTATATTCTATTTACTTATTATTTTATAAAAAAAGATAATATTCTTAGAATGAGATATTTATTGTTATGATGTTGTTGAGCCAAAACTGTTAGAGAATCAATCCTACAAATGAGAAGTTATAAAATCACAAAATACAGTAGTTATTAAGAAATTAGTGTTAACATATATACACAAAACTAGCTAGAAACTATAGTTTATACACAAAACTTTTAAACAATATGTGTTTACCTAGGTTTTTGGCTATTATTGTAGTTAAAAATTAATAATGGGATATGCATGTTGTTCCAACTAAATAATATTCCAATTTTACCCTCCTATGAATATTTAATCCATATTTTATTTTATTTTGTTTCAGGAATATTTTTCCAATGAGTTCTCTGTATTAAGTTTTTATGATATGAATGTACGAGATAGTTTAGCACACATAAATGTAATATCTCTATCTTCGTCACTCGTATGTAACATATTCATGATATTATTGATCTTGAGAAAGTGAGAAAGTACAATTAAAAAAGTTCTGATGAGATATTTCTATTTTGAATTATAATTGCATACATCAAAGAGACTCCCCCCACAAAATTTTGAAATTAATTGTTTCAAGCTAATACTCACATTATTACTCAAGAACATAATTTGATTATTTTTGGGTAAATTATTGTTTTAAATTTTTAGTTCATTTGCTCAATGGAGATCGTTATTTTGGTTCTTAGTGTAGTTGCATGAAATTTATTAACTACACCCAAAGAAATCTAAACGCTACTAAACCATAAAACATCAAAGACACAACAAATAACACTAAACGAAATGCATGAATTAAAGGTAGACACAAAGATTTAATGTGGTTCCATGAGAAAGACCTACATCTACAGGAGCGACTACTTTATTATGATATGCGTTATACACACTCTTACCCTTTCACTCAAATCTAAAGGTCTTACTCACTCATGAGATCAAAGAAGATTCCTGAAAAGGAAAAGATGAAAAAAAAAGAGATACCTTTTTGAAGCTAAAAGAAGGTTTGAAACCTTCACCGTAATCGATCTTGAGATTTTCTTGGAGGATCCCATAATACTTTTTAGCTAAGGAGGCTTGAAGACTTAATTGCGTCCAAAATTAACTCTGCAATTCAAAGAAAATAAGAGGAAAACTTAAAGCTTTAATAGGTAGAATAATCTAGATACAATCCCCGTTTCTAGTGCCAAAATGTGGTTGTATTAAATCTAACAATTACATCCAAAGGAATCTAAAGACTATTAAACCATAAAACATCAAAGATACATAAAATAACACTAAACTAAATGCATAAAGTGAAGGAAGATATAAATATTTAACGTGGTTCAGCCATGAGAAAGACATACGCCGCCATGAATGACCACTTTATTATGATATGGATTACAAATTCTTACCCTTTCATTCAAATCTCAAGGTCTTACTCACTCTTTTCTCCTTATAACTCTCCCTCTCTAAGGTATGTTCTAAGTGAGATTCACTCAAAACGTGTCTATCCCTTTACACTAGCTTGGTATTAATTGACAAAATGGGTTATATGGTGTGTTCCAAAGATTTGTAAGGCTATAATACTTTGGTTCTCCTCTTTATTACTCGTACAACTCGTTTATGGTAGCTCCTACGATGTAACTTGTATGGTATTTATTGGTCATGAGTGATCCGATCTACGTGTTGTCTGAGGCTTTGACATTCCATCCTTTCTTACATAGTTTATTTCATTTTATTTTTTAGCTTCATTAAATGCTCTGACTATATTTTGATCTTGACCGTTGGATACTTTTACCACTTTCCACATGTTTTTATGAGGTTGTCGTGGTAGATATATACCTTGATTTGCAATCATCTTTTTCATTATACTCCATGTTTCTCATTTCATATTATAACGTGTATTCTTCCTCGAGAAACATCCACGTAGCGGTCAGATATTTTTGTACCCACACGTAGGGTAAGAATTATTTCACCCATCGAGGAATCTATATCTAGTTGA
>JAJJWW010007539.1:0-207177 GCA_023531295.1 Papaver armeniacum
CAAATACAAGTAAAGCAACATACAAAAAGAGCGGATTTTATATATATGTTGAAGACTTACACTACAATGAGGTAATTTTATATCCAAGTATGAAGACTTATTCATGAAAGCGAAGAAAAGTAAAAGGTGAGAATTTTTGAAAGTTTATGATTTCAAAGACAATACAAGTTGTGAAGAATCAAGCGGTAAAATACTTCCTCCATGACCATAGTTTTATTTTGTATTTAATTTCTCTTGTTTCAAAAAAAAAAAAAAAAAGAAAAGAAAAGGAAAGAAAAAAAAAAAAAAAAAGAGAGAAAAACAAGAGAAATATTTTAATGAGCCGTGGGGAAGGAAATATATAAGGAAGTTTCAAGCGACAAGGTTTTAAGGTAAAAGAGTTATAAATTGTCAAGGATTTATGAAATTCAAGGGTTTATCATCAATAGTTGAAACCAAAGACTAAGAAGTTAAAGACAAGGAGCGGAAGACGTTTTATTGGATGCTAGTGAGAGTGGTGTTATCATAATTGGCGATCGGATGTGAAGGTGAGTAAGTAATCTCATCCTCAATATAATGGTTGATTTCCTTTCTTAGAGATCGTCGGAAAAATGGTTTTCAAAATATTAAAAGATGTGGGTTTTTTCAAAATTTCGGAAGTTATCCTTCCCACCATTCAACGTGATTTGAGTTTCTATCTTCATTCCTACTCGCACACATGTGAGAACCATAAAAAGCTGTCTTTTTGAGTGCAATTATCATAAAATCCTATTTTGGTGAGGCGGAAGTCGGCGAAATGCTTATTGATCGTTTCTCAAACACGCGTTCTCATTATGGTGTGGTTATTTCTCACTCAACATTTAAGAATGAGAATATGTTCTTTAGTATTTCTAACTTCTTATTACTAGCATGCGAAATTCTATGTCCTCATAACTCTTTGGATGCTTGTGACGCTTGAACGCTTTGAAGTTGTGAGTTTTTAGTTTGATTTGCTCGAGGACTAGCAAAGTCTAAGTGTGGGGGAATTTGATAGGTGTAGAATACACCTAATTTACTATCTAGTAGTTTATGCTTTCTTTGCTATTTTCTTGTAAATTATGTATTTTACGCTTGTTTTGAGTTTTATAGCTACTTTGGAGTCGCATGGAGGAAAAGAAGAAGAAAGCACCCAATTTGAGCCAAAGGGCAAAAAGGTCATTTCACCAAGGAGGGAATACTATATGGAGTCCAGCCAAGGTTAAGGGGAGGTCAAAGAGGTGTCCCTTATCCAAAAGAAGGGAGTGAGAATAGTACAATTGGGGTATACTTATGGTAGGTAAGCCCATCCACCCATACCTAAGCCCATCCACTCATACCCTAACCAAGCCTGATCCATTTTGACCCGACCCGGATCCAAACCCGAATTCCAAATCCACCCCAGTTTTTCATTACATCGAGAAGATTGTTTCTTCTCAATCATTTTCCCTGAATCTGAAAAACGAGCTCCACACGAAAGAGAGCAGCCGTTGCTTCTTGGTTAAATCGCTTGAGATAAAGAGAGATCGAACTCGAGACTTGGGAGGAATTTGAGTCCGAGTTTAAAATCGAGAAGCCGTAATTGTTGGTGATTAATTAGGGTTCGCTATTGAATCGAGAGCCGATGGTGAAGAACAATGGGTTTGTCAGTGTCGATCGAGAAAGTGAGAAGTTAAACTTCCATCGATGATACGCGGAGAAGCTCGGGAAAAGCGGCCGTTCTTCCGCTATTGATTTGTTCAAGGGCGAGTTGTCTAACATTGAAGAGATTTAGAGAAGAACACGAGAGAAGAAGCTGAATCGAGAGATACTGGGGAGATGATTAGATGGGTGTTGTTTCGATGGTGCTCGCCTTATGGTGGGAGAAGTTGATGGAGAATCGGCGGTTGTGTTGATTGTTACCAATTGCTAGGAGTGAGTAAGATGAATTGGTCTTATGATGTATGTTGATTACAGAGAGGAGAAATGGGTTCTTGTTGGGTCTCGGGGATTGAAGTTGTTAAAACCAGGCTAGGGTTTGATTTGATTAGTGATGTCGAGATTGAGGTTCTAGTGATAATGGAGTGATGATTTTCATGGATTCAAGAAGTAAAGCTACGAAGAGATGAAGAAGGAGAAATTCATGGGTTCATTTGAGAAGCCGAATTGAAGAAAGAGAAGGGAATTGATGTTGTCTTTGGAAGTGAATTAGGTGGATTGAGTTGAAATTGAGCTCGGATGGGGTCTAAGAAAGAGCGATTGGAGTTAGGGTTTGATGAAAGTGGAGAAATTGAGCCTTGTAATGAATTAAAGTATACGGAGGATTTGAATGGGTTTGTTGCTAATGTTGAAGGAAGGCATGGAATGAGTATAGCGAGGTGCGAGTTTGGAGATTGATGCCAATGGCGATGATGAGCTAGAGACAATGGGTCTTAGTTGTGAAAGGAATTGGGTTTTCCGGGAATGAGTTAGGCACACAATGAGGTGGTGGTGGAAATAATGGGAATGGTGGAGATGCCATGGCTCGACAGGCGGTGATGCTTAAGTGCGGGTGGTGCATGGTTAGTGTCAGCTCGAGGCGAAAGGGGTTAGCAAAGAAATGATGGTGAAATTGTGGTGATGGCATTTCGGTGCTTAGATAGGGCGGTGCTCGGTGCACTCATTGCGGAGTGGTGGATCCTGAACCATTGCGGTCAAGCCATGAAATTGTGAGATGACTTGAGATGGCCGTGAACTAGATGGATATCATGGAGCTAAGGCAAATGGGCTTTGTAGCAAAGGTGCTGATATTCTGGTGATGGTGGATGTTACAGTTGTGGGAGCGGGTCGTGCAAACTGATGGAGGGATGATGCTTGCGGCCGAATGATGTTAAAGATGGCGCCATTGCTTTGAACCGAAGATTGGATGTTGTTCAGAGAAGATGGAGCCTGTAAGAGCAAGTGGCGATATATGCAAATGGGAGTTGCGGGATTGATTGCGAGAGTGTGGTGGAGTTGGATGGAATTGATGCAATGGTTGGCCTGTGGTGTTTGTGCTCAGGTGGTAGAATGGATACTATGTTGCAGTTGGAGAGAGAGCTGAACTGAAATGGTAGAGAGCCATTATGGCCGTGAAGATACTTAGCCAAGATGGCCGGAAGCACTACATTAGTTGCAATGTACTGCTTTGACCGACTTCGGGTCAGGTGACTTAGTTGACTCGAGTTGACTTCTGACTCGGTGGCTAAGGACCGAGTCGATCGGTGACTCATTGGCCGACTCTCTTCTACCTTGACTGTTGACTAACTGTTGACTTACAGTTGACCCGTTTGGCCAGTTAGTCCTAACGGTGGACCGAGACGGAATATTAGTCGAATATTCTCTCGACGAGAAATTTCCAGGTGGCGGCGGTGACGTTTGGCCAAATTCGGCCATAATCCCGATTTCCCGCGAGCAAAATTCCGAACTTTCTATGGACTTCTCTCATGGGTATGAAGACTTGGGCTAGGAATTGGATGGAGAATTGGACTCAAATTTGGAAAGAGAAGGTGGAAGAGTTGAGAAAAGCTTGATTTGGAAATTGAATTGCAAAAGGAAAAGGATTCTAATCCTTAGAAGATATGGAGAATATTGAAGCCTATAAATAGAGAAGTTTTCTACAACTTCTACACACCTCTCTACACACACATCACTTGTGTTTTTGCTTGCTTTTCTAAGATTTTTCTTTTTAATTACTTGTGTGAACTTGAAAATTCTTCTTTTAATTATTATTATTTGTGTGAATTTCAAAAACATGAGTAGCTAAATTTCTTTTTGATTGAGGATGAATTCCTAGTTCTTAACATGATTTGAGTTTTTGTTTTCAATTCTATCTTGAGATTTTTCACATGATTATCGATTGTTTTTACTAATAGGAGTGATCTTAAAGACATTCATGATTGATTGATAGATTGTTTGGAGTGCACGCTAAATTGATTTGTTAATTGATCTATATCTAGTATAAGTTAGGGAATACGTAATCGTTCTCGACACTTTACACAAGTAGAAAACACGAGACCTTGCGGAGGGATTCCGTGGAGCAATTGTGTGTAGAAACAACGCTAGAAAGTGAACCAAGCGAAGAGTTTTAACTACTAGTACTAAACCTAAATTCATAAATCTTAATGCATTAAGAATTACATCTTGTAAGCGGACCTCAAGGTGGTTCTTTTGAATAGAATCCGATAACTAGCGGACACACATTACTCGGTGAAATTAGGGATTTTGGGGCTAGCTAAGCGGACCTGCTTTATCCTACGGTTGGTGATAATTTGTGACTAATAACAAGTAGAAGAGAACATAACTTTAATCATTGTTTCGTAACGAAGAAGGATTCCTTGATCTTCTCTCTCTTATTGTTTTCATCTTTCAACTTTCGATTTCAAATGCTTTGTTTATTTTTATTTTGCTTTTACACCCCCTTTCGTGACAACTTTTACAACTAAGATCTCTTGCTCCTCGTGGGAACGAACTTGACTTCCATTATATTATTTTTAATTGAGTGGAAATTTTGAATTAATTTGATTGCACCTACGACACGCATCAGTAATCTTAATCCGTCTTTGTTATTTATTCAAGTGTGTAACTATCTTAATTAAATTTGCATCAAGTGTTTGTATTAATCTTGACTTTTTTTGGTATTTAGGATCACAAGCATGCCATCCGTCTCATGAGGCGCCAAGCTTCGTGTTCGGTGGTGGCATACTTGGAATCTTGGCTTGGAATGTGAGGAGGTGAAAGTGATTGTGAGGAACTCCAGGGTTGTTGCTGCGGTGGATAGTTCGAATATTAATCATGATAAAGTTACCATCTCCGCATTCTGTGAGAGGTTCTACGGAGAGACTGATACTATGTTATTCCATTCGGTGAGATGGCGATAACTCCCGATGATGCTCAACAAATTCTAGGCTTCGAGGTTGATGGAAAAGCAGTCACTGAGGGATTCGATAATGCCATTTCTTTCGGGAATATTTACGAATTGAGCAAGAAATTGTTTGGTTGGAGTCGGGTTCGGACGGATGATGTTCTTGACAAGAAGGATGGTCGACTAATTAAGAAGTTTAATGTGAAGAAGTTGAGGGACAAACTATGGAAGACTCGGGAAATCCTTGATAGGGAAGGAATGGTGCACCCGGTGTGAATCAATGCTACCGCGGCCGCTTATTTGCTATACACCACAGGCAGATGTATCTTCCCCAGACGATTAGGAAACCAAGTCGAGGCCGGTTACTTGCAACTATTGGATCCCCTTACATGAGATGCGTGGGTATTCTTGGGGTACTACGGTGGTTTCCTTCTTGAACAATGAGTTGACAAAATCTTCTAGGGCACTCACTAAGCAAGTTAATGGAAACACATGTCTCTTTCAGGTAATTTTATTGTTTAAAACATTTATATTTGCAAATCTCGTAAGATAAGGGTTCTTACTAAACTTTTTTTCTTTTTGCATAGGTTTGGATATATGAACGCTTTCTACTTTGTTCAAAAGACAACTCTTACGTCAAAGTGGATAACAAGTGTTAGGTTCATTTGCCAAGAGCTCAAAGGTACGATTTAAGGGTTTTCGGGATAAGGAAATGCCGCAAAATCTTATGAAACTCCGAGCCGTCATCGACAATTTGACTGCGGAAGAGGTGATATTTGATCCAGTATCGGGAGGATAGAAATCAAGTTTAATCCCAGGAGAAATGAAGTTGTTGCATTATACTATGGACCCTTGATGATCGTGTGTTTGAAGGATTTTCAATGTACGATCCACATCGGGTAATCGACAATTGGGTTACGTCCAAGAAGAACCTCATTTCGATGAAGAACCGTTCTTTACCGTGAACAGGGATGACTGCACCACCTCCCAAAAAACTATTAACGTCTCTTACGATCCAAAGACCAACTCAAGAACATTGGGACAATAGACGGGGCCGTAACATCGATGTGAGTCTTTTTGGACGAGGTGACCACCGGTCATGAAGCTACTGAGAAATACATGGCGTGGTACTTGGGTTGGGCTCGTCCCTCACGTGATTAGGCCAATGACCTTTCAAGAAGCGGCTCGTAAGAAGAAGATGGAATCGAAAGACCCAGCAACATTGCTTAAGATATTTGTAAGTATTTTAGAGTTTCTCTTACTATTTTAAGATTGATTGCATTAGAATCATTCTATTAATTGTTTATTGTTTAATTGAATATAGAAGGATCAGTTGAAGACCTTTGTGAGGGTGTTATGTTGCGAAAGATAGAGGAGAACTGTGCAAAGCAAGCACATTGACTATGCTTGCAATGTTGACAATGAGGATGCCCATCTATTGTTCAAGCAACTTGGGCTCAAGTAAAGGCGGAAGAAAAAGCTATTAAGGATGCACAAGCCAAGACAAAGGCTGATAAAAGAGGACTCGTAGTGCTCTGGTGGTGAAGGTAGCGGCGGTGGTCGTGGTGGTGAAGGTAGCGGCGGTGGTCATGGTGGTGAAGGTAGTGTTCCTAAACGGGGCCGTGGTCGTGGCCAATGAATTCTTTCCTAGTTCATTTCTTTATGTTGTGGTGGACAAATGTTTAAGTTAATGGTGTGGACAAATGTTTTTTACGGTTTATGGGACATGTTTCGTATTTTGGACAAAAAATGTTGGATGAATGAATGGTTTGTTTAGCTATATAAAGTGTCAATACATTTCCGGCATGCTTTTTAAGCTACCCTGTCGGGCTGTCCTGGGCCGGCAAGGTTGTGAAATGACAAATTGCCGTACCACATCAACAAAAATTGTGTAGTTACAGGGTAGGCAAGGTTGTGAAATGTCGACTGCCGCCCTGTCAACAAAAAACGTGTAGTTACCGGGCCTAGGCAAGGTAATATGATTCCTACCAAGCCGGCGTTCGTGTATGCCGGAAGGGTACTAAAATAGAGACCCCTGCCGGCCATATCTTGAAAAAAAAACCATTCTTCCGATGCCTAAAATCATGTAAGGTCGGGAGGGAAACAAAACAAGAAAATTGAGTATTTTGGTAGGCATGCTAATGAACCCATACAATTTTGGCCGTTTTGGGACCCCGGCATTGTAGCAAATTTAGGACCCTGCCGGCATGTTCAAAATTCAAAATTTTGCAAGTACAATTGCATTGATTCACTTGTACTTGGACACTATAACGGCCAAATTTGGGCACCATCCTATAAATGCACTACTTATCTCCACAAAACAACACACAACTATTTGCATATACTCTCCAAAGCTCATATCATCACACACTCCATCTAACTCACCCAATAGCTCTCTACACACAAGAAATGGCTTCATTTGATTCTAATGAAGATTTGGCAATCACCAAAGCTTGGTATGCGGAGACTAGAGTTCGAAGCGAGTCCTCCGTAAGGGTGGATTCCACAACCTTTTGGGCTAGGCTTCACAACACTTTTAGCCAAGAGTGTGGGAATCCTAACTCAAGAAGTGTTCAACAAGTGCATGATAGGCACATAGTCATTGAAAATGCGATACTTGCTTATTTAGCTATCCAAAACCAATTTTCAACGCTCCCCACTTTAACTTGTCCATTGAACAATTTGTAAGTTTTTTTGTGGCTTATTTTACGTGATCCATGTTGTTTGATCTTCCAACTTAAACCGCACTAACAAAGTAAGTTTGTGTTTTGTTTTTGTAGCATGAAGTCGCCAAAAGCGCTACTTGGAGGAAAAGGGGAAGCATTCGCATTCGATGCAAGCTATCAATTCATGGAATCCAAAATCCCGGAGTATGCCCCTGAGATGATGGAGGGTGTATCGTCTTCGGAGGAGGAAGATTGATGGCTTTAGAAGTTTTAGTGTAGGTTTTGTGGGTAGACCTCTATGTAAACCCTCGCGAGACTATAACTCGTCCACTAGGGTCGCTAGGGGTTCAAGGCTTGATGCACATGCTAAGTGCATTCGTTTTCCGTCGACAAGGATTAGGTTTTATGTTTCAATCAATGTAGTAACCAAAATTGAATGAATAAAGTAAATTACATCTTCCATATTATGTCACCGGCAAGGTTGTATTTTTTTGCATCTTAGAGATTGATATAGCTTAGGAAGGGTAGGAAATATTTACATGCCGACCGCAAGATTCTTGCCCAAGATAGTCGGCGTGTTCTTCATCCGAGGACCATTAGACGGATATATTGTCAGCTGACTTATTCAAAGTTGACAGGCGGAAGAAAGATCGACATCTTATTCAAAGTTTAACATTAGGCGGATGTATGGTGGAAGCTTATTCAAACCACGACCTTGCTTGGGCTATATGCATTTTCAAAACCAAAATTTTTGGATCGAAATCGAACTCAAAGACCGATCAAAAGTTTAATCTACTGAATTCAAAATTTCAAAATTTTAATCTAAACTCAATTAATTAACCTAATCAGAATTTTAGTATTAATTAACCAAGTGCCATTTAGAAAAAACAAGGTTAAGGGGTGGCTTGGTTTTACTTCATAATGATCGATTTTGTCTTATTGGGTATACCCCAATTAGTTTTGAGTATACCCCAATCAAGCCCAGGATAGAAAACAGAGATGATTTTCATGATTTTTCAGTTTTTGGAAAGAAAGAATATGAGTTTTACCCAAAAAGTAAAATGGAAAAAAAAAAGAGGAAAGGAAATTTCCATGAAAATTTGGCAAACAGAAAAGTAAAAAAAAAAAAATGGAAACAAAGGACTCATGTGAATCGGTGACAGCTGAGCTCGCCATGTCATCTTGGGCACAGACTAGGGCGGTATATGGGACACGGAATAGCAATTCCGATACCCAAACTAACTTCATACTTTTTTTCTTCAAAAAATGAAATGTAACTTCTAGAGTGTTATTCAAACATGCATCAAATTGACTGTCGGAGGAGAATTAAGTTGGCCATTCCTCATAAAGGAGCAAATTTCGTCTCACCTCGATCTCTTTGTAATGTTTTCCGCTCATTCTCTTGCTGTTTTTATGGCTTTGATTCATTTCTAGTACATACACTAATAAAAGTTGTAGACCAACTTACACCCAAACCCATGTGGCAAAATTGTTGTCGCGTACAACTTAAACACCAGACCAGATCGGTACATTTGGCATATAAATGAAATGAGAGGTGGAATGCCGTACTAACAACAAGCATGTCACCTGTAGGTGCTTCAGTGCTTGCATTTGGGTCGTATACGGTTGACAGTCGAACCAAGTCAGGTTATCACAACAGGTTGACGGTACCTGCTTCCTGGTTGCATAAAACAAAGGGAAGCAACCCGACAACGGACTACATCATCATCATCCAACTATCAATTTAATGTTATTAATCAACCATTTGCTGGTAAGAATCTCACGATTTTTAATACGCAGTTGCTTTGATCAATTGATCACATACAATTCCTCAGTAGCCATCTAATAACATACCCACTCTTTCTAGGAAGTAAAAACGGAAAGAAGATGAACACGGGAGAAGATAAAATTTTGACTAGTGAAAACGGAGAAGATGATGACAAGGAGAGTCATGGAAAAGAAGGTTCAATTTGTGGTTTTGATTCTCTTAATCAGCTTCTAAGCTCTTCTCTTAAGCCTCAAGTTTATCAGGTACGTTTATCTTTTATTTGATTCCCCTTTAGATAATTCATTTTGAATTAGGAATTTGTTATTGAGTCATCCATTTACTTTTGAAAGATTGTTGTAATGGAATTATGATATCAGAATTACTGTTTTATAGGATTATAAATTAGGCTAGGGTTTGAAAATTATTGCTATAGGAGTTCATTTGATTAGTAAACCAATTATGAGAGTTCTGCTTCTGTGTTGTTCATATGAAGCAGACAGTGTTGAATCTGTGATAGCTCCATTTTTTTTCGGTTTCTTGATCGATCGCTGTCAATCGATGTTTGTAAACATGATTCACTTTAATTTTGAAATTAATCATTACTTTAATTGGGATGTTGGGTACTTGGGAGAGTTAGTGATAAGATAGTTGACTTTTCTTAAATCATCATATTGCAGGAGGTAACCAGATTGCTTCAAGGGCTGAATTGCGGAAAACCACTTGAATCAGTTGCCCTTCCCGACTCTGCAACTACACTATCTTCAAACCATGGTTTTGACTTAAAGGTATAAACCCAAGCGAAACACATCCATTATAGCACCTCACTTCTTAGAGGAATTGGCTTATGCTTATGATATGTGAATATGCAAATCATTTACGCTGTTAAGATGCCATTTAAGTTATTAAGCCTTTGTCTTCGCTAAATGTTGTCAATTCTGCTGTGAGATTTTTATTGTTCTCGAATAATCAACTAGATTGCTTTAGAGGTCTGCAGAGTACTACTGTCCCATTATATTGAACATAGTCTTTTTTATATTGTAAAACCTATACAGGCTTTCAGTTTCCGTGCTGACAAAGAGGTAATACGAGAACCTCGAAATGTACGGGTTGGTCTCATTCAGAACTCTATTGCACTTCCTACAACTCATCCTTTTCTCGACCAAAAGAGAGCCATATTTCAAAAACTCAAACCAATTATTGAAGCTGCAGGTGCTTCAGGGGTCAACATATTATGCTTGCAGGTGAGTTATAATCCTAATTAGCAGAAATTTGGATGCAAAATCCCATTATATAATGAAGTTTGCTATAAAATCATTTTTCTTTTTCAGGAAGCATGGACAATGCCTTTTGGATTCTGTACGCGGGAGAAGAGTTGGTGTGAATTTGCTGAACCTGTGGATGGGGAATCAACTCAATTTCTCAGGGGTTTGGCACAAAAATATAATATGGTCATAGTGAGCCCGATTCTTGAGAGGGACGTGAACCATGGCGAGACAATTTGGAACACTGCTGTTATAATTGGAAATCATGGTAACATAATTGGGAAGCATCGCAAGGTAACAGTTCAATAGTATTACGTGCTCCTTTTACTGTTTGAATTCTACGTAGTCTTGTACTCTTGTCTAACTATTAGTGTTAGTGCTGAATTTGGAATTTGTATTTGATGATATCTATCAGAATCACATTCCAAGAGTTGGAGATTTCAATGAGAGCACATACTATATGGAAGGAAACACTGGCCATCCCGTGTTTGAGACAGCTTATGGAAAGATAGCAGTTAATATCTGTTATGGAAGGCACCATCCTCTGAACTGGATGGGTTTTGGACTAAATGGTGCTGAGATTGTTTTTAATCCTTCTGCTACTGTTGGTGAACTCAGTGAGCCTATGTGGCCTATCGAGGTCTGTTTCCTATAATTTCTTATTCTGCTTAATGTCATCCCTGAAATCTTGAGATTCTTGTTAGCAAGGTTGTTTTCCTATAAGTTCTTATTTTGCTCAATGTTATCCCCTGACTGTTCACATGCTTGTTAGCAAAGCGAAGTTAATTCTGGAAAGTTAATAATTTTGTTTAATTTTTTATCTCTTTCAGGCTCGTAATGCTGCGATAGCCAATAGTTACTTCGTGGGATCAATCAATCGCGTTGGAACAGAGGTATTCCGTAATCCGTTTACTTCAGGCGATGGGAAGCCACAACATACAGATTTTGGGCACTTCTACGGATCCAGTTATTTTTCTGCACCAGATGCATCTTGTACGCCGTCACTCTCACGCCACAGAGATGGCTTGATTATATCAGACATGGATCTGAACTTATGTAGACAGTACAAAGACAAGTGGGGATTCCGCATGACTGCCCGGTATGACGTGTACGCAGATATGCTTGCCCATTATGTAAAGCCAGACTTCGCACCTCAAATCATTACAGACCCCCTACTGAAAAAGGTCTAGTTAAGGTTGCACAAATCAGATCAATCAATACTCTCTTTTCAGTTTCTCTCTGTAAATGAATTCTGGGCCTTCCTTTTAAATAAGTGATTGTAATTGTAATCCACAAACTGTTATAACTTTCTCTGATGTCTATGTCCACCTGTTGTTATGAGGTTCGGATAAGCTCTACAAGTCATTATTTAAGGTGTTTCCGTCTCACAATTTTCTAATCCCCTCGTGCCGTGTCTCATTTGTTGTTGTTCCATTTTCAAGGTCTGATCTTGGATTTGGTCATTTCAAGCCCCTTTCCGGACTAAAGATTCAATAAAGGTATCTTCTTAAAGAACAATTTTGCTTAGGTATCACGTGGTTGCAAATACAGACCTTGTATTGTATCATCTTCTCATGCACATCTAAGAAGGGTCATGACTCACGGGTGTCCTGGAATGAGGCTTTTGGTAGGAAAAGAATGCATATGACGTTCGCACACATGAAGGTCTTGTGTATTTTAGAATGGAAACTTGACAGGGAAGCGATGCATATCTCACATTCAAGAGCATGCCGTCACATGATCAGGATATTTGCTTGATGAATCATAGCTCTGGTGCCGCGATGCATGTGGCCACAGGGCGAGTCTCTATCGGGCATGTGATAGACTGACGTACTTTTAACATGGTTTAGGTCGATATAAGGTTATCACAAAGCTACAATTACGCCCTCATCATTCTGGTCGTGGTGGTCCACTTGTAAGGAATATGCGTACAGTATTGTGCACTTGCATGGCCACTTATAAGAAATTGTTGGTGATGATTATGATGAATGCGAGATATATCTCGTCACAAGATTGTGACATTTTGAAAGCGAAAACCATGAGCCCTTTAAAGAAATATGGGGGTGTCTCTCGAAATTGAGAAACCCCTTCAACTTTCGCAATCGTGAGCACATAAATCTGCAACTTGACCAAATTTCTAATCAGTCATGAACGAAATTAGGGACACTGAGGAATTTCGTATTCAGATTATAAACTTCCAACATTATATGGGTTTACCACCCTATTACCGCAACAAGTTAAAAATAAAATAGTGATACAGAACAAGGCGAACTAGGTAATCAAATTTCAAATGATGATCAGGGCAATATAATAGCACATGCATGACAACAACTTTGACAATAATATGGCAATCCAAGTGGGGGTTGGTTGGATCTAGCTAGAAACACCATTTTCATGTTAATGTTGTTGTCTTCAGCGACTAATTATTGTTCTTCTTCACGTCCAAGATCTTTTTGATCCAAACCCAAATCCACTGTTCATATAGAATTCTGATGTAATAAATAAATATATTTCGAATTTTAATAATCATAAGATCACAGTTGTATCAACTAAAGAGATTAGGTTAGCCATATATGGTTGTAAGATCATCATCCCATGCACAAGAGTAGGTATAGAATACGGCACACACGCAGTGGTCCCGTAGAGCATGTGCATTTTACATGTACAGTATCAAATAATGTCTTTGTCATCTCTTCTTCTCTTGTTAGCCGGCCCTAAATGATTGAGCTGAGCAAACAAAGATAATGATAATCTCAAATTGTAAAGCTACAAATTACACATAACTACAAATTACACATAATTAATTAAGTGGAAGACTTACTTGAAGAGAATTAAGTGGGAGATAATTTGAGACAATGATGCATACTCTTTAGCTTAGAGCCACTAATTACGAATCTTGAGATAGATCATAGTATATGACATTACCATTATCAATTGAACTAATTATTTGATATGAGTTACATCACTTGCGTCACCAAATCAAACACAATGATAACAAGGTGGTAATGGATGGATCTTAAAACTCAACCTCTATCGATCGAACATAATTGTGAGGTGTCCTATACATATAGGTATTTCTAGTTTTACGTGTCACCAAATATCTGTTATATGCAAATTTTGTCGAGCTACTGATTGATTATTCTATGATCGCATCAGCCATTAGAAAATTTAAAATACAGTGTAGTAGCATATACCATATACCGCAATGTTTTATAAGCAGTGCTAAATCAGCGTGCTTGGTGGGAGTATCTGTCACCCATCTAATTCTCTCTTCTTCTTTTTTATACTGCCGCATGTTGATATAGATAATAAAATCCCCAAACTAGTTGAACAAAATTGACTTGATGACTTTATTAAAACACATTCTCTTGCTCTCCGAGAGTTTGGCGATTATGAATCCTCCTAGCACCAGGTTTTGTAGGTAAATGTATCACATGTATCTAAACTATAAAAATAGTCCATATAAATGCTCAGATACAATCTCGTCTTTTGTCTAAATTCAGTGAATCTAAACTCATACGCCCCCTTCTGAAAAAAGAACATCGTCATACTAAACACAAATTAGTGCATAATTCTGTTGTTAAGAGAAAAAAAATATAACACATAGATAATCATCCTGCTAAACAGATGCGACGAATGTAACAAGGGAAATTTGGAAAAGTGCCCCAATATAAGGTGCAATGTTGGAAATCTGCCCCAACGTTAAACAAAAAGTTGGAAAAATATCCCACTCCATTAACTTTGACATCCAACCCAGTTAAGTCACATGTGTAAGGCCACGATCACCACCAGAACCACTACAAAAACCACCATCGCCACCATCTGAATCTTAAACCCTGAACCCTCAACCTGAATCCTGAATTTTAAACCCCGAAACTTGAATTCTGAAGGGGTTTTTTCGCGTGTGAGAGCTACACATGTGACTTAACTGAGTTTCTGACGGAATAGGTCATTTTTCCAAATTTTTAAATGTTGGGACAGATTTCCAATATTGCACCCCGTATTTGAGCATTTTCCCAATTTTCCCATGCATTTTCCCAATTTTCCCATGCAACTATTGCAAAGATACGCCTCGACATTTTTATCACTATGTGCGTGTGTCAACTGCTTCATTTCTAGTTTGGCTTCAAAAACTAGCACTCAAAATTTGTCTCATAAATTGGCAAACACATGACCTTCAAAGTCCAAGTACAAACACAACTTGTTTTCCTTTGACTTTTTCGTAATAATTTTTCCAGAAATTTATTATTCCGGACGATCGTTTGCCTCCAAGAAAACCTTTGGGACATTGACACGAGTAATCTAATCATTCATCAAGCTCCCGGCTATCGTGAGAGAAATCTACCACGTCAGCAATTTCGCGAACTAAAGTATATTCACGTCTGGAGATAGTCAAACCATGTTTTCTATCAAAATAAAAACTAACGGTCCTCATTTCATCATCTCAGTCACGTATGGTTAGAATTAGAATTCGTTTGCGTGAAATCCAAACATCAAAAAGTCTTTAAAAAAAAAAGGAGAGGGAGAGAGAGCTTTTTAAAGACCTGTCAACTCTTTATAGAGAACCTAGAGATAGAAGAAAAATAAAGAGAGACAGAAAGTTTTTCATTTTCAACGAATTTCAGGATTAAATTGTTTCATAATTTGATTACCCCAGATTAAATTCTTTAAGAAAAATCATAAAAAAATCATAAAAATTGTAGAAGAACCAGTTCATATTGCCTACCCAGAGAGAACTCAAACAGAGACTAAAGGCAAGCATTTTTTGCTTAATCTTCCCATTTTACTTGTATTTTCCATTTTTAATTAAGACAAATAGACAATGAACCAAAAATTTCATACTTTTTTTTCTAGAGGATTTTGGAGTTGTGGTGTGTTGTGTTGTTCATGCTTATAATCGAAGATAAGTTAATGAGTTGCGTGTGTCTGATTTTAGGGGTTTGAAGATGGAGTTCTGGGATTAGATGATTGTTTCTTTCCCGTTTGTATAAAAGTTAAAAAGTGTTTTTAATTGATACGTTTGGATATATATTCATTACTGTTTTTTTTGCTTTTCAAGTGGAGTTATTTTAGGTTGGATTATTATCTTAATCAGTTAACGGATTTTACTTTTTTTTTTATTTTTTTTTGTTAATTTCTTTTGTACTCAATCTTTATTTATATAAAGTAGTTACTTCATTTTTTCCAATTTGATTTTTTTGCAGAATTTACTCATCAAGGCATCGCCTTTATCCGCCCTAGGTTTTGATAATTTTGGGGAAATCTTTGAAAAATGGCGATATCATTTACTAAACTTTCATGGTGGTATTGGGGAGGAAAAGATCGAGAAACAACTGGATCATCCGCATCATCTTTGCAAAATTCAGATTTTGGATTGGGTTTGAGAGAATCAGATAGTGTTAAATTTACATCAGTTGGGGCGAAAATGCCATCATCATCTAGAAGGACTAAGAGAAAATGGAATAGTAGACAGGAAAGAAGAGTTGATAGAGAATATGATGTTGTTTTAGTACCATCTGATGGTGGGTGTTTATCTGGTTCTGAGTCAGATGATTCAGATTGGTCTATTGGGTGGATGGAACCTCATGCTCCTGAATTTCATAGTGGTGATGAAGGTGAGAGTAGTTTTGCTGTCTTGGTTCCTTGTTACGGACGCGGTCGGAACGAAGTTGGAGAGAATTCTAAGAATCAGACTGCTTTGGGTGCCATTGGTGAACTCAAAAATGGGTATTCTGCTGGTAAGAATTCATTCCCATTCCCATTTTCATTTTCAATTATGATAGTAGTCATGAGTTATGATATAAACTCCATAATTGTTTTACTTGCTTAGTTTGATGTAGAAAACAATAGCTATTTGAGATTTGGGTTGGCAAATGAGTTTGGAAATATGTATTGTTACCTTTGGGGGATCATTTGGTGTAGAAATTCATACCAGTATGAAACTTTTAGCCGCAGCCCGAAATTACAAGGTGTTGTTCTGCTTGGTTACAATGTTTTTGAGATTTCATATGCTTGTACGTATTTAGCTTCTGTTCTAATCTTGTGAGACTGAGACCTCGGATTTCGAAGTCCCTGAACTCGCAATATGCTTGTACATATTTAGCTTCTGTTCTAAGTTTGATACTCACCTGCTAAAACTTGTTGAATGGTTTATTGCTTAATTTAGTTTTATTTGGCCACAGGACATTTTGGTTCAAGTAAAATGTTGTTGTCTAATGTTATCATAGATAGGATGAGCTTTATTAGCTATAGCTGATTCACTGCAGACCAAGTTGCTTGGGAACCAATAGGGATAACAACTTATGATAGTAACCAAGGTGTGGTACTCCTAAGAATTAGATAGTTACGCCTTTGAATCCTAGATGAAATTGGCATTTGCCTTTTCAAATTATACAAATTAAAACTTTCTCTGTATCAGGTGTATCTACTTTTATCCAAAATGGGTATGTCTAACTGTATTTCATCTTCCATGTTTCTTGTGTTGCTAAATGAATTTTGAACTCTAATTTCTCATAGGCATTTGTGGGAGTCAAGAGTCTCTTGCTTTCTGTCTGTTTTATTCTCTTTGATCATAGAGTTCCACCTTTGGCTAATAGTACTATAATTCCTTCCATATAACTGAAATACATACTGATTCTTGTTTCTCTTTTTTGTGCAGAGAACAATAAGTTGGTGGAGCAGTGGCTCACATCTCTTCAGAGCAGCTGATATGTTAGATTTGTCGATTGTTTTCAATTATCCTTGTACTTCTTAGTGAAAGCTAAAACCCAAAAAAAAAAAAGAAGAAAACCCCAGAAAAGGAAAAAAGAAGAAAACTTAAAAGGAAAAATCAAACTGAAAAAATCCCAAGTATTTTGAAGGAGGAGATCGCCAATTTTCAATTCGCGCTGCAGGTAGAAGGCGAGGTCCGCGAGGATCAACATTTTGCGTAGTATAAGATAAAAATAACTCAGTTTCAAGATATAGGATCTCATTGCTTCAGATCTTTTAGATTTAGAATAACTCATTGAACTATTTGATTGATTTCTGCCAATGCTGCTGCTTATTCTCCTTCTTCTCTACCTTCAAGAGATCCGGCAAGCAATAGAGAGACGAAGGAGAAAGGAAGGTATATTCAGTGCAAAGTTATTGCTTGTAAATAAAAATTTAGCTTCTGTACATTTTAGGAGCATCTGCTTTGGACTACTATTCCTACTAGTTTACTACTACTACTTGCTGTAAATAAATAACTTCTGTTATCAACGGAGAGATTCTAGTATCGGTCGCTCGTTGGTTAGAGTCGGGCATGTTCAAATTTCTGCCCCGTTAGCTGTAAATAAACCTGTTTTCTGTGAATAAATTCTATCAAGGAGTTGTTGATCTAGTTATTTCCCGTCTTCTTCATAGTTTGCATGTCTGGCAATGTTCTCTCATTCATCACTTAATGCTAGATTTTCACAAGTACTTCTATTACTAAGAATTGATAGTTACCTGTTAGTGAAAAATAATAATAGCGCAACTGGATAAGATACGGAATGAATGTGTGTTTGCAATTAGGCGAACGATACTACTTTGGGTACATGATGTCAATGTGGTCCGAACCAAAATATCATTATTTCGTGTGCGTAATGACTGGGTGGTCCAGCTTATTTGTGGATCCTATCGTAACCGTTGGCCCCATTCAATTTTGGGTGATTTTGTTGTGGGTGTGAGATTTGTTTCGTCAGTGATCTACTTGCCAATTCGAAGAAAAGAGTTGATGTGAAAATTCATGATTTTCTTTATTTTCTTCGCTCATTATTTTCTTGGTTTTTTTTCGAGTTGTCGTACCTAGAGTTTAAGTCCATACGTTCCATAAGACGTCAAAAACGAATGAACACTAGAGCACCAACATGTTGGTGTTAATCCACCTTCTCGCAGTTACTGTCACCGTGATGCAAAGAAGAAATGAAGATATGGGATTAGACGAGTAGTTCATGGCTCATGCCTTCACGATATGGTATTGGGCTTATCAACTGTGGGATTTAGATGGAGTTTGGACCTAGCCCGCGGCTATTTTGAACGACAAGTAGGAGTAGTACGATGTTGTTGACCTTACAGGTGGTGATCAAGCAGCGACGGAACCAGGAATTTATGTTTGGGTGGGCTAATTTTTTTCTCAAACTCTCAACTTAATTTATCTCAACCGCAAGAATGAAAAACTGGTGTAATATACTTAAAGCCGAGTATATGTATGCTACACGATATCTTTTCCTTGGAGCATAAAAGCTTTGAATCAAAATTTTTTCACCTTGTAACTAATATTAGGGAGGAATAATTTGCGTATCGAAAATAATAATCCTTATTTATTTAGCGCCGAAGGCCGCCCAATTTTTTTCTAGTTTTAAAGGTTATTATAGGGATGCAAAAATATTTGGAGTTTGTACATATACGCATAATAAGTCATGACATATTGTATTTTTGTCTCATGAATACACTGCATTTTTAGATTATACATAGATATACATAAAATTGTAGTCACTTCATAGAAGAAAAATGAATTTTTGGACAAACACTTGTTTTTTTTCTTTTATTAAAGGTGGACAAACGCTTGCTTAGTAAAGGACAAGACATCCACATTTGACACACAATTTTATTTTATCAAACTGACACGTAACAGTTGAGCCCATTCAATACCTGATTTTAAGAAACATCATGAATACTTGTTTTCCTCAGTAGCATTTGAGCGGTTGAGATCTTATTCAAAAATTAATCCATGCGGGGGTAGGGTTCCAAAATCTTGATTTCTTCCACGCAGAATCATATCTTAACAATTAATGGGCTAATTAAAATTTACACATGGGCTAAATTTTATAAATGTTGAAAACTACACTAACAAAACATTTTTTTAGAAATTTTGGGGTGGGCTTCAGCCTGGGTAAGCCACCCCCCTAATACCGTCCCGGTGATCAAGAGTCAAGACCACCACTCTTTTTGCCGTTTGATTCTACGCGGTTAAGTCATGCATAGTACGATGTCATAATTCTGATCGACGGTCGATTTTAATATCAGATGTTTGCTTACGTTTGTGGGGGCAAAGACTTTTATTGTCCGGATGATTTGGTACTCCGTTCTCTTGGTTTTTTCTCGCGCTAGACATGTTGCCACGATTAGTTATCAACATTATACATGTAACTAATCGTTTATTCCCTGATTGCACGATCATTACGAGAAAGCTTCATTTCCTTACTAGAGTCGAACCAGAAAACCTTAAAGCAAACTTGAACAATAAAATAATCTTGACCGCTACAAGGAGTTACTAAATTCCAGGGGAGTTTACGAAAGGTTGTTTATGTTTGACACCGGTAACCCCTGTACTAGCATTACCAGCAATGGTATTTTTGATCGACGCACTTACAATGACAAGTAGTGAGCACGTCGAGAACATTACTTTTTCTTAATTTTTTCTTTCATTTCTGAAAAAGTAGTACTTTCATTTTATTTTTTTAATTTAGTTTATTATTAGGTAAAAATAAAAGAAATGAAAATATCACTTTTAGTGAAACGGAGGCAATCTTTCGTATCCGAAACTAAAATCTATAAGTAATTTTATAATATGTCAATGAAGCATCATATAGGCGAGATGTAAAAAGTATATAGGCTCTTTCAATTTACCTTTAAATTATAGCTATTTTTTTTTTGGAGAACTACAAATAATTAAAAAGTAAAAATTTGATATAGTTGTTATAAACTTATAATCGTTGGGTAGGTGATCCAAAGAGCTTTCCAAATATATAAAATTCACAAAAAATCTGACGTACCATTTGGAAGATACGAAACTTTAAAATATTTATCATCATTTTTATAAAAATGGTATTTCTGTAAATAAACGAGCAAGCTAAATCAAAAATCCTTACCCATTTTTGGTTCACCTAACTGAATTTAGTTCACCAAACGGAACAGGGACCAAAATGCCGGAACAGGGACCAAAATGCTTAACGGAATAGGGCATTTAGAGTATCTCCATGCGCAGTACTACAGGGTTTGAAACCAAGACACCTGTCCGTGAAATAAAAAAAAAAAGTGAAGAAAAGAAGGAAAAGGAGTGGAGTTGACCCCACCGAACAGGAAATGACATGCACACCTTCTTCTTTTCTTTTCATTTCTTTTAATTTTTCCTTTCCTGTCAATATCACTGGCAAAATAAATGCATTCCTTTTCAAGAGGCCAGCCTCTGACAAAGTCACAAAGGTTGAATTCCAATCTAAAAACTTTGATTCCCCAAAAATTTTCTGAATCCAGAGTCCCAAAATTCTTGTGTAAACTGGATTTAGAGACAAAGAGTAAAGATGTTGCAGAGGGCTGCAAGCAATGCGTATTCATGGTGGTGGGCTAGTCATATTCGAACTAAGCAATCTAAATGGCTGGAACAAAACCTTCAAGGTAAACAATCCCTTTTTTCCTTGTTCTTGAGTAATTCAATCATATATGATATGGGCTTTCTTTAATTTGATCAATTGCTATGCTAGAATCTACACAATTAAACATTTAATTTTGCAATCATAATCTTACTTTTCTCTGCAACTAGTATAGCCAACCAAAGCTTATGTCTTTTGAAAATTTTATTGAAATCACACATAGTTGAACTTATTGTAATTAGTTTATACAGTATACACTGCTGATCGATCTTCAATAGTGATAGTGCAAAATTAATCCTTAAGTTCGAAGAGAATTTATACTAATTATGAACCTTTTGGGGATTTAGATATGGAGGAGAAGGTTAAATACATGCTGAAACTCGTAGAAGGGGAAGGAGATACGTTCGCTAAAAGGGCGGAGATATACTTTAGGCAAAGGCCGGAATTGATAATCTTCGTGGAAGAGGCATACAGGGCGTACAGAGCCTTAGCCGAGAGATATGATCACATCTCAGGTGAGCTACAAAGTGCTAATAACACTATTGCTACTGTCTTCCCCGAACAAATTCAGTATGGAATGGACGAGGATGATGAAGACTATGATGGTTCTCCGAGATATCGTCCACCTCCTGTCGATCAGATAAAAGTATCTAAGGATTTGCCTCAACCACCAAAAACAATGCCCAAGGCACTGAGCTTTCAAATGAGTATTAAGAAAACTCCGAAAATGGCTCCTGTTCCTACTACTATTGCTGCCCCGAAATCAAATCTTAGCAAGAGTGAGGGACTTGAACTGATGGACAAGCTTCAGAAAGAGATTTTGGCTTTACAGACAGAAAAGGAGTTCGTGAAGAGCTCATACGAGAGTAGGCTTGCCAGGTATTGGGAAATTGAGAATCGGGTCACGGAAGCACAAGCAAAGGTTTGTAATTTGCAAGATGAATTCAGCATGAGCAATGTGATTGAGGATGACGAAGCTCGGACTTTGATGGCATCCACTGCTCTGAAATCATGTCAAGATACTTTGAGCCAGTTGCAGGAGACACACGGGAGATCAGCGGAAGAAGCTAGAATAGAGAATCTCAGAATCAAGGTTGCCCAAAAAAAGGTAGAGGCTCTTAAGAAGAAGTTTCGTCATGAACAAATGAAACAGTGGAATCCATTTGCTAGCGATGAAGATTTGACGGATTACACTTTAACCTTGGAAGAAGAAGCAGAAATTTTACGGCAAGAAGATCTTGAATCAGAGGCTATGGTGAAGGATATCAGAAAAAAGTTGGAGATGCAATCTAACTCATCTCTCACTGCCACAGAAATGGCAGAAAAGATAGACGAACTCGTAAAGAAAGTCATCAGCTTGGAGACCATGGTCTCCACTCCGACTGGTTTGATAAACAGATTACGGTTGGAAATCGATGAGCTTCAAGAACGTCTGGGAAATTCAGAGGAAGATGAGGCAAAATCAAACAGTTCCAACGCCAAGCTAGGAGAATCGGAGGAGAAGTTGCATGGAATTCAGGATCTTAACAGGAACATCGAGCATCAAAATAGCAGCTTAAAAACTCAGTTTATTGAAGCACGTTGTAACCTTGAGCATCTCTCAGAGAAACTGCAGTCTATGCAACATTTGGAAGAAGACGAGATTCTGGCAACAGGATATCAAAAAGAAGAAGCCGGACTAGTTCTTAGTCCCAACCAACAATTCGATTTTGGAGAACTAAACAATTTCGTCGCTGCATCCAATGATCCAGCAAATGTTACCGACAAGATGAGCAGCATAACTTTTGATGATCTTACTGAAAATTATGAGGAGCTAAATCTGTCTAACGAAGTAGTAAAGCAGGATCCTAGTTTTGCAGATGTTGATAAAAAGGAAGAGATACCGGAGGAGGAGGATGAACCAAACTGGCAGCAGTTATTCATGAATGGTCTGGAAGGTAGAGAGAAGGCTCTATTAGCCGAGTATACTACGGTCCTTCGAAATTTCAAAGAAGCAAAAAGGCAGCTTTCAGATGTAGAGAAGAAAAATCTTGATACCATTTCCGAAATGGCAGTGCAGCTACAGGAGTTAAAGAGCTCCAATGCCATCAAGGATGAAGAGATTCGTTCGCTGCGTCAGAAACTCGAGCTTCTGCAAACAAAACCCGATGATGACCTAAGTGACTCCGCATTCGATGACTTAAGGAAACCCCCAGCAATGAATTTGGAGAACCAAGACGTCAAATTTAACCAAGATCAAGGTTTTGAATCCATGGTGAAAAGGAATAAATCACTTGCATATGGAGATAAAGGAATTGAGGATCACTTGAATAGGATTAAGTCACGTAAGGAGTTAAACATTATTCTTATCAATGAGCACCAAACTCTCACATCAACTGAAGAAAAATTTAGAAGGGATATTGATGAGTTGTTAGAAGAGAACTTGGAGTTCTGGTTAAGGTTCAGCACATCTTTCCATCAGATACAAAAATTCCAAACTGTAATTCAAGATTTACAAGCTGAGTTCTCAGATCTGACAGCGAACAACAAGCAAGATGATGGTTCATCTCCCTCCAAGACTACTTCTACTGATAAGTCTCAGAAATCTCGTGCACGCCCACTCTACGTTCACTTGAGAGAGATTCAAACGGAAATGGATACTTGGGTGGAACAAAGTGCATCACTCAAAGCTGAATTGGAGTCTAGATTTACATCTTTGTGCGATATACAAGAGGAGATATCAAAAACCTTAAAAGCAGGTTTAGAAGCTGGAGATTTGGAGTTTACAAGCTACCAGGCTGCAAAGTTTCAAGGGGAGATTTTAAACATGAAGCAAGAGAACAACAAGGTGGCAGATGAACTCCAAGCAGGTCTAGATTTCGTGACAGGATTTCAGTCTGAAGTTGAGACGACACTTACAAAAATGAATGATGAATTCAAGCTGTCAGGATCAAAGAAAGATCAAAATGACATAAAACATTCAATTCGATCTCGAATTCCTCTGAGGTCATTCATCTTTGGCATTAAACAGAAAAAACAGAAGCCGTCAGTCTTTGCCTGCATAAATCCAGCATATCAGAAACAATATAGCGATATTCAAGGTCATATCCCTCTTTAAATCTCAATTTGTTTGCGGATTCCTTAAATCGCATAGTATATTTATTTCACAATTCTTGTATCAGTAGCATCTTGAAGTTATTTTTCTTCTCTATCCAGTTTGGAACTGAAACTGGTTTCAAGTTTGAGATCACATTTCTCTGGTCATAGTTGTGTTTTCTATTTCTCAACTTTTGTACAAAAGATATGTTCAATGGAACTTGAATTACACAGCCAGTAAATACTTGCAGAAAATTAATAGTGGTTTTTGTAAAACTATCAATAGATAAAAAAGGGAACATTGAAAGACATTGTACTTATGGTTCATATGATATATTATACAGTACAAACATCCGATTCCAATGTTGGTACAACACTGAACCAAAGTGGATTTTATAATTCATATATAGTTACGGTGTCTTTAACAGCAAACATTATGCCAAACTATACTATTCATGCATAGAGATATGTTTATGTACTAGAAGCAACATTACTCATAGGCTCATAGCAGCAACTTGATTTTGATCACGGCTCCTTAATAGAACCTAATGACACTTCATATACAACATGGGCTCCTCTCCCCTTCGCCATGTGAAGACCAATATGATGCATCAGCTCCTGCCATGGAAATCGATGATTATGTTTGTTCATCGCATTAAAGGAAGCTAACAAAAACTTCCAGATAGCAGAGTTAAAAAAACGTTAATATGACAGAAAGCAAACAAACTTAAGTACCTGTACCAGAATGTATTACCTGTGGATGAGCTACTGCTCCTTTGATGCCTGAGGCTATCTGATTAGGCAAATCAAAGGTAGCACAACCATTAGCATAAACCACCACATCCTTCAACGGAGCAAGCAAACCAAGATTCCTTGCAGATAATGTAGAAGACACAAAATCCAGCACACAGATATCTGTACATATGCCCACCACTAGTATCTTCACAGAAGAAAAGAAAAAAATCTCAGTCATACTCAAAACCCTTTGTTTCAATTAATCAAATATACCAAGTTAGAATACGGGCATCCAACTCAAAACCAATTGGCAATGAGTGGAGAGGCCCATAGAGTTATAAACCCCAGGATTTTAGATTGCCCATACAATGTGGGACTAATAATATCAACACGCCCCCTCACGTGTAGCCTCGTTGGGTCTAACACGTGGACAATAAATCGGGTGACGCAAAGTAATGGCGCGGTCAAATGACTCGTCGCAAAATAGCCTCTGATACCAAGTTAGAATACGGGCATCCAACTCACAGCCAATCGCGTGTTCTAACAAAATACGATGCATACAACCAAGAACAACGAATAAAAATACTTACAGCTTCAATTTTGTTGGTTTTAACCCAATCAACAAAGACATTAGAACCATCATCCTTAAAAGAACCAATAAACCCATCAATGCATTCTTTGCGTCGAATGGTAACGTTTGGTTCATCCTCCAACCATTGCAAAGATGGAACCAATTTTGATTCATCAGTACCAATTAGACAATGAGGTGGATATGGATCCTCAGGTTTACCAGGATGATGTGTATCAATGAGAGCAAATATTGGCCATTTCTTCTCACAGAATGTTCTAGATAGCTTCACAGATTCTTCTACCATGTTAGAGATCTGTCTATTTGGTACAACTGGTGCCTGTCATAACAAACCCATGTTCAAATTCCTGAATCAAGAACCATAAACCAGAAATTCAGACAAACATAAAATAGAGAAACAGAAATAGTTACCAGATTGCCAGAACCAACAGTGCAAAAGCCATTGACAATATCAACAAGAACTAATCCAGTTTTGATATGATCAGATAATACCAGTGATTCTGGTTCTGATTGATGAATTGGAATCTCTTGTTTTACTAGATCAACGAGTGATTGTTCAGCTTGTTGGTTCATCACCATCTTAGGTTGTTTTCAGTCTTGACGAAGACAGAGAAATAAAAATCTGAGTGGGATGATCTGAGTCTTAGATTGCCACAATATTTAAACGCATTATCAGCCGTCATCCTTGGAAATTTGGAAAGATTAGTTTTGGAACCGAACTAGTTTTTTTAATCGATGTAGGGACCAATAATCTAGCGGCCCACATAGAATATTAGGTAGTTATGGATGGTATCTCGCCGTTGATCTGAGGTGTACATAGTTGACCAGGAAAAGATATCCACAAAGGAGAGGAGAGGACAACAAATTTCTGTGACTTCGGGGTGGAATCTAGATTCTAGATATTTTGGGAGTGCAGATGCAGACAGTGGGCTGGACGGTGTTTGGCAAAATCCAGGAACTGTGATTTAAGTACCTGGCTAAATTGGGGCCTATGCCATTTAATTGGGACCTATGGATATCTTCATCCACCCAATAGAAAATGATAAGGGGTGTCTAAAAAATTGTAAGAATACTAAATTAACCCTTAAAGAACCTGGCGAGATTGGGGTATACTCAAACTAATTGGGGTATACCCAATAAGACAAAATCTGGTCATTATGAAGTAAAACCAAGCCACCCCTTAACCTTATTTTTTCTAAATGGCTAATATGCCCTTGGTTTATTAATACTAAAAATCCGATTAGGTTAATTAATTGAGTTTAGATTAAAATTTTGAAATTATGAATTCATAGATTAACCTTTTGATCCGTCGTATGAGTTCGATTCGATCTAAAAATTTTGGTTTTGAAAATGCATAAGCCTAGGCAAGGTCGTGGTTTGAATAATCTTCCGACCAAACATACGCAGGAAGGTTCAACTTTGAATAAGGCTGCCGATCGCTTTTCCAGGAAGGTTCAACTTTGAATAAGCCGCCGACCATATATCCATAGGAATGGTCCTCGGATGAAGAACACGCCGACTATCTTGGGCGACAATCTTGCAGTTGGCATGTAAATATTTCCTACCCTTAGGCTATATTAATCTCGGCATGAAAAACAAATACAACCTTGCCGGCTGACATAATATGGAAGATATAATTTACTTTATTCATTCAATTTTGGTTACTACATTGATTGAAACATAAAACCTAATCCTTGTCGACGGAAAAACGAATGCACTTAGCATGTGCATCAAGCCTTTGAACCCCTAGGCGACCCTAGTGGACGAGTTATAGTCTCGCGAGGGTTTACATAGAGATCTACCCACAAAACCTACACTAAAACTTCTAAAGCCATCAATCTTCCTCCTCCGAAGACGATACACCCTCCATCATCTCAGGGGCATACTCCGGGATTTTGGATTCCATGAATTGATAGCTTGCATCGAATGCGAATGCTTCCCCTTTTCCTCCAAGTAGCGCTTTGGCAACTTGGTGCTACAAAAACAAAACACAAACTTACTTTGTTAGTGCGGTTTAAGTTGGAAGATCAAACAACATGGATCACGTAAAATAAACCACAAAAATACTTACAAATTGTTCAATGGACAAGTTAAAGTGGGGAGCGTTGAAAATTGGTTTTTGGATAGCTAAATATGCAAGTATCGCATTTTCAATGACTATGTGCCTATCGTGCACTTGTTGAACACTTCTTGAGTTAGGATTCCCACACTCTTGGCTAAAAGTGTTGTGAACCCTAGCCCAAAAGGTTGTGGAATCCACCCTTACGGAGGACTGCCTTCGAACTCTAGTCTCCGCATACCAAGCTTTGGTGATTGCCAAATCTTCATTAGAATCAAATGAAGCCATTTCTTGTGTGTAGAGAGCTATTGGGTGAGTTAGATGGAGTGTGTGATGATATGAGCTTTGGAGAGTATATGCAAATAGTTGTGTGTTGTTTTGTGGAGATAAGTAGTGCATTTATAGGATGGTGCCCAAATTTGGCCGTTATAGTGCCCAAGTACAAGTCAATCAATGCAATTGTACTTGCCAAAAATTTGAATTTTGAATACGCCGGCATGGTCGTAAATTTGCTACAATGCCGGGGTCGCAAAACGGCCGGAAATGTATGGGTTCATTAGCATGTCGGCCAAAATACCGCCGGCATTTTATTGTTTTGCTTCCCTCCCGACCTTACATGATTTTAGGCATCAGAAGAATGGATTTTTTTCAATATATGGCCGGCAGGGTCTCTATTTTCGTACACTTAGGCTACAAACACGCCGGCTTGGTAGGAATGGTATTACCTTGCCGGCCACTGGTAACTACACATTTTTTTGTTGTGAGGGCCGGCGGTCGACATTTCACAACCTTGTCGGCCCTGGTAACTACACATTTTTGTTGACAGGGCCTAGATCGGCATTTCACAACCTTGCGGCCTGGGACATCCGACAGGGGTAGCCAAAAAAAAAGTATCCCGGCAAATATATTGACACTTTATAAACAAACTATTCATTCATCCAACATTTTTGTCCAAAATACGAAACATGTCTCATAAACCGTAAAAAAACATTTGTCCACACCATTAACTTAAACATTTGTCCACCACAACATAAAAAAATGAGCTAGGAAAGAATTCATTGGCCACGACCACGAGCACGACCACGACCACGGCCCCGTTTAGTAACACTACCTTCACTACCACGACCACTGCTGCTACCTTCACCACCACGACCACCGCTTTGCTACCTTCACCACCGGGAGCACTACGAGTCCTCTTTTATCAGCCTTTGTCTTGGCTTGTGCATCCTTAATAGCTTTTTCTTCCGCCTTTACTTGAGCTTGAAGTTGCTTGAACAATAGATGGGCATCCTCATTGTCAACATTGCAAGCATAGTCAATGTGCTTGCTTTGCACTGAGTTCTCCTCTATCTTTCGCGCAACATAACACCACGACAAAGGTCTTCAACTGATCCTTCTATATTCAATTAAACAATAAACAATTAATAGAATGATTCGGTAATGCAATCAATCTTAAAATAGTAAGAGCAACTCTAAAATACTTACAAATATCTTAAGCATTGTTGTTGGGTCTTTCGATTCCATCTTCTTCTTACGAGCCAGTTCTTGATAGTCATTGGCCTAATCACGGTAGGACGAGCCCAACCCAAGTACCACGCCATGTATTTCTCGGTAGCTTCATGACCGGTGGTCACCTCGTCCAAAAGACTCACATCGATGTTACGGCCCCGTCTATTGCCCCAATGTTCTTGAGTTGGCGCTGGATCGTAAGAGACGTTAATAGTTTTTGGGAGGTGGTGCGGTCATCCGGTTCACGGTAAAGAACGGTTCTTCATCGAAATGAGGTTCTTCTTGTACGTAACCCAATTGTCGCATTACACGATGTGGATCGTACATTGAAAATCCTTCAAACACAGTCATCAAGGGTCCATAGTATAATGCAACAACTTCATTTCTCCTTGGGATTAAACCTTGATTTCTATCCTCCCGATACGGATCAAATATCACCTCTTCCATGATCAATCTGTCGATGGCGGCTCGGAGTTTCATAAGATTTTGCGGCATTTCCTTATCCTGAGTACCCTTAAAACTGTACCTTTGCGCTCTTGGCAAATGAACCGGAACACTGTTATCCACTTTGACGTAAGAGTTGTCTTTGAACAAAGAAGGAAAGCGTTCATATATCCAAACCTATGCAAAAAGAAAAAAAAAGTTTAGTAACAACCCTTATCTTTCGAGATTTGCAAATATAAATGTTTTAAACAATAAAAGTACCTGGAAGAGACATGTGTTTCCGTTAACTTGCTTAGTGAGTGCCCTAGAAGATTTTGTCAACTCATTGTTCAAGAAGGCAACCACCGCAGTACCCCAAGAATACCCACGCATCTCATGTAAGGGATCCAATAGTTGCAAGTAACGGCCTCGACTTGGTTTCCGGAACTGTCGGGGGAAGATACATCCGCCCGAGGTGTATAGCAAATAAGCGGCCGCGGTAGCATTGATTCGCACCGGGTGCACCATTCCTTCATTATCAAGGATTTCCCGAGTCTTCCATAGTTTGTCCCTCAACTTCTTCACATTAAACTTCTTAATTAGTCGACCATCCTTCTTGTCAAGAACATCATCCGTCCGAACTCGACTCCAACCGAACAATTTCTTGCTCAATTCATAAATCTTCTCGAAAGAAATGGCATTATCGAATCCCTCGGTGATTGCTTTTCCATCAACCTCGAGGCCTAGAATTTGTTGAGCATCATCGGGAGTTATCGCCATCTCACCGAATGGGAATAATGAGTATCGGTCTCTCCATAGAACCGCTCACGAGAATGCGAGAGATGGTAACTCTATCATGATTAATATTCGAACTCTCCACCGCAGGCAACAACCCGGAGTTCCTCACAATCACTTTCACCTCCTCACATTCCAAGTCAAGATTCCAAGTATGCATCACTGAACACGAAGCTTGGCGCCTCATGAGACGGATGGCATGCTTGTGATCCTAAATACCAAAAAAAAGAAAATGAAAGGAAATACAAACACTTGATGCAAATTTAATTAAGATAGTTACACACTTGAATAAATAACAAAGACGGATTAAGATTACTTACGATAGTATTATGGACCGTACATGCCCATGAGTGTTTGTATCCAAAAGAACAGCTCCACCATCTGCTTTGGGGTCCCTTTTGGAGGCTCACCTTCTTTCAGTACAACCATCAAGTGTTTGGGAGGCACGTGAGAATCAGTAGGTTTAGTGATCACCCTCTTCTTCGTTAGGTTGAAGTTGAAGCCGAAGCTTCGGTGGCTTGTGCAATAGCTAGAGTTTGTTCTCCTTCTCCATCTCCATTTCCATCTCCTTCTTCTTCTTGTTCCTCTTCCTCTTCAACAATTTCATCTTCGATGATATTCTTACCTTTATCTCCATTACCATCATCATCATCACCATCATCATTACCTCCTCCATCCTCAAGCATGTCTTGATCACCATCATCATCATCATCGTTGTTACCTCCTCCAGCAGCCGGATTGGTTTCATCAACATCATCATCATCACCTCTTCTACCAGATGGAATTGATTGGTCTTCATCACGGAGTCTCGTCGAATCATTGGGTTCGAGATAGTGGTTCTAAGACCTTTGTCGTTAAGGGCACAACATACACCCCTCGATGTTTTGAAGACAATAGTTTATCACCAACACGAGGAGGGTTTGAAGGAGGACTAAGAGTTGCTTCGTGAGCTGCTTTCTTCTTTGCCATTCGTAATCCGAACAAGAACAATTCGAGAAAAAAAAACATTACAGCCGGCGGAGTTAGATATATTCAACATATCCGGCGGAACAATAGCCGGTAAGGTCGACCAAAAGATGAGTGCCGGCTAACCAACGCCGGCATTGTATCATCAAAATAGCCTTCTGGCGCACAAAAAAAACAAGAAATTTTCACTAAACTGGTCGGAAAGGTCCATTTCCCACACATCGCGGGTGACAAAACGCTCTAAGCATGGTTTTATATAACTACCCTTCCGGGTTTAAAAACTCTAGGCATCGAAACATTCAATGAAGTAGTAGGAAGGGTAAAAAACAAAAACTTGCCGGCTTCATTAAAAGATACAGACGCCGGCAATGTATACGATTGAATAACCGCCGGCCCCTGCTAGTAGCGATTCTGAAACCATACAATGGCAAGTTCTTCAACCTTATACCCTTCCGGCCAAACCCTAACTATGAAATCCCGGAAAGGTCGATAACCAAAAACCTTGCCGGCGCCGTAACTACCAATTCACAAATTCGATTTTTCTGACCTAATTTGACATGCAAACATGAAATTGAAGTACTAGAGTGAGTTTAAGTGTTCCCTTACTTTCTTAAGCGCACCATTTCACGTGTTTCAGCGGGTTCAATTCCTTCTTCTTCAACCGTTTTTCTCTTCACTTTCTTAGCAACCAAATTTGCAATTCCAGGGTTATACTCATTGGGTTTTCGATTAGATTGTTTCATACGAGTTGCCTCCTTCCGTGGTGGATCCATTGATGAAGATTAATCGGAGTTTTCGAATCGACGATTTTAACGAATTGATCGACGAGTTTTGGTGGTGGTGGGGGTGATGGAGCCGGTAAGGTTGTGTTGTGGAGGAGAAGAAGAAGAGAAGAAGATGTAATGAAGAAAGAAAACTGATTTTTGTAGTAATTAGAGTTATAATGAGAAAGGGTAATTTTGTAACTTTACCCATTGACCTCCCCCTTTGCCCTTAAAAAAGAGTCCCTATAAAATTGGGTATACCCCAATTAGTTTGAGTATACCCCAATCTCGCCAGGTTAAAGAAACCTTAATTATTCTAACACAAATACAAATACAAAATCATAAATTAATTAACAAATACAAAAATCATTAATCAAAACTCAATTTTTTTTTCAATTTCCATCAAAATCAAAACTAAATCCTAATCAATCACAAACAACAATTGAAATCTAATTTCTTTATGGGTTTTTTTAAAAAAAAAAAATCAAAAACAGACAATTCAAGTGATTGAGTTAAATCCCTTTAAACCATTCCTTTTAAGTGGTACTCTCCAATGATTTATCTCTAAATCTTAAAAATTCACTCATTAAATTTTCTGAAAATCCACCCAGAATCGGTTTATAGGTGCACCATACTAATCCAATTGTGTCCGAAATCGAATTTTAATGTGAACCTACATAACCCGATTCTGGGTGGATGTGATGAACATCAACTATAATCGATTTACACTAATACACACATCAACCGATTCTGGTTTCAGGTTCGGATCATATTGGACCATATGTAATCCGATTATTGAGTTAAAAATCTCTGTAACCTTTTCTTCCAACAATCAGATTACATTATCGTCCATATAAACCGATTCTGAAAAAGCTGCAGCAAACTACCTCCAAAATCGGACTTTATAAACGTATTAGAAGTCTGATTCTTTTACAAATTTCATGAGTCCAAGGTACCCAAAAAACCTAACCACTTTCATTCATTAAGCTTGGTTCAAGTTTGCAAAATACAATATAAGAAAGCGACAAAATATAAGCATCCGATAGATCAAGTTTTTAACATAAGGAAAATACTCATTCCAACATAAGGAAAATACTCATTCCAACAAATGTAGACCATCTAATTGATCCGGCACGATCAATTCCTCCCATCGCTTCATGTTGGGATCGTATTTTTTTAGCCACTCCTTGGTGACCTCCGAGACCTCATGAAACACATCTACCGGTGGTAATGGACAATCATCACGTACTCTAAGACCGATATAATGTATGTTGTTATTGTTGAATAAAACAATTCTCCGATCCTTAAGCGATTCATCCCAAATGGTGTATTTTGGTGCGTATGTATAGCATGATCCCTTACCAAATAGATGAACAACGCAACTCCACGTTTCCGCCAAGAGATGACCACATAGAGGCATACGCATCCAATACTGTCGGGTAATTTGTCCATTCCCCTTTGGCCCTTGTACTCTAGCAAACATTTTTTCAAAAATCACTTATTTGTCTTGTCTTGTTTTTCCTTCCTTCATCATCGATATGTAAAATTCCTTGTCTTCTTGTAAGCGCAAGGCCATCATCTTTCTAAAGTATTGACATAGGGTTAGGTTCTCATCGTCCGCCAAACTTATATGGCCTATTTGTTCCGACGCAACGTGATAACCACAATTCCCATCCGCACCCACGTCGTCGGTAGATAACACATAGGTATAACTATTTCAGGAAGTTTCGAGTAATACTCCTCGAATATGGTGTAATACGTTCGATGGGGTCTACCTCGTTCATCCCTAGGCGTGCTTCCATCACCAAGAGCGGCCCTTAGAGTCACCATAGAACCCATTTATCTTGCTTGTCCCTTCCATGCATGTATCCTTGATACTCGTGTTGTACTCGCTTGACTCTATTGAGAAGGAACAATTAGATTGTTTGGCGCTTGAATTTCTTGAGAAGGATCGATTGGATCCTCATGTTGCGAAGGAGCGATTGGATCATTTGAAAGGACCATATTTGCGCTACTTGTCCCGCTTTCTCCCTTCTTTGGTCGACCCATTTTCCTCTTAGTCGGTGCCTCTTCATTCTCAATTTGTGAAGGAACATTTGAAATATTTGTCTTGGCTTGTGCGCTACTTGTCCCGCTTTCCCCCTTCTTCGGTCGACCCCTTTTCTTTAGAACCTGCGCCTCTTCATATTTAGCGTCTTCACGCTCATGTTGAGAAAAGATTCTTTTATGACTCAATAACGGGTTTTTTACGGTTCTCATTGCAACCTTAAACTCGTTCCTTTCTTCCTTCCTATCCATGTTGGTAGGTGGTCTACACTTCTTTCTTCGCGCTGTAGTTTCAAAATTGAATCACCAACAGTGACATAAAAATAGACCTTTCCTATTTAAAAAAAAAAGGTACACAAACAAATGTATTAAAAAAAAAAAAAAAAAAACAAGGGGAGGCGATTTAGTCGGAGAGGCGATTTGGGCGATTTTGTGCGATTGGAAAAAATGGTGAAGGAATTCGAGTTTCAATTGATCAACTCCGTTCTTCATTGTTTTTTTTTTGTTTTTTATCTGCAACCTTCTCTCGACTGTTTCCTCTCCTCCTGAGCTGCTTTGTCATACCCTTTTCTCCAACAGTTATATCTTTATAGGGTTTTTCTCTGAGTTACATCAATCCTCTGCAACTCGTTTCAAGGAGGGGTTTTGTATGGCATGATTATCAATGGTTGGCAAAAGAAGGTCGTCGTCTATTCAACCCTCTGCAAATTTTGGGTTTCAATCTTCTGCAAAGCCTCCCAGGCGTTTATCTTTCGCGTCGACAACTTCCCCAGTCGCTTCTCTCTCATGCATTCAATCATCTGCATCGTCTGCCTGTGTTCCTGCGTCTACAGCCAGACAGCCTGGTAATGCCCCGATCACTCTTGTAGATGCTGATCCAATTGCGAACCCTGGTATTTGATTCCCTGCATCCCCAGTTGCTGCCAATTCTGATGCTGGTGTTCAACACTCTGCAGCGTCAATCGTTACGCCTGGTACTGCCTCTATCATTCTTGTAGCTATTGTTCCATATGCGAACCCTGGTATTTGATCTTCTACATCCCCAGCTGCTGCCAATTCTGATGCTGGTGGTTTTCAACACTCTGCAGTGTCAATTGTTACACCCAGTTCGCCTTGTACTGCATCTAACTCGTTTGTTTTTGCATCCGATGATAATGGTGAGCTACATCGATGTCCCTTTGCTAGTTTCGATGGTTGCAAAAATGGGAAAGAAGGGAGGGGCTACATGAAAGGCTACCTACTCACTCACCTGCGAGACAAACATTATCCTACTGCCGAGGCCAAGGAGAGATGTCGCGCTCGTATTAGTAGTGATAATGTGGTCTACAGGGCTTGGAAGAGATCTTTGAGAGGCATGTGTATGTGGTTGTGTTTTCCTTATATGCACATCCACGCTTGGAGCAAAGCTTGTAAGTTGCACAGTGGCGAGCCTACGCCATCGCCTCTTAGAGGAAGGAACGTTGATTTTATGATTCATGGTGTTCAATGTCCTGATGTGGCTTGTGTATCTGATGAGTGCACCTTTACTGCTTCGCATGGTTATGATGAGATGACTGATGTAGTTCCCGTAACCTTGGATTTATTGGACAAAGCGATGCAATGCCAATTCCCACTATCTCCAGTATTCCTGCCAAGTGCAAGCTACAGTTTTCTCGGACATTCGTTGTTGCAATTCAGAAAGTCTTGTGTAGCCCCTCTGATGTCTATCGTTGGATTCAACTGATTTTTTTCCCTATTTGTACATTGCACTTATATGTCCCTAAATGCAATATTGAAGAGCGCTTTGGTACTAGAAAGAAATTACAGACTGTTGCGATTCTTTTGGCTCTGAAAGAATGGTCTGAAATCGATGGTTGTGCTGCCTTAACCCACCGTGCCATAGAGGAAACAATGGCTTTACAAGAACTACGACGGAAGGGTAAGAAGAGAGAAATCCATGGCAAGTTAATGGAAGAGCAAGAGAATACCAACATAAGATTGTGTCGTAAGAAATTGAGCAATGGCTTATATACGGCCGCGATTCGAACCTTGACTTCCAGTGGTGTAGCGTTTCCTAATGAAGGTACTTTGCAAGAGCATTAAGCTAAACATCCTTATGCGGCGCCCCCCTTGATACCTTCTACGCCAATAACGCAAGCACCATTCATTTCTTCTAAAGACTTGGTTCTGAACAAGCTGAGAAGCTTCCACAAAGGGACTTCGTGTGGGAGAGATGGCCTTCGGGCCGAACATTTGGTTGATGCTTTGAGTGGTTCGGCTGCTGCTGTGTCGGACGAGCTTGTCACTTGTATTACTGACCTTGTGAACATTTGGCTTGCTGGGGGATGCCCTTCGACTTTGGGTGAGTTCATAGCTTTTGAACCTCGCACTCCTTTGCTCAAGCCAGATGGGGTTATTTGCCCGATCGTTGTTGCTACTATTTGGAGGCATTTGTTTTACAAAATTGTTACTTCTCACGTTGGTAAGGAATTGGAGGGCTACCTTTGTGATTATCAGTTTGTGGTAGGGGTGTCCTGTGGAGGTGAGGCCATTCTTCACGCCGTTAACAAACTTCTAGAAGTGAAGAGTGCATCTACTTCTACATCTATGCTCTCTAGTGCTTTTAACCTGGTGAGTCGATCTGCTATGATTAATCAGGTTAGACAACATTGTTCTTCGATCTCATGCTGGGTAGAGTTCTGTTACGCATCCCCTGCTAAACTTTATTATATGGATAAGACGCTTTTGTCAGCGCAGGGTGTTCAACAAGGTGACCCGCTGGGGCCCATGTTATTTGCTTTGACTTTACACCCCTTTATCCACAAAATTGCAGAACGTTGCTCATTGGATCCTCAGGCTTGGTATTTAGATGATGGGACCATAGTTGGAGATACACTGATAGTTGCCATAGCCTTGGATATTATCCAGCAGGAGGGTGTTTCTTTGGGCTTACACCTCAACGTCTCTAAAACGGAGCTTTTTTGGCCTTCGGTTGATAGCAGAGGCTTAGTTGAGGGGGTTTTTCCTTCTGAAATACGTCGGCCCTCCTTTGGTGTTAAGTTATTGGGTGGGAATGTTAGTTTGGATCCTCATTTTTGTATAGATATGGTGGTTAAGAGAGCAAATAAGACTATTGCTTTGATGGATGCTTTACAGAAACTGAACGATCCTCAGGGGGAGTTGCTTTTGCTGAGAAATTGTTCTGGTGTCTCTAGGTTATACTTTACTATGCAAACTACTAAGCCTGAATTTTTGGATGAGGCACATGTGGTCTTTGACAATCACCTTAAGCAGTTCCTTAGATTGTTAGTTACTGGGGATGGGCCGGGTTTTGGTCTTTTACAACAGAGGTTAGCTACGCTCCACCTCAAGGATAGGGAACTGGGTGTGTACACTATGGAAGACACGATTCAGTACTGCTATTTGGCTTCTTTCTTTCATACTAGTTCTCAGCAGGGTAACATTTTGAGACAAGCGGAGGTGTCCGGTCCTAGCCCCATTTTTGAGCATGCCCTAGTCCTCTACAAAAAGGTATGTAGTATTAATGATTCTTCTTTGTGCATTGATGATATTTCCCCCCACTCTATGAGCTCCTTGGCAATTAAATATTTTGATGAAGTGAAGAAGAATATACCCACCATGTTTGTTATGACTGCACGTGATTCAGCTCTTTGGCAGAGTAATAAAGTCAAACATGCTCAGGATTACTTGTTGGCGATTCCTATTGATGGGCTTAATCAAACAATTGGGGCCAGAAAATTTCACGTTGTTGTGCGTTATAGACTTGGGATCCCCCTCTTTGAGGATGAAGACTTGTGTTCTAGCTGTGGAAAAGGCATGGATATCTTTGGGGATCACGCCTTGCACTGCAACAAAGGGGTTGGGCTCAAATACAGGCATGATCTTGTTTGTGATACCTTCATAGACTTTTTTTATCGAGTGGGTGTTTCAGCCAGAAAGGAAGTGGATTTGGGGATCCTTGCAGACAATGGAGTGGCCTTACGACCTGCGGATATCTTTGTGTATGGTTGGGATAATGGCCACGATATGTGCTTGGATGTTACAGGTGTCTCCCCCTTCACGGGTGACTGAGTGCGTAGTTTTGTTCTTGGTCGTGCAATTGATAACGCGTTTTTTAAAAAAAAAAAAAAAGGCCAAGTACCTTGAGAAATGTACAGGTCAGAGACAGGGGTTTGATATTCTTGCCTTTACTACTTTGGTCGGGTTAGGGAGTGATACTATAAAGTTCCTGAAAATGCTGCGAAATTACATGTCTATCCATGACGAGAATGTTACTGTTGGAGATTTCATTTTTCATAGGATATGTGTTGTTATCCAAAAAAGGATTGGAGCCCAGCTTGTTGCCAGGCTTCCATCTAATGCTTGTAAACTCCTTTATGTTGATGATGATTAATAAAGCCTTTCTTAAAAAAAAAAAAAAAAAAAAAAAAAAAAAAACTCATGATGATGATTAATAAAGCCTAGAATCCTACACTTTCAAGAAACTCCAAAGGTAGTAGAAGAAATGGAAAGCGGCTCACCATCTGGAAAATCCTATTTTCATCCTCAAACGAGCATTTGACAACATCAATTTGTTCATCCTTATCATAACCAAGGTCAAAATCTCACAAACCATATATCCTCAATCAGAAGTGTTTTCATCTCTGAATGAGATCAAGGTCAAAATCTCACAAACCATATATCCTCAATCAAAAGTGTTTTCATCTATGAATGAGATTTTGTATCCCTCTCAATAATATCCCGACACATTGATCTCATCATAGGATGGTCAGAGATACTCATTAACTTATTATAAGCGATTTGCGAATCTATTTGAGCATTTATTTCGGCCTCACTAACTTAGAGAGTAACAGATTTAGCTTCTTGGTCTTGCTATTACTGTTTAGAAGTGGAGGAAACATAATTTGAAGGAAAACCAAAATTATTTCCCATAAATTATTTCTTCTTCATTTTCCGGACTGTAACCCACCTCAAATCCATTTGAGTTGGTAGACAGACCCCCCCCCGAAATCGTTTTCCCCATTAGACTCAAAAGTCAAATTTGGAGTTGAATATCTGTTAACCACTGAACTGGATTTATTTGAGACTCCATCAGAATCATCTTTTTTACCCCTGTACTTTCATTGTTTGTTTCATATTCTAATTCTCCGTCAGAATCATTATAAGTCTCCCTTTATTTTTTTATCTTTTTATCTCTAGTAATTCTTCCAAGTTCGCAATAGTTGAAGCTGCAGGGTGTGACTCTATATTGTTAAACGAGATCGAGTCCCCTTTTTTGTTTTACTCATCTTTCTTCTAGTGTACAAAGTCCATTTATTCTATGATGGTTGAGTCATCATCTCCAAGACTTCATCCCCATCCAGTATGCTCCTTGTTACATCATATTTTGTGAATTGGCCCTCCAACTGAACATTCTCAATTGAAACTCCCGCAGAAGCCTCAATCTGATGCCAATAAATGTTGTTGAGTATTGAGAAATTCCATTTTGGTTAGTGCCTCTCTTCACATTATCCTTTGTATTAGGAGCATCATTGTTAGTCTTAAGAGTCCATTTAGTATTATGCTTAGGTACAAGGTTTGTGCTACACTTTGCATTTGAATGCTTGGTACTCTTACAAACAAGCAAAATGTTGGTTTCCAAGGATATTCAACCCTCATTTTTTACTTCTTATTATCAATTTGATATCGGAGCTCAATTGAAAAGGTGCAGTTAACATCAATTTCTATACAAACTCTAGCAAATGACATCCTAGTCTTTATTGTTGTCGGAGTATCAGTCATTATCAGTGTTCCAACAAAACTTGGGATCCTTGCAGATCTATTAGCATTCCATAGTGAATTGGTACAACTATGAGTATCATCCATGCACAAACAGATTTGATTAGACCAATATGTTGTTAAATGATTGGTGACCAAGGACGTATTAAGAACAACCTACTAGTAATGTGCAGAGAACCCATTTCCAAAATCCTGTCGTATCTTCTTCTTGTGTAATTTCGAACATGAAAGATAATTCTTCATAGATCATAGATAGTCATAGGAAAATCTCCCTTAGTTTCCTACAGTGTAGTTAAGCTCTCCGTCACATAGGGAAAAGCGAGCCTCTTACCCACAAATTACCCAACAACAAGAGATTCATTCATATCGTTATGAGATTGAAGTTCACCCGATGAAAAGAAAGCAATAAATTCTTGATCAATAATTTTAGGTTCATCAAACATAAGCTTGTTGTTATTGACATAGCAGTATTCTTGAAGAAGGAGATCCATTTTTAGGTATCATTAGTTCCAGAGTTTGAATACCCACCAATTCCAGGTGTAGTAAATGAATCGTTCAATCTCAGAAAATCTTCCAACCCAATGTTGAAAATAACATCATATGATGACGTAGAGAGATTTTCTTTCTGATTAAAGATCAGAGAAAGGATTTAAGGAGATATAACGCCTTCAACGATGGTGAAATTATAGAAAGTTTAGCCTAGGAAAATTATCCTTTTTTCTTTGCCGTATTATTGGAAAGAAAGTTTTTTAGTTTGGTAGGGTGAGATGTTGATACTAGTTAACAACAACATTATTTATTTGTGAGTCTCGTTCGTCAGTTGCGGACTTGTGGTGATAGTTCTGCGACTTTCTGTATCTAATGTGTCTATAATTGAGTAGGTATATTCTTTCGTTTGAGGTTGGTGAGTGACATTGTAGTAATCGTAACTCTTTCTCATTTGTATTACTTATGAATCAAGAAAAGAAAACAATAATTATCATGAGTGATTTTCAAAGTTCAACATCATTAACTCGTGCTAGTGAATGCATAAGTTTGGATGATATTACTCTTAAACTTTATGACTATTGATTGACCAGGAGCCTCTAGTTAGTAAGTTCGCGAACTAACCCAAAAAAATTTATGGCATGCAATGGTGATAAGTTGATGTAACTTTATACTCCCTTTGTACATCTATCTTTGCACAAGTTATGCCAATACATGAGCATATCTGGTAAGAAAGCACTTTAAGTGAGATGTAAGGAAAATTAGTTGTCACTTGGATGTACAAGAAGCTTGATGCCTAATAGCAACTTAGAAGATGAAAAAAAACAAAAACAACTTGATGTATTATAGTTGCTTCTCTAATACGAATTACTTGCATTTTATTCAATACAAAAAAACATGTTTCAGACATGTACTACATATGGTATCAACCATACATTAAGATTTTTATTTTATTTTTTGGATAAAACGTTGAAACTTTATTAAAAAGAAAAAAGGAAAAACGAAGAGAAAGGTACTAAAAGTTGCAACTAAGAAAGATGGTTGAGGATCCAAAACTCACTGCAAATAATAGAGAGAAATGCAATAACCCTACCATGGGTGAACATGGTCCGCATTAAACCGGTTTTAGCCTCATTCATATCCAACCAATCCATCATTTATTTTAAGTTTGACATTCATATTCAATCCAGCATTCAATGGATTTGCATCAGCGGATGCGCTGATGGATGAATTGGATGTGGATAATCCGATGGATTTTTTTTAAAATAATTATTATTTTAAATAGAGAGAAAAAACTAACATTAATGACTTGAATTCCCATAAATTACAAGTGCTATGGATAACAATAAATCCATGATTATTACAAGTGACTACAATGCATAACCATTCTAATTAGCATAACAAATTATTATTACAAAGTGCAAAATGCAGTTATACCCGTTTTGTCTCCGCCTCTCAAGTTCAATCCCTAAAAATTCGATGGAAATAAATGTTGAAGAGATAAAATTGATAGTGATCATTTATAAATACTATACTAGCCCCATATTTTACGAAAATTTCTATATATACCCTTAATGTAACGGATGCGAGTGTCCAGTAATTTTTTAAAATAACACACCGTCGATTACACTGGCGTCCAGCCTATTAACGTAATGGACGGATACCCACATGAAAAAAAGCGGATAGGCCGGGTCGGATCCGCGTATTGGGTGCAAAATGGTCACCCCTACTACCAACCCCGAGCTAAAAAAACCATCCAACAAGCAGACACATCTAAGCCTCTAATACTTCTTGGTTGGATTTTGTTTCCCGTGACCTAGGTTCGCATTATAAGACTCCATATTACAATCAAACTTAGCCAGCTCCTTATCAACTATCCAGTTCATTTGTCTATCCATAATCCCCCCAAACATGTTCTTCATATTTTCATTTTTACCCCCATGAGTGATTCTTACCAAGAAACTAGTCTTCATAAGGTTTTCCATGTGTTGCTCTCTTGACATTGGTTTTTAAGAGAAACAAGCTCAAGAAGTTTCAACTTCTCAATACACCTATCTTCGTTATCAGTTTCATATTCAAACTAATCACCTGCATCATCACAATCATCGCGTTATTCTTATTCTTTTGTGCCTTCAGCAAAGTTATTTGGCAAGACCCTAATCAACCCAGAATTTGCATGTTCAGATTCTTCAGCTGAAATACCAAAAGGGTTCTTGTTAATTAGTTGGTGATAGATGCATTTATGTGTCTAATTTGTCCTCAATGTTTCGTATTGTTAGTACTCGTTTTTGTCCTTATTATGGTGTTTTGTGTGTTTGTAGGTATTTTTTGGAAATAAAGATTGTTGGAAAATTCGGCTCGAAAAGTTGCTCGGAACACCCCTGAAGGACATTTGCTATTCGGACTCCCACTTTGGATAAGGGGTAACCCAATTACTAAGGAGCACCCAACTGATATTCGCACCCCCAGCTGTTGGATAAGGGGTGACCTTCTCCTTCGTTTGAAAATGTGTTTTGGCGGAAAAAAAAGCTCTTTGACGGGAAAAATTAAGAATGAAAATTTGAAGGTGTTTCAGTGAGACTAAATGGCTGAGATTGTTTGGGTATCTTCCTTTGGGCCTAACAAGATAGGTATGGGTCGATTCGTCGTCCAAATTTGTCTAGATAACTCGTGTTGGAAGAAAACAGGGAGTTGTGCACGGGAAGAAAAACACGGGATTACAAAGCGTGTCGATCGTGTTTGGATTGAGCTGGTCTCCCGAGCGTGTAGGATTTAAATAAGTAAGAATCGGTAGGTCGTATACGCGTCGCTACAAAAATGGAAAGAATATATCCCGAGAACAATATTATGCTGCCGAGTAATGGGAAGATTTCGGGATTAATGAGGAGTTATTCTTGCTCCAAAAAGGTTATAAATAGGTGTTGGGAGGTCATAGAAGGGATACGGAGAGTTTGGGAGGTTTTAGAACACTACAAGAGCAATAAAAATCGAGTTGCAGAAACTGCCATTGTTGCTGCTGCCAAGAACACGAAGAACATCAACGCACAGGGAACCGTCGTTTTTCAACAGTGACAACGACACTTAACCGTGGGTCGTAATACGGAAGGAAGACTTAAAAGCAACAATAACAGTCCTTTGTAACAGTGGTTGCAACACTTATAATCGTTGCAAACACCCGATTTTATGATTTTCTCCATTTTATCATTTGTACACCTCCTTTGAGCAATAAAAATGATTTTTGAGCGTGTTTCCACCATGATGAGCTAGAACCCATCATTGGGACGACGGAGGAAGCTGTTTTGTACCCATATGGTAATTCTATTTAATTCCTTTATGACTATTTGCACTATTATAAGTGATTCATGATTTTTATTGATTATTTGTGAATTCGTTAGATGTCGCATGCTTAGTCTTAGGTACTTTAGATGCGTCATGCTTGTGAATTACATATAATTCTTTATAAAATCTACCTTGGCAAAGAATTAGAGTCGATGTTTGTTACTTTATGAGCCTTAATTGTCCGGAATTAATAGATGAACCGCATGAATGTGAGAATTGGTGGAATCCCGAGTCCCAGTAACTCTCTTCGTCTTGTGACATAAATTGTATATTTTCTCTATTTTTATTATTTTTCTTTATTAAATCCTAGAATCAATTTCAACAAGTCCGAGTGAACGACAACTCTACTTACCACTATAAAAAATTCGATTAATTTTTGGCGCCGCCGACGCGGACTTGTGTATAGATTTGTTTTTAGGTTTTATTTTTCTTTTTATTCTTTTTGTTCTTTTTTACGCGTTTTGGTATTTCTGTTTGCTTTCAGATTTGGAGTGGAGCGAAAGAAAAAGAGAAAGTGCCGAAAAGAAAAGCAAAGCCAAAATAGGAAAGAAAAGAGAGATCCGAACGGAGTAAAAAAAAAAAAAATTTGTATATAGTGTAATTATTATTATTATTATTTTTTTTTAGAAACATAGTTGATTTTATAGAATAAAAACTGTAATTAGGTAATTATTTTTGTAATTTTTATTTTTGAAATTTTTTATTTTTTTTTATTTTTGGACTATTGGACATTATTAATTTTAAACCCTAAGGAAGGGTTAGTTTAAATAAAAACTGCACATGGAAGGACGACATTTACGATACTGTCTCGGCCCCTCGGGTTCGCACACGTCATAGGAGTCGTGGCCCGAGTCGACCTCAACGGTTCATCCCCCGTCTGGAACGGGAGGTAAGAATTCTAAACACCCGCGAATCCCCTGTCAGCGGGTTTACTGGATGATTTTGTATGCATATATGTTGAGGACCTGAAATCGGATTTAATTTTCTAGTAAAGGGCAAGGCCTGGCCATTTCAAGATAAGGACTCGGATTTCATCACCGTTTCCTTCTTGCCCGCCTTAGGAACACGTAACCTACGCGAACCTAATCCTTCAAATATTGACTAGAACGAGACCGATAGGGTAACGAGCTTAACAGGAAAGTCATTCGAAAAATATTGGTTACTCTTTAAGCATACTTCGAAGTTCATGATGCTTTCTGTGAGTTGAATGCGTGACTGCGCCGCCTTGTAATGCGGTGAGGCCTTGGGTATCAAAGCTCCACGCATACTTCCTCGCCTCTATTCAACTTACTTCAACTCGGATTAAATCCGAGAGGGTGCGCTTAAATTGTAACGAATTCCCTTTCGAAGGATTAGAAGTTGGTCTAGAAACAATCTAAGTGGAGCCATCATGATTTTTGTTTGCTAGAAATCAGTAGGTTTATTGTGGTCGAGTCAGCCTTGTTTGTGTTTGTGTAGAATTCCCTTGTAGTTAGGATGTCAAACTGGTATTATAATGACCAATACAATGATTATCCAACTGAACAATATGGACATTACTCTTTTTATGACCATAGTGTGAATAGTGGTTGGGAACGCCAATCTTTTGAAGGTTATGGGTCATACCATGGTGATCCCAATTACTATCCACACGTGCATCAGTCTTACGAGCAAAACGATCCTCCAATTTCTTTAGAAGAGTCTCTCAAGAGTTTCAATGAGTCAACACGAAGTTTCACTTATTTATGAAAGAGACTTATAATATTCCGCTTCGGAAGAGTCCGTAGAGCGAGTCCAACTAAGATATCTCTAGAAGATTCCCTCAAGCAATTTCTTGAGAGTACAAATAGGATTGTGGAAAAATTTGCTCAAGATAGTATTAAATTCCAATATAGTGTTCCCAATACCACCCTTGAAAATAAGGATAATTTTTATTCACATAATCAAGATGACGAGGATAAAATTGGTAACACTACTTGTCTAGATGAGGTTCAACCATTTACATATTATTATAATGATGATTATGATGAAGATAGTGTTGATGAATTTGAAAATAGGCATAGTGATCAGGAAATTGTTACCCCAATTAAACTTTATAACGATAATATTATTTCTAGTTCAAATCCAAATAATTTTAATAATTATTCACCTATTCAAAAGGATGAGGATTTGACTAGAGATACCCCGTTTTAGACGATGTAGTATTTCCTTTTGATTACGAAGCCAATGATCGTTTAGAGGAACGAGCATATTTTGAGTCTAGCGATTTAGAAACAATAGACTTAGAAAAAGAAAATGAACTCGTAGAGATGAGTGAGGATGTACCTGACTTAGAAGAATCAATTGACCATTTTCAGGAATCAGATGACCTTGAAATTAGGGAAGTTGTGACTAGTCTTTCTAGAGACACTTTGAAAACTCTAAGTTTGGGGGTGATTATCATTCTCCATGTGCTTTAACTCTTAGAAAAGTCCCTAACTTGGGACTTGACATATGTGCCTCAACCATTTTAAAAGATTATCTTCATACACTTTTTCCGAACCTAGTTGTGTCCATAAAGAAGTTCGGTTGTTAAGAACCCATCCTCTGGTTGATGTGGTTAACCTGAGGCTATGATACCGCGATTGATTTTGTTTTCCCACCAAATATTTTTCAACCAATTATGGGAACATATAAGTTTCAGATGTGTCAATTATTAAGTTTTGAGGCTAAACCTAATTACTTTAGGAGATTAGGGTCGACACGTTTGATTAAGAATGACCACTATTGTGGTCAACTGTGTAAGTCAAGTCGATTGACTTAGAGGATCCCCAGATTATTCGGAGTTATTGTTATGTGCTTCTAAGTTCTTAATTGAGTACTTCCAGACTCTACAACCTGATCTTAAGAATCCTTCTTTTGAGGAAGTCCAGCCCATGAAAACATTTTATTTAGACCCTTTTATAGAGCCTGAACCCGAACCACAACTAGATGTAGTTGTCTTAAAAAAAACAATATATAAGGGTGTGTTGGATATCTTCCCGGGTCTCGTGGGTTTCTCTTCTTGTGGTTAGCACTTTTTGATCCAGATGACATGATTATTCCGATTTGTTGCTATATGATTCTTCGAGGTGACTAATCCTTTCCAATGTCTGGTGAAGACTTTAAACTTAGCACTTCTTGGGAGGTAACCCATGCTCTTGCAACACGGTAATATCTTTCCTTACTCTTTTCTTCAAGTGGTGACAGTTTCTCATTGTTCATGCTTTTAATTTCATCTTTAGAACATTGAGGACAATGTTAGATTTAAGTTTGGGGGTATGGGAGAAACTTTTTAGTTGCAATAAATAAACTCCAGAGACTAGAAATTTATGCTTATTAAGGATGGCACTAACCAATCTAAGTGGATGGAAGCATTTTGGTTGTAGGAGTTGAGGAACCAATCTGATTAGATGGAAACATCTAAAGAGTCTATTCATAAAAGCACAGAGCTCAGGTGTTAGAAAAATAAAACATGGTAGTTTCGCCATATCCTCGTGATGGAAACATCGAAAGAATCACGATCACTTCTTTTATTTTCTCTTTACCATTGCTAGGGTGAAATAGAGTGACTGAGATACCAAAAAAAAAAAAAAATTGAGACCAGACCACTAGACCAAGCGGAATAAATACAATAAAGTCGATCCTTGGTACCCTTGTATATGCCACCGAGTTGACCTAGAGTTAGGATTATCGATCACTTTGGTCCCCTTGTATATGCCAAAGTGTGTTGATATTAGTCCAGCATCAGATATCTCAGTCCATTAGGATAGGTTCACCTTAGTCAACATCATCCACATTTTTCTCTACATCCATCTTCTTAATCTTTCCATGTGATCGGTTGACTCCGGTTTATGATGTCCGGAAACTATCTGAGTAGAGCTCTGTCACTTTATATGAATTTTAGTATGCTTGAGTGCAAACTCGTGTATAGCAATTGGAATTTCAGCATCGGGGTACTTCCTCCCGTAGTCAATAAGTATGCCAACCAAGGAGATTCTTTAGTGCCTTCCAAGGTTCTGCGTAGATAGCTAGGGTCCGGAGTAAAGGTTTTGTGGGTACACCTCTGGTAAACCCTCCGAGACAACACTCCGCCACTAGGGCCACCTAGGGTTCAAATGATTTTTATTTTCTAGAATAAATTTGCTCGAGGACTAGCAAATAATAAGTTTGGGGTATTTGATAAACGCATTTATGTGTCTAATTTGTCCTCAATGTTTCGTATTGTTAGTACTCGTTTTTGTCCTTATTATGGCGTTTTGTGTGTTTGTAGGTATTTTTTGGAAATAAAAATTGTTGGAAAATTCGGCTCGAAAAGTTGCTCGGAACACCCCCGGAGGACATTTGCTATTCGGACTCCCACTTTGGATAAGGGGTAACCCAATTACTAAGGGGCACCCAACTAATATTCGCACCCCCAGCTGTTGGATAAGGGGTGACCTTCTCCTTCGTTTGAAAATGTGTTTTGGCGGAAAAAAAAGCTCTTTGACGGGAAAAATTAAGAATGAAAATTTGAAGGTGTTTCAATGAGACTAAATGGCTGAGATTGTTTGGGTATCTTCCTTTGGGCTTAACAGAATAGGTATGGGTCGATTCGTCGTCCAAATTTGTATAGATAACTCGTGTTGGAAGAAAACAGAGAGTTGTGCACGGGAAGAAAAACACGGGATTACAGCGTGTCTGATCGTGTTTGGATTGAGAGTGGCACACTGAAGCGTGTAGGATTTAAATAAGTTAGAATCGTAGTCTGTATACGCGTCTTTGCTACAAAAAATGGAAAGAATATATCCCGAGAACAATATTATTGCTGCCGAGTAATGGGAAGATTTATGGGATTAATGAGGAGTTATTCTTGCTCCAAAAAGGTTATAAATAGGTGCTGGGAGGTCATAGAACAGATACGGAGAGTTTGGGAGGTTTTAGAACACTACAAGAGCAATAAAAATCGAGTTGCAGAAACTGCCATTCTTGCTGTTTGCCAAGAACACGAAGAACATCAACGCCACGAGGAACCGTCGTTTTCAACAAGTGACAACGACACTTAACCGTGGGTCGTAATACGGAAGGCGGACTTAAAAGCAACAGTAATGAGTCCTTTGTAATGGTGGTTGCAACACTTATAATCGTTGCAAACACCCGATTTTATCATTTTCTCCATTTTATCATTTGTACACCTCCTTTGAGCAACAAAAATGATTTTTGAGCGTGTTTCCACCATGATGAGCTAGAACCCATCACTGGGACGACGGAGGAAGCTGTTTTGTACCCATGTGGTAATTCTATTTAATTCCTTTATGACTATTTGCACTATTATAAGTGATTCATGATTTTTATTGATTATTTGTGAATTCGTTAGATGTCGCATGCTTAGTATTAGGTACTTTAGATGCGTCATGCTTGTGAATTACATATAATTCTTTATAAAATCTACCTTGGCAAAGAATTAGAGTCGATGTTTGTTACTTTATGAGCCTTAATTGTCCGGAATTAATAGATGAAACGCATGAATGTGAGAATTGGTGGAATCCCGAGTCCCAGTAACTCTCTTCGTCTTGTGACATAAATTGTATATTTTCTCTATTTTTATTATTTTTCTTTATTAAATCCTAGAATCAATTTCAACAAGTCCGAGTGAACGACAACTCTACTTATCACTATAAAAAATTCGATTAGTTGGTACTTGCAATTGTTGATCATATTTTCTAATATGTTTTTCTTCCTCTTGTTATATGTTTATTCCTTGGCTTGAGACAGCTACAAATCCTCACTAGTGATACTTAAGTTGATACCATCACTGGTAAGAGATATTATATTTGTAACCAATATCATTCCCCTCGCGAGCATTAGCTCGAAAGAGAAACAATAAAGGAAGCTTGAACATTGTATTTCTTCTTCAATCCTCCACCTGTCTTGACAAGACGCTCTTTATTCACTATTGTAACAATCTTCTCAATATCAAAAATGTTGGTTTGTTGTTTCATATTTAGGTCCAATGCGGCTTCTTGTTTGGACATTTCTAGAGCAATTGATATGAGTATGACCCAAAGAAAAAATTGTTGAAAACTTTGGAGGCTTACATTGGGATTCCGATGGTAATTCTCCAACGCTACAACACTATTACTCATTATGGGACATGATTATGGAATGAGAGATCAATTTCAACTTCGATAAATTATTTAGCACAGGCAAGTCTAGTTTTTGTTCAAAGTAACATAATCTACCATTCAGGGTTTCTAATCAAACTAGCAATCGCATATGCGAAAAGGAACGTTGTATTTTCTTGACCAAATTGGAATACTTTTCGTTTAGGTCGTTCACTACTCAACCAAATGGTTTCAAGGCCTAACAATTAACATTCTATTAGAAATATAGGATATACCTTGCTCAAGGACTAACCTACGTTGTTGTTTTTTTAAATCAAAGATGAAAGTATATTCACCATAAGTTGTAAATTTTACCTCATTATGGTTTTTCCACACTATCGGAATAGCATATTACAGTGCAAAGAATAGTAGTTGACGACCAACAAAGAATCTAATCAAACTCTGAGATTCCCATACACCTTGATTTCGTCATTGAAATCTGGTTTTGAAAGAGCAACCACCTTATTTTGATTCACAATTGTAAGAGGAAGATAACTCACGGTATAATCTTTATTATTAACCTTCTTCGTAAATAATAAAGACCACTCTACATCTCCAACACCTATTTTTAAAGAACCAAAGTCATCAATGGAAATCTTCATACCCGTTGTTTATTTATGTATTATCGATAAGCTTAATTTTTTATTCCTTTGTCCCCCCCACACACACACACACACACACCAAACAACTTCCTTATTGAAGATGGCATCAATTGGAACATGATCTTACACTTCAACTTCATTCATACTCGCACCAGGATCTGCTTTGAAGATATCACTGCAGCCATACAGTGAATCCTCATTAATGTTTTTAAAATTTTCTCCGTCCATGGTGACATTTGGTAATAAATCCCAAGAAAAATATAATAATGAGTCTGATGGAAATTATGCTGAATTTTTGGTTAGTAGTACATCAATTTTTTCCTACAGAGTATATTTAGGTTTCAAGTACAAATTTTCGAATATGGGGCAAACGATAAATAATAACAAATTTTAAGTAGTGATGTAAATTAATAACAAATTTCGAGCTACATTATTGCAAATTTTGGGACACAAGGTGTTGTACTAAACAACTATTAGAGCTTCTCCAATGGTTGTTGTGTGTGTTTCCTAGGTAGCAATACAAACAAGATAACCTCATTCCAATTTTTCCTTAAGTTTAGGGGAAAAAAATAACCCATCTCCAATGGTGCAGTTTGTAATCATTTTTTAATTAAATGTAAATTTTATTTTTAGTAATTTTAAGATTTTATTTGACCCAAAAATGGTTAATTAATACATTGGAATTAATTTAGTTAAGCAAAATCTTACTAGGATAGCTTGGCATACTCAAGGTGAACGTATAAAACTAGACATTCACATTAGGGATGTCTAACAAAAATTAAGACACGTCATCTTCACATTGGTCTAAGAAGTTGGGGTTGGAGAAGAATTTTAGGGAAAATGAATGTTCATTCCATATGAATTTAGATATTTATCTTCACATACATTCCACTGGAGAAGCTCTTAGGCCACAAAATAAATTTTGCGTCACCAAGAAAGTTTTAGTCCTCAGACCTGATTTTAAGTAATAAGATAAATTTTTGGGTTACAAGACAAATCTACGTAAGACAGAAAACTTTGGTGTCCATTACCGGTTTTGGGATATTGGGTCTGAAATGACGAGGGTACCAAGTACAACATAATCTTTTCGATATAAACCTATACAGACACACCTTGTATAACGTTTCCGAAATAATAATGTCCATAAGATTATATCAACAACGTATACTGGGTAATAGTCAAAGTTCGAAACGAACTAACTATAGGAACGTTACCAAGTTGATCAACGTACAAGTATGATTATTTAGTTATAATAATGATAATGATAATATTATCATGTCGAAAGTCAAGCAATCACACAACACAACAAGATTTTGTTAACAAGGAAAACTGTTTGGCAGAAAATCCCACGGACTAGTCTAGTTTTGAGTACTCTCAGAATTAAGCCGCTATACAAATTAACTACCACAATTTCTTATAGTTGAGACCAAATAAACACTATTTTCTCTATTCAGTTCCTTCAGTATCCATGCACCTTCAATTAATCTGGCATGTGCACGTGAATCCCAAGACATAGTCAACTATATTGAGTTGCTTCATCGTTGTGAAGACTTACCCTCTCATCTCCTTTAGATCATAACCCCAAACAGCAAAGGACGAAATCTGTTCTAGCAACCAACTTATTTATCGATCTCCCAAATCAATATTTAGATAAGTGATAAAAAGAGTAAAGGATATTTCGTTTGTATTAATGAACTCCTTGGTCAATGATCAAACCGAGACAACAATTATCGAACTAATCAATCTTAGTGAACGATATCTATCCGAGCAAGTTAATACAACAGTTTGTTTGATCTTTCTACAAGACTTAGGTTTATCAAGATAAACAGCTCGTGGATCCCAGAAAATCAAGCATGCAAGAAGAAACACAAATATCGAAACCAAAAATAAAAATCTCCAAGTCTTCAATCTTCAAAGTAAACCGAGAAAAACTTGGCTTCACTATTAATCAACATGTTTTAACGAAGTCTGTTAACCTTTGATTGATCAAACCATCAGGGTTAGCCCAGTTGTCCAGGAGACCGAATCTCAAGTAGGATATCAGCGGATCGAGTCTCCGCTCACGAGTTTGGATATCTCATGAAATACTCCTCTTATGTGTATCTAGTTAAGTTCTTAATGTATCTTCTTTCCTAAAAAAAAAACCTTTGATTGATCAAAGGTTCTATCAAAAGATACGGAATCACTTAGAATTGTTTAATCAACCCTCAAAGAAACTTGAATAGCCTTATATATCAAAAGAGAAAGACCATAGAATAAACAAGTTTGATCTATCGAAGATAATTGTACTGTTAGTCCTTAATTAAGTAAATAGTATATCAATGAAAACTAAAATAACAGTACGACTTAGTTTCCCACCAACGGTTCTACTAAAGGCTTCTTGATCCCAAAGAATACTTTAAACGAAGGAAACATAAAATGTTTCACCAAATAAGATTACTTGTATCTCGTAATACTTGGTAGTGATAGTCCTACAACATGGTATTTAATACTTTGATTGTTCTTTGCTAAGTATTTAAACAAGAAGCTTTAAGACGTTCCTGATTTTATTTTATTTTTGGATTGTTGAATATGGAATTTATGCTTGAAATACAAGCTTATTAATGTGTCAAATTTTTGGTTCACTAGAAGCAGTATGAAGGCATGTAAATCTGTTTCCCGCTCTATCTCTTTGTATATACACGTATTTTTTGTCGCCATCATACTTTAGATATATGTGTTGATATTCGTTAAGTTTTTTTTTTTCATTTTGGTTTTAGCCTGATATTATTCTCTCATATCACAACTAGGTGCAGTTTATTCCCAAATGCGTAAGATTTTAAAGGAATGCAATTAACTTCATTACTTTCTTATAAAACTTACCGCGTCCATTCATAAAAAGAACACCGCGTACTGAATACTTTAATATTTGTTTATATGCAGGATTCTATTTTTCAATTACGATGTTGCCACATTGATATCCTCACCCTCCACATCTTATACCTTCATCCACCTCGGTGATCCAAGCTGAAGCAACTACCCGCATATCTATTATTGAATGATGTTTGCATCTTAATATGACTGAGTTATTTTTTAAGTCAAATAACCATATTCTTGTCAATGATTTGAATGGGTATCATGGTTTTTAAAAGCGTACGCTTCGCTTCAAATTTCAGCATTTCGCTCCGAAGCGGTCATGTGAAGCGCATCTTTCATGAAGCGTACGCTTCACACTTCGGAGCGTACGCTTCGCTTCAAATTTCAGCATTACGCTTCGAAGCGGTCATATGAAGTGCGCTTTTTGACTTAGTCAATTCCTTTCCCGACTGATTTTTAAAGCTTTTAAAAGAAAAATATGAATGTTTTAACGGGAATCAAACACCCCACCTCCCACTCACCGGAAAAGGTTGAAGCTGGTGTGCACACGCTTTGTTTTTGATAATAATTAGACTTATACAAAATTCATATAGATATAATCTTCATAAAACATTTATAATTACTAGTTAAGACTAATTTATTTATAAGAAAACATCCGCTTCAAACATCAACCATGAAGCGACGCTTCACGCTTCAACATACGCATCGCTTCCTAAAAATGAAAAACGCTTCACGCTTTCAATACGCTTGAATGGTATATTAGGTGGTATTTGTTGGCCGTGTAGTAATCTAGTTTAGGATTGTATTTTGTGGTTAACTAAGTTTTATAAATCTGATTGTAAATTAATTTTGGACGTGTCGGGTTCTTACTTCCATTTCTAGGAAACTTTATTTTGGTTGTAACAACTAGTTTCTTTCAATGAATGGAATTAAAAAATAAATAAATGTATAATATGAAGTGTAAGATACTTGGAGTTAGAATTGACAGAATTATCGCTTATGGAAAATTGACAGTTCAACACTGAACCGAGTTGGTACAATTCTGAGCCGAACCTATTTAGATATGTGGCTTGATTTCGTTTTCATAAACCATGCAAACGAGTCTCATAATTTCGGTTTTGATTTGAAAAAAAGCCCAACCGTACCGTATCATGTACAACCCCAGCCATGTTATAGCTTGCACTAAATTAAGCACACCTAGTAACAAAATTACCAAGTTTATAGCCATATGTATTCATATTCCAAAACTTTTTGGAGCAGACATGCTATTACTTTTTTTCTTCCTTTTCTTCTAAAAAAAATAAAAACGCAAACCCTAATATTTTGAGCGCCACTTTGCTCAGATCTACACCAAAAGTCCTTTTCACATGTTATCATCCATTCATATTCTTCGTTTCTTGTTTTAGTTTGTCTTGGGGATTTTTCCGATCTGTGTATTTGTTCTTTCGTGATTTGATCGTGACGGCTCTTTAGCTATTTTGTGCAGATTTGATTCTTGGTTTTAGAGAAGGGATCAAGCCAAATATTTATTTCTAGTAGTGAGTTCCAACCAAGTTGTAGCAACGACATTAGCTCCGACAACTCCGAGTTTATCGGTATATTCTATCTGCTCTCAGTTATATGTCAGTCTTAGCTTTACTTGTTCCAGGCCTAAAGTTGTATTTTGTGTTCCATGTAACTCCTATTTGTTTCTGTTTTAGTGTTAGTTTCGTTAGTTTTAGGTTTTATATATAGTTTTAGTTTCAGATTTATTTGTTTTAGGCCTAGTCATACAAAGACAACAACAACTCGTTCAAGATCATCATCAAGTTCATATATTACTACAACTGGTACCACATCTACAAAGCTTAGTCAGCCCACCCATTCGTTCTGTTACAGAACCTAAAAATTGATTCAGATTACTGTTGCTACTTGAGACACTTTGGTTACTTCTTGGCTACTTTTAGTAATACTAATCGGGTCACTGCTACTTTGATTGCATTAGGCAATCTAAACTAAAAAACTCTGGTCCATGTTTTACATACTCCGATGAACATTGGGTTGGGTTTGATCCGGACGTTGCCTTGTACTTTGACACATAGTGGTTTTCTTTTGAAAATCAGCTTGACCCTCTGCGAAAGAAAAAAAAGTCATCTGAATCCATTTTTAGATCCAAAGAGACAAATTTGATAGGTAAGAATCGATGGAAATACTACAACTTATATGACTTCATTATCTTGATTTTTTTCTTTTAAGGTTTCCGATTTTCTAAATCGGGTTCCTCGGTATATGTTACGAAGTTGGCCTCTATTCCAAGAAAAAAAAATAATCTAGATTAGCTAGTATGTGACGAGTAGGTGCCACGTAAATATATATTAGCGTCTAAGATTAGCATAACACATTTCATTTTAGTTTTGATTATTATAGTAGTATTATTACCCACTAGTAAGGAACCCGTGCTATGCATCGGGAACGATGGCTCTTGGCCCCCATTTGGTGAGGCGGGGCTTCGCCCCGCACCCGTCCCAGAAGGGGTCCAAAAAAATCGATTATCATTTGGTGGATAAAAGTTAGAACCAAATCCACCAACTATATATTGTTTAAACTATTGGAGATTATAGATTCCTCTTCAAAAAAAATATTTTTGAAAACTTATACAAACATTTTAAATTAGTAGTTTCTTGACATTGCCAACATCAATATTATTGGTAGTAAAATGAAAAATCATTCTCACTATATAATTGTATAAAAAAAACATTATATTGATATAAAATATATTGCTCATTGCCAAGCATATGAAGTGCTTATCGTCGAAGAAGATGTAGTTAAAGAAATACATTGATATACTCTTCCGCAGATAATCATCTATTTGTGTTCAGAATCAAGCAGTCAACTCAACGTATCTTCCAGGTTCCAACTTATTGTAGTTAGGCGAATACCCTTACTCACTACATAGGTACGATATCTGATATTAAAGAAAGCGATTTTTTTTTTTTTTTTTTTACAATATGCGATACAAAATAGATTGTTAACTTTGAATATTGTAAAAAATATGAAGTGCTTCCGTCAAAGATGGTGTAATCAAAAATATTCATGTATTGTTTAAAATGTTAGAGATTAAAGAAATCTCATTACAGAAAATACTTTTGAAAAACTATACGAACCTTTGAAATCACTAAGTAGTGGCAACATCAGTACTATTAGTAGTTAAATGAAAACATTGATATTTGATATTAGATACACTGGAAAATAATAGGATATTAGTATAAAATAGATTGCCAACTCTAAATAGTGCAAAGCATATAGAGTACTTCTCGACAAAGAATATGTAATCGAAGAAATGCACAAATATATTTTCCCTTCAGAAATCATATATTGACATTTATACTCAAGCGGCCAACTCAATTGCTCTTCTATGATTCAACTTCTTGTAGTTAAATGAAAAATGACACTCACTATATAGGTATCGATTTATGGTATTAAAGACACTAACAACAAAAAACGATATTAATATCAAATAGATTGTCAGCTTTGAATAATGAAAAAACATATGAAGTGCTTCCCGTCAAAGAAGATGTAATCAAGAAAATGCACTGATATATCTTTCTTTAGAAATCACATGCTTTCTTTAACAATCAAGCGTCCAACTCAACTACTTTTCCATCTTCTAACTTCTTATATTTAAATGAAAAATCACACTCTCTATATAGTCATATCGATATCTGACATTAGAGACACTTTACAAATACAATATCTCGTTGTAAGAATGCGAAATAAATTCTTAGCCTTCCAATTAAGATTTTGGCTATCCAGCGACCACTCATAACAAACAATGGGATTCATTTTTCCAATGGGTAATAACCATACACCCAATCTGCACCTCATGTCTCCTTACAAACCATATACCACCAAGTTCCAATGGGTAAAAAAAAAAAAGTTCCACCGGGCGTGATGGGGAGTATCCCCCATTTATTTATGTTGGACTTCACCAGGCTCTCGGCCTAACGGGGGTTTCATTTAGTAGTTGGTATTTTTAAATTAACAATGGGAACCAAATTCACCAATTTTAACTATTAAGTGTTGGAGATCAAAAAAATCGTCCAAATCAAAATAAATTTAAAAAATAAAAATTTCCTTTTAATTAAAATTGTCTGATATATTCGAATAAGATAAAACATAAACTCGACATGATAATATCATCGGGCTCTTTATAAATATTTTTTAATAATCACATCCAAGTTTTGAACTTCATCCTCCACTTCATTATCATTTTCATTTAACTCAAGTAATAGAGGTATGTTGTCATCGCCGTCAATTTTTTTACCAAGTCTCTCTTAGACAATATCTGGAGGTGTTCTTTGCCTGAAGTAGACATTATTTCTACAATTTGGTCCCGATAGATATTATTGTTATATTTCCAAAAAACGTTGAAAGATTATGTGTACTATAGGGGGAGTTGGGCATATATCTTCTTAATATATGTTGATATTTAAACTTAATTTCGGTTTCAGTTTATGGATAGTCATGAATGATAGAATGATCCCGTGCACTACAGGTTAAATGATTTTGAGTGAAGATGTCCATTACAAATATGTATAAGCTTTGTAATGTGAAGTTAAACATCATGTAAAGCATTCCAATAGAGAAAAATATAATATTAATAAACTTGTGAAAAAATCATCTTCTTTGTTCTGTATAAGAATGACACGCTTCTAAATTGTTTCTTTTCATCTTAAGGTTGCAGTTGTTTTACCTGTAAGTGCACCTTAGTTATACTTATAGGAATGATCTAATTGAATTAGCAAACCTAAGAGAATGTCTAATGTGAATGCAGTTTGGACAAATCATTGATTGAAATTCCAACTTATATAGTTATGATATGAGCTGTCACTTCAACCATAAACCGTCCAACAATGTAAATGAGCATATACTGCACAAAAACCTATTTGAAAGCATATTATAAGTGAATAAAAAAACACATCCATCACTCGCTATTAGTTATTTATTTCCTGCAAGGAATCATCCAGCTGACCATAGAAATCCATCAAACTTTAAAAGGAATAAAGACCTATAAAGGTTCCCATTCATGGAGTCTCAAACAAAGAAAAGCTTCCACTAATTTCACTATTTTGGCCCAATTTGTATAAGTATACACCAATTCAAATTTGGAGTTTTAACGATTCCCAGTTGAGTTTAAAGATCACTTATGTATTCTTTGAAACTAAGAATTTTCTATCTTATGGTACGTAAATAAAAAAAACTTTATTTTGATTATCTAAGAGCTAAGTCTGTTATTAATACTCCAATTAAATCGTTATCGTAAAAGGTTACTGATATTGCAATATTGTTTGATCTTTATCAATTATGATTAAAGCACACGCGAAAGTCAACATAATTTAATAGGGTAAAAACTAATAAGAGAAAATAAAGAAAGTGATCCTACTTATAATATGAATGTCAAGTTCATGCAAGTAATTAAAGCATGTGCCACGACACGGTCAGACCTCGAAGAATGAAGCACCCCTTTATCTACAACATTACAAAGTGAAATGAGATCCACAAAAAAGAAAGGATAAAATTGAAAAAAAAAATGCAATGCTAATGTTTTCTAAATAAAGTTACACTATTAATTTTTATTGAAATATGTTACATGCCTTCCAAATTCCATTAATACCTACTTCTATTGACGTAATCCTCCTCCTTTATTGTGCTCATGTACTGATCTATGAATGAAAAAGTATATGTTTTTGAGAATCTACTTTCACTTTTCGCATAATTCACACATATATTTACCTATTTAAAATTTAAAATAGCTGATAATTATAAAAATTATATGGCGTCACATTATGCGAGTTTCTTAACGAAAAGCATACGGTGTGCCTTATCTATAAAGAAAATAACACACCTAGCCAATCTACGCTTCGGTTCTACAATTTAGACATCCTCCCCTACAAAATCAAAATTAGTAAAATGGATATAAGACGAAAATCCATAACCTGTGAAAATAAACAAAAAAGAAATGAACAAACCCCAATTCCCAAAAACAATTGGTCCAAAAATTATGATAAGGAACCAAATCCTTATTTATGTCTTGTTTGAATTGAGAAACTATTACTGACAAAACGGGGAAAACAGTTAGAAAAGGAGTGAATAAGTAAAAAATAAGAACATCCTGGAGAAACTAAAAGAACATCAAAAATCCAGATAAAACATAGAAAAGAAGTTTAACAAATTGATAAAGAAGAGAAAATAAGACATGATAAAATGATTTTACCAGGTAAACTTTTCCGCCAAAAACGACGTCAGGATCTCCAACCACATCTGTAACAGAAATAAAAATCATAAACATTAGTGGTACAAATCACCAAAAAACTTAAAAGAAGGGAAGACCAATTTTGCCTACATATAAACATTATATATTTTTAAATTTTGTACTTGCTTGTTATAAAGAAAAAATTATTTAGTGCTACTTATACTTTTACACACTTGACTAATGCAATTGTTGTAATTACTTTTTATAAGTCAATTCATTACTTTTGTTATAAACTGTTCCCGAAGGAAACAACAACCTAGGAATGCAAATAAATTGGTCTTCATATATTTAAATTGATAAAAAAAAAAATTTGCCTGAGAAAATAACAACCTAAGAAGACCAATTTTGCCTACATATAAACATCATATATTTAAATTTTGTACTTGCTTGTTATAAAGAAAAAATTGATAACAGAAAGAAAAAAACAACAACCTAAGAATGCAAATAAATTGTGACACTTGAATAAGCGTACATACCATCGGAATCAACTACCATTGCTCCCCTTTGTTGTGATTTTCTTCAAAAGTCATAGTCGATATCTTACGTGCGTTACTTCTTTTTCACGTAAAGCGAAAGCACGTGGTTTATGTAGGAATGAAGATTGATTTGCATCCTTTATATAAATGATGGAAACTTGGTTCCAAAGAAAATCTTTAAAATTGTTATGGAATTAATTACGATTATATGGCGTCTTATAAAGAAAATAGGGATGAAAAATGATTTGCATCCTTTATTAACCATTAGCTTTGTTTTTATTAGTAAATTATCGGTATTAATGGAACTTGTTAGAATGTGTTGAGGTAAATAATTAGATTTTCTTTATATAATTAATGAAAATTGTTAACATAAATATAAATATTAATTAATATAGTAATTTTTATATATTGTTAGTTTTAGATATTTATCATCAATACTAAAAATTAATATAGTTATTTATATATTTTTTTTCCTTTTAAAAGATTCAAAAAATATAAATCTTTTTTTATTCCGTAAATATGTTGATTTTTTTTATAATTGATTTTTTTTCTAAATTGTAGATATTTTATAATAATTACATGATTTTTTTTTATTTTAGTCATAATTGTATGTAATTAATATAGTATTTTTTTCTATTTTATGGATCTTTTACAATAATTACATGAAATTATAAAAGGTTATTTTATGTACATGAAATTATAAAAGATTATTTTAATCCATAAATTGTTTTTTGTAATCATAACTGTCCAAAATTATAATGTAGTATTTTCTTAATTGCTTGGATCTTTTACAATAACTAAATGAAGTTATAAAATATTATTTTATTCCATAAATGTCCAGAATTAATATAGTAGTTTTTTTATTTTTTGGATTTTCAAAATAAATACACGAATTAATATAGCAATTTTTCTAAACAAACGGGCGTCAGTCGTCGCGTGTGTCCCACCAATCCACCCAATTTATACCACGCATTGCAGGATCGAACCATATATAACGGAAATTTCATCGACGAATACGAATGGTTTCTCAATTAGCCAATGAGAGCGCGCGGTTACGCTCATGTACCAATAGGAGGGAGGGTAAGCGACTGGCAAGTCTTCTTTTATCTGCAGGTGAGGGATGGTATTGAGTTTTTAGGTTGTTGATTTATTGTCCGACTAAATATAAAGTCTAAATAAACGTACTATTTACCAAAAACCATTAAAATAGCTCGGTCTCTCTCATCTCCTCGCTCAATCTCTCGTCTGGCTTCTGCAAACCGCTTATTCCGTATATGTTCTAGGTTTTCTTATGGGCGAACATCAAAACTAAAAATTCAAAGATGTGTTTCGATCAACAGAGATTGTTTAGGTTGGTTGAAGAAATAAATACATCCAGAGGACTTCCATCAGCTGATGATAATCGGATGATCGAAATTCTGAGAGGTGATTTAGCTGAAACTGAAGCACGTCTAGCGCGAGCTAGGGCAAGAGAAGCTGAGTTGAGTCGGAGATTAGAAAGCATGAAACGATTCTTATCTGTGATGCAAATCCTTGAAGCCTACCTCAGGACAAGACTTCGTGAGCAGCAACAGGCGTTAATTCAAATCTCTGAAAAGTTGTAATCTGTTTCTTAACTAGGGTTTCGAGTTTCCCCAAAGTAAAGAAGAAAAATCGAAACTTGTTATTATTCAGATTTTGCTTTGTTGCCTTGTGTTTATTGATCATTTCTTCTTTATGTTTAGTCCATTTTCGATTAATTCTTGAAAATTAGGTAATTTATTTAAGGTGTAGAAACTCTATTCTGGAAATACTGGGTTAATGAATGAATACTTGTATGGGTGGTAGAATTTGCTCTGAATCAACTCCCAAGAGCAGCATTGGTACAAGGAGAAGAAAGATCTCAAAACTCGAAATGCATTTATCCTTTCATCTAAAGTAGCTATAAGAAAACAAAAATCTTTAAGTACAATCTATCATCTGGTTAGAACTTACAGTAATCATCTGGTTAGCTATAAGATCTAACTAGTTTGTGGTATAGCTAGTACTGTTTTAGTGTTGTCCACACTCCATGGTGTGAAATTTATATTAATCAAACACAGTTTTGCCTGCAACATTGTTCTGATAAGAGAATTTTGATCTTTCTAATTCTATGGTATTCGATGTTTGCTTCTCATGTAACCACAATTGCACTGCTTTCAATTAAACCGAGCTTCGATCTGGAACCACTGGAGGAAGAATCGAGGGATGTCCGGAAGTTCTTGGGATTCCAGAGGATAAATAATATAATAGAAAAGGGGACTTGGCAAGCTACATTCGATCACCAGACATCTCTTAGATATCGTCCTTCAACCTGGAGTTTCTTTACTGCAGCCTCGGCCGCAGATGATTCCATGGGTCCCTGAAAACAAAATCCATGTTAAACTAAAATGCCTAAATAAATGTCACACTACATACTTCTTGTGGCTTTTTTCATTAATTACAATCTCAGTACCTGTTCTTGGGCAATGGTATGCAACGTGCGATGGACATCTCTCGCCATTCCCTTAGCATCACCACACACGTAGAGATAACCGTCCCCTGATATCACATTCCATACATCTGTTGCCTGCGCATAACATACAACTAAGAGTTACACTCATGAAAGGAACCAAAATCAATAATAAAAACAGTCCTGCCTACTTACTTTCTCCATCATCTTATGTTGAACATATTCCTTCTTTTCCCCTTCACGTGAAAAGGCAATAACTAGCTCTGAAATTACTCCTTGTTCCACAAAGTTGTTTAGTTCTTCTTCATAAATGAAGTCCTGTAATAGAAAATCAGCATTAAGAATGCTTTACAGTCCCGAATAATGTCCATTTTTTACCAGTTCAATTGAAGCAATAATTTAACTTGATGTGGTGACAAAATGCGAAAACAATCTTCCATAATCAGAATGATCATTACCATATTACGGTTCCTACATCCGAAAAAGAGCACTGCTGGACCAAGTTGAGCACCATTTTCCTTGAGGGCCATTCTTTCCTGATAGAATATGAAGGTTAGAATCTTTCTTTCCAATCCAAAAGAAAAAAAGCATATTTAAGATGTCTTCTAATACCTGCAGAAATCCTCTGAAAGGAGCTAACCCTGTACCAAGTCCCACCATGATAATTGGAGTTGAGGGGTCAGCTGGTAACTTGAAGTTTGACGTTCGAACAAAAATAGGAGCCCAGCTATCCTGAGGAACTGCATGCTATTGATACCCAAACAGCTGATTAGATTATATTTGACTCTCATTCTATTAGTTACTTCAATAAGTAAAAAAGAAGCATGAATCAGGGCCAATTCCAACCTTCATCCATGTCGAACACACTCCTCGGTGAACCCTTCCAGTAGGGCTTGGACCATATACTAAAGCACAGGTCACGTGAATTCTTGAAGGAGCAAACTTAGGAGAGGATGAGATAGAATAGTATCGAGGCGGTAAGCGAGGGGCTACTGCAGCAAAGAAAACACCAAGAGGGGGTTTGGCTGATGGAAACTCGGCCATGATCTCCAAAAGACTCCTCTGACTTCCAACTACCCATTTTGAATACTCATTCTACAAAAAAGCACAGCAGAAGCTCTAAAAACATATATAACAAGTCAACAAGTAGTACACATTCGCTATGCAATAAAATAATAAGAAAATTGTTTTAAAAGAAGTGCTCAAGGGTTGGTATGACAACAGGAAAATAATGTAAATGAATAAAAATTATAGTTATGTTAACCTTTCCCAGAGGTGATGACAAAAAGCGCAATCTCTCTGCTTCACTAGGTACAGATGCATGAGCGGACAGAGCAATCAGAGAAGCCTGAAATTTCCATCACAAAAGATCAGCATTACAAAATAACAGAGATAATATAGCACAAAAGATTAACATTATCCGGACCACTCATCACCTTTCTAGGAGGATTCAAAAGATCAGCATAGCGTGCTAGGGCAGATCGTAAGGTGCAAGGACCTGGGAAAGGAGGTGGTAATGAGCTTCCCTGGGGTGACCCATCTTCTTTATCCGTGTGAATTGAAAACAGCAAATCCAGGGGTTGACCCAACAGCTTCCCTGCTTCCTCGACAGTTTCATCGCAGTTCTCAGCATAAACACCAACATGATCTCCAGTCTCATATCTGGGAAGACGAAAAATTCAAACACCATTTATATGAGAAACTAGGGCAAATGTGGTCCTCGGATTTTATGATCAAAGTGTTTCATTTTGTTCATTCTGGCAATTGCATGACTATGAACATAAAAGAGCAGGACTAGAGCTAAGCGAACAAGCAAAATTATGGTAAAAGTACTTACGTAAGGGAAGAGCCTGATATGTCAAACTCCAGATGTACACAGGATCTATCAGACTTGGGTTTGTGGAGCTCTCTTTGTTGAGCAACAATGGCTCTGCAGGTAAGATAAAATGATAGAAGTGGTGATTAAATAATTGTGATTGGAAAAGAACCAGCATATGCATGTTTTCCGTTACCTGCAAGGATGGAGAATATCAAATGCAACATCGCCATTTATGTGTTTATCCTCCAAAGCAGCGACGGTGGTATCGTGAATCACTACCCTGTATTCAGGAACAGTAGCAATATACGGCGTAGCCACTGAAGGAGCAGCATCCTCATCTTTGAGCAACTGATCCAATTCAGTCCACAACAATTCTCGCCTGAATGGAATTTATGTAAGTACCCAGAATAAATGAAGCCATCAAAATAGAAGTCGAATTTGAAATAAACAAGCAACAAAAGAAGGAAACAAAATTTGGTGATAGTGTTATTGGTGCATATGACAAAAAATATACCAAGCAGTAAAATCATCTTCAATGCATTGATCATCATCACCAAGCCCCACTTGAACAATACGCTTTGCACCTACAAGACGTGTAGTCAATTTTGGAGTTATGAAAATATAAACACAGGACTAGAAGGATAAATGTCATAAACAGTGATCAGTATAAGAAAAGAATACAATTAGACACATACCTTGTTTACCGAGTTGCTCATCCACATCTACCGCGATCTGTTTCACATGGATGATTTAGTAAATGCCTTGTACAAACAATTTAAAAGCGAAGATCTTGAAAAGCCAAAAGAATTACCTTGTTGAAATGCTCGTATTGACGGTTACCCAAACCAAAAACACCATAAGTTAGTTGCTGAAGCCAGTCTCCCCTTTCATGTTCCTGGCAGCAATATCAAGCCTTGTTACAAAAAACTCCATAATGGAAAACTTAGCAGTAGAAAAACTAGCAATATGCACAAGAATCACCTGAGTAAACCATTTGTAAAATCTCGCAGCATTGTCAGTTGGCTCACCATCACCGTAACTGCAGTATCAAAGTTTCATTATATAACTGATCAACCTCTCAATAGTCGAGAGTTTATAATGAAATCATGTTAAGACTTCAGAGAAGAGATTTTTCTTACGTGGCTACCATGAAAAACACCAAAGACTCTTTCTTCAATTTCTCTTCATATTGATCATCCTCAGCTGCATAGTCATCCTAGACAAGATACAGAAATTAGAGAGTCATACGGTATGTCACATACCAATCAAAAAACTAAAATCGGCAGGCATATCATAAGCTGCAGACAACAATTCATGCAACACTTACCAGGTCAACTACTTTAACAACTGCTTTCTTGTACTTTGCCTTAATTTCTTCTGCCAATGCCTACAACAAACACAACCTTGAGTCGAATACAACAAAAAATTCAAGCACCCAGGCTCAACATCAAGCACCTTAAAACCAAAGGAAAAGAAATATGGGCTTTTAAGGCATTATAAAGTTTACAGTAAAGTAGAAAAAGTAAGTGTGAGTTTAACTACATTGTACATCTTTCTCCATAGTTTTCCTATCTGACTGTGGCAAAATGTGTTTTTAATCTCAAAAACTAAGTCATCGGACACAAAAAGTTCAAAATTTATTTAAGTTTATGCAGTATCCCGTCAATTAATTTTACTGTCTGAAAGAGAAAGTACTAAAGTTCATCGTTCTCTAAGACTAAAGTGTTTTATTTTGCTAAGGGGTCAAATGCAAAGATCAATAGATGAACAGGAAAATAGTGAATACTCAAATATTCCTACCAATGAGATGAAAAAAAAAAAAAAAAAAACCCAAATTTGGCAAATACAGTTAAACCCCGAAAAAAAACTTGCAACGAATTGCAAAAAAATAATAATTGTACATTACCTTAGCAAATCCTTCAGCAGTACCAGTCTGAGTACCAAACAATATAGTGAGCTTAATTTTACCAGGATCAACTTCAATCTCCTCTTCTTCTTTATCAATTATTGGTTTATAAGTTTCTATAGGTTTTGATTGAGAAGATGACGATTTCATATATACGAAGAAACCAAATCCAATCAGCATTGAAGCTACAGTTGTGACCATAATGAAAATTGGGTCAGAAATATATTCTGATCCTATTGATATTCCTAACATCGATTCAATCGAATTAGCTAAATTATTCGAACCCATAATTAGCAGAGACTCTGAAGCTTAAACAGAGAGAAGCAATCGAATGTATTTTATGTAGATTCGACTTTTGCTTCTCTCTGTGCTTCTTTTCAAACCCTAGGAGATACTAACAAGGAACTAAATTCCCTAAATCAGAACGGAAAGGAACAGAAGGTACGAAAACTCGGGTCTTTAAAGCCCTTTCCCAGTGGGGTCGTTGACTGAATTCTATGTCTAAGCGTCAATAAACAAGAAAAATTAGGACTATTTATTTAGTAATTTAATGTGTCAATTAATTTCCAGTCTGTCGATGTATATTTTCAGGTGGTGACAGAAGGAAACTCACATCTACCCTAACAAGTAACAATAACGCACTAACAAACCATACAGTAAAAGAACCGTGTGCCTGCAGTACTTGCACCATAAAGAACAATCTTTTTGTTCTTTTGATCTGTGAAGAAAGAATATATTGATCAAGAAAAGAGAGGGTACAAAAGCTTTGTACCACCCTCAAAGATTACAAGAGAACAAAAGAAAGAAAAAAAAAAAAACAAGCGAAGAGAAGAGAAGAGAAGAGAAGTAGCATACTACTCCTCTACTTACAAAATCAAAGTACATTTGGGCTAGTTTGTGATAACATCTGAATAACTTGGAGATTCCAAGTTTTTGAACACAAGACACCGAGTAAATAAGATGTACTTTATCTTGTTTTGAGATGCTACCTCATTATTCCCCTTATTCTGAAAAGCTCTAGCATTCTTTTCTCCACATATGCACCAAATGATAGCAACAGAGATCAGACACCAAATTTGAGATTTTTGCTTAGGAGGCATGTTGTATTCCAAGAAAGAAGCATAGTGAATATGTTCTTTGGCATTGTAAACCTCCAGTCAGCTTACCCTTAAAATGTATCCAAATTTTGTCTGCAAAATCACAGTGAAGAAAAAGATGACTTATAGATTCATTATGAGAGCAAAATAGGCATTTCTGATCTACTTCAATTCCTTTCCTTGTTAACATATCCTTTGCTGGAAGACTGTTGTTAGCAAGTGCCCATAGAAAAAAGAAAATCTTTAGATGAAAATGTTGATACCAAATATACTGAAATATATGCATATGATCTTGATTAGTAGGCAAGTTTGTAAGCACATCATAAGTAGATTTAACTGCAAACTGACCCTTTTTTACCAATAAACCATTCATCTCATCATTAAAATCCCTTCGAACGACACCACACTCAGTCTTGATTGTAAATTCTGAAAACTCAACTCTTGCTATATCATTTAATATTTTATTTAAAGTTATATCCCAGCAAGCATGTTCTCCACAAAAATTTCAGCAATAGATTTATTCTTACTTCTAGACGCTACATATAAGTTAGGATATTTCAAATGTAAAGGTGTTTCAACAAGCCATGTTGTAAGAATATTTTTACACACAGAAATATTCCATTGGGCCATGTAATAATCTTGGTTGATTATGGATTATTGCTAAATTATGGCGGTTACCATTTATGGGATTATTTCCTAATATCTCTTCTTTGATGGACGGTCGAGATCTAATGCTATAACTAAACCCTAGGAACTTGGTCCTCCTTCTACCTATAAAAGGAACACAATAGCCATCAGTATTGGGTTCGAGAATTTATCATTCACAACGTACGGGGTGAAGAAGGAGAAACCATGACCTCCACAAGGTATTACCGAACGATGCTCCAAATGATCGTCGTACCATGGGTTAGCGATACCAGGTATTTTCCATAAACTCTAATTGTATATTATTGTGTGATAATCATGAAGTTCACGATCCTATAATTATGTATCTATAAAATAAATCTTATAGTTGGTATCAGAGCTAGTGTTTAGAACTCATGATCGTCCGTTAATCGTATGAAATTTACAATGGTTCATCATATTCAGGTCAATTAAAAATTATTCTTAATATGTATCATGTAAACACATGTGATTTATCATATAGGTGTATAAACAGAATTGATATGGTGATAAAACTTAGGTTTCGGTTGCGACAAAACTCTTTGTTTCTTCTGTAAGTTTGGAAGAATATGGCATATTGGGTATGATAACTTTTGGGCCTGTGAACTTAATGCTCACGATTAATGAGTAGCGTAACGTATGGACTCATTGCACTCTCTCATGAGAAGCTTGATTCGTGCGTAATGAGAATGCACATAATGTTAAAATTCTCACCATGTAAAAGTATCTAGGTTAGCCGCAAAGTTTTTTTACAGTCTTTTTTCTTTTCTGACGAAAAAGATTAAACATCCATTTAAGTTATTGGGCATTTCTGTTGGGCCCGCAACTGAAAACTATTAATGGGGTTATAAAGGTTTGAAATTTACTGGGCCATGACATGTTTTCAGTTTATAAAAGGGAAAAATATCGTTTGGTCCTTTTTTATTCCTATGACCTAATGGTATTTCCTACTTTATAAAATCGTTAAAGGTACTGAAAGTTGTCAAAAAAAAAAAAAATCTTCAAATGTTGCCATCCTCACCAGTGTTTGGCACTTCAGGTCCTAGCCAATCCATTTCTATTTTGTCATCGTTCCAGATTTATGTATAAGAGTGCAAAACAAAGGTTAGTGACTTAAGTGAGTTTGTCTGGCAATGTATTTGTTGTGCATATCAAGTATATAAGGGAAATGGCTAAACTTAATTTAGTTTTGTCCTTTCATTAAAGATTAAATTAGAATTAGAATCACTATATAATTAAAATTTTAAAACCTATTTCAATAAAATTGTTAACAAATTATGAAGTGATTTTTATTTTATTTTTTGCCTAAAGAAATGCGATCCAACTAATACGCTTCCGCTTAATTGAAAATATTAATGCACCCGTTTAAGTTGATTTTTTTATCAAATGATTCTATAATGGAAACCATTTTTGACACTAATAAATTTGAGTGCATTACGATATGGTTTATGTGCATGTGCATTATGGTAGGATTTTTTCTCCCAACGTTGATTCTATTTTTTATTGCAGGAGATTATTGTCCTTAAGATTATAATGTCGACACTCTTTAGCTATCACCACAGTGATGCTAGAGTGTTTTATATCTTACCAATAATCATAATATTATTGTAAGCATGAATTCGCGAAACCGTAAAAGTAAGGTTTAGCGATTATCGAATTATAATGATAATGGCATTATTGTTAAGTTGTTTGGCAATCACCACAGTGATTTCAAATAATTTGAGCCATAATAATTATATTGTCAAGTGCTTATAATATATTTTTTTTGGTTAAATATATTAAAACAAAAATTACTCACTAGTGATTTGAGTTCACATATTTAAGAAAACTATTGACGAGTATGATCTTTATTTGATCATACATAATAGATCTGAATCACTCTACGTTTTAATGGGTGTCTAATGTCATTTCTTTTCATTTTCTAACTTGAACGCAAATTTTGACTGGATTTAGACATAAAAATAAAGATCATGATTAAGTAAATGCTACATAATTTTTCATTTTTTTGTATAAAATGCATTAAAGAAAATTTACTTAAATTCAATAATTGTCTAGTTGAGTAACCCATTATGGATCTTTCAGATTTTCATGAATACTTTTGTTATGTTGTTTTATATCCAAAACTTATTGCATCCTCTATAATAATTGAGGTTTTATTTTTGGATAAATTCCTCCATATTTGTGAAAATATATGATGTTCATTGAATATTCTAACACCGTTCATTTTAATCCACTCTGAATCCCTTATTCATTACGATTTTTTAAACTTGTATCAAATTAAACTAGTGATGCATCAAAGAATTTTTCTTCAATAAAATTTCATTATTGAAACATACTTATATACTTTCTTAATGCTCGATTTTCGGTTAAGAAAGGTTCGCCATGTTTGGATATTTTTCAATTAAGGGGTGTTAGTGTTTTTCATATTTTATATATGACATGCTTTTGAATAGATTTTTTGTGATTAATGTTTTAGGGTTACTCATAATTGTTTATAATCGACTAATGTTATGATCAGATCAAGTATGTCCATATCATTGATAGGGACCATGCAATGTCACAAGAAAAGCTAGTGTGATATTTGAAATTGTACATGTTTGCTTTGGATTGTTTAGTTATCACCACAAAGTGATGCTAAACTCTTATCTTGTAACTATTGAATTTTTTGAGTCCTTTTTGTTTGATTTAACAATTAGAACAATGCTGCTCACAAGTAGTTTTGGTTCACATTTTTAAACAAGCATTAAGTTATCTAAATGTTTCATATACATGTAAAATAATAGATACCCACATGTGACTATTATTCCGGTGTAGGCTGAACATTAGAATTATTTGAGTTTGTTAATACATGATAGGACGAGATTCTCCCACAGGTGACTCTAGTTGTGGTATTAAACAAACATAATGTTGTGTGTATGAGAAGGTAAAATATCTACTGATTTTTTTTTTCATGTCTCACATTGTTCCTTGATAAGGTTTTACCCACAGGAGAATCTTATTGAAGGTATGAAACTATTGTAAGCTTAATTGTCATTTATCTCTATTATAAATTTCAGATTTTGTTCTTATTAATTGTTGATTATGATTATTTTGTAGACTTTTAATGGTCCATATTTTGGAAGATAAAATTTTGTACCACCTGATGATTTTTCGCGTTACTGTGTACATCTATCAATTGCATTATGAATCTCAATCCGTGGATGTTTTCTCGACCATTCATTATTGAAATTGAGAGGCAATTATAGAGAAAGTGAAAATCATAAAGTCTGATAAAGGTGGTGAATATTGTGAAAGGTATGACAAAACATGATAATATCCTAAATCTTTTATGTAGTATCTCCAAAAGTTTGGATCTGTTGCTCAATACACAAGGCCAACTTATCCTTGGCATAATGGTGTATAACAAAAGGCAAAATCATACTTTTATAAAAATGGTTAGAAGCATGATGAGTTATGCATAATGACCACATATCAGTGAATGTATGTTCTTTCAACAACTGTGTAATTTAAATAGATTTCTGAGTAAAGCAGTTTCAAAGACACACTTTGGACTAGAATGGCTGGAAACCTAGTTTAAATCACCTTTAAGTTATGGTTGATCAGTTGGAGGTGAGGGCTTACATTCCAAAGAATGAAAATTGGATTTGAAAACTATTACTAGTTCATTGGTTTTCCTAAATAATTTAAATGGTGTTCATTAATGTTCTAACCGTAGTATGAGATTTATTGAAATCGAAAATATAAATTCATTAATGATGGCATAATCAGTGGGAGTACGTGGATATATCTGTTCAAGAAGTCATGATAATGATCCCAGATATTTAAGATTTCTACGAGATATGTGAATCTTCTCATTGTCGGAATGTTAGATAATGAAAGACCACAAATTGCGATCCAATACTCCATAATATAATTACTGCCAATAAAGATTTTTTTGATAAAAACATGAACCAGCATTAAGAAGGTCTCAAAAGAGATTGAAAGAAAGTTATTCATGTTGTTTCAGTGATTTGCTTACAAGAATTTATTTCATTTTGATATAGAACGGCAAAGACTCGATTTCCGGTTCGCAAATATTATGTGTAATAATTTTGATTAATGGTCACATGACCGACTAGGCTATTCACGAAAAATATTAAAATATTATTATTATTTTTAATATTCTCGAAATATTGATTGAATGAGCAAAGTCCTACTTGCTCGTTCGAGCAAAATCAAGAATTTCAGTCAAAAATCGAACTCTTCTGAAAATCCAAGATATTGCTCAAACGCACACCAGGAAACACCAAAACTCTTAGGACTGAGACACGGACATTGTGGTGACATGGGCATGCTTCCTTGACCGACCAAGGCCGGCCCTAAGGCTTGCAAGGAGCCGGCCCCACACATTCTTATAATTCTGATCTAATTTGCTCAATTGCTCATTTTGAGTCCAAACTATTTCCAATCAACTTGGAATTTGCTCAAACGACCATCAGCTGGTCCCACGACCACCAAGGGCCTGTTTCATGCCCTCTTGGTCGGTCCCTCACTTCTCCATAAATTAGGTTTTATTACCTAATGCTCGATTTGAGCACTATTTTAATAAATGATGAAACCTAGGCATTTAATCATCATTCTTTCACCAAATGGTCAACTCAAAACCCCGGTGCACGCCCACTCTAACAATTGGGCACCACATGGTCATCCATTATCCCAGTGGTGGTCCCTCCCTCACTCATGACCTATTTTCAAACCCAATTCATCAATTGTGAACAATTGATCAAAAGTTAGGGTTTCGAACAAACGCTTCACAAATCATCATTCTGAGCAAGTTCAAACACTAATAAATTTATGTTGATCCAGTAATCAATATTCAGATTAATTATATAATATTTGGTAGGCTGCCAATATTTTAATTAATATTTTATTGGGTCACGTTACCAATAAATAATTAAATGAATTGAGCAATACTTGCTCAATTGCTCGAATATTGATCAAACTATCAAACCCCCGTAATTTACCAGTAATTCATCGAATTGAGCAATACTTGCTCAGTTGCTCGAATATTGATCCAACTATCAATATTTAGTAATTCGTCGAATCGATGCTCAATCGCTCGAATTTACTTAGACGAGCAATATCTAAGAACTGTACGTCTAACATGTTCAATCCATGAATCATTGAGCATTCATCAATCATGCTCATCAATTCAACAAAACCTATACTCATTGTCTAATCAGTCAACAACCGACTAATTAAATACACGTGTCTTGCGGACTCAGCGATTCGTGAGACATCAATCACGTCACATGGGGGATATCGAGTTAAGGTTTTGATCCGGCGGCCTACGGCACGTGTGTTCATCCACGATGAGAAATGTGAGTAAGTCATGCAAGCAGATTGAAGGAGTTAGCAAAGTAGTGGGTGGACGGTTAACCAAGTCTCGCACGACATGGGCCGGTTTTACCACGATCTCCCCACTTTCCCACTCTTTCACTCAAGAAACCATCAAACTTACATGGATCAAGGTGTTTACTATTCGACAATATAAATAAGTCTCTACGGATCCACGATTGAACAACAACAATTTTTCGAGCAATCACTCTCAGAAATTCCATCAATCGGCCAGAACTTATTCGAACTCAACAGTTCATCAATTTGCGAAAACCTTCAACACATCCACAATCCTTGATCATCATTGATCCCACACAATTCTAAGCTTCCGTCCTACAAATCAACCCATCTCCCTCTTTGTGACCGAATTGACTCTGGAACGGCCAATGACTTGGTTTAGGCCGGAGTCCTACAAATTGATCTCTCGAATTCAAGCACTCCATTTGCAGTGCATTTGTGTGAGGTTAAGCAGTTTGCTCGGTTGAGGAATATCATCCTCACGCTCGTCTCTTCACTTCCCTAAAAACCAGCAAATCGTTTTTCCCCATCTACAGATTGGTGACCACAGTGGGAGATTAATCTCTCGGTTACAATCTCAAACTTTCACAAAATTGTTGATCTTAGGTCAGGTTCAGTTATAAATCCTAACACAAACAACGCTAGCACTAGCAACAATGGTGGTACTCCAGAAACTACTCATGCTTCCAACATCGGTGCTGGTGATACCACTCCTCCTCATACCAACATTGGAGACCATCCCCTGTTCGGCCGCTCTCCCGAATAAATCAGAGAAAATCCACCTACCGTAGGTGATCTCATGAAGGTGCAAGAGACTCTCGCCAAAAACCAAATTGACATGGTTGCAATACAGAAAGAGTTGTGCAATTATCTCAAAAATCTCACTCACAAGATGTCAGAGAAAACTCAGGAGAAGGGAAAATCCAAAGAAACATCTTCGACTGCTGATCCTAAAGTCACTCCAACCCATGTAGTAGATGATGATGAAGTCCACAAGACTGCAGATAATCCACCAACAAAGGAACCTGCAGGCTTCATCACCCGTGAAGACCTGGAACGCTTTATGGAGGATCAAGGAAAAGACAAGACACCATCAGTCCATCGTCATCAACCTCCATATCCTGCTACTACACAGAGGATCCCTCTCCCGAAAGGTTATACTTCTCAAATTTTCACACTTTACAATGGAACAGGGAATGCTCGAGAACACGTCTATCGATTCCTGGAGGGACTACGAGAGCACGAACACAACCATGTCGTTCGTCTGAAGGAGTTCTCGAAATCGCTGACAGGCCGAGCATACACCTGGTACAACAACATTGCATCTGGGAGCATCGCTAGTTGGGAGAAATGGTTAATGCCTTCTACATGTAATACTTCTTCGTCTCTGAGCACATTACTCTCTCTGACTTAGGAATAATGTCTCAAAAGAACATTGAACATCTGAACGACTATGTGAAGGGATTCATAGTTCAAGCTTTGGATTGTCATGACCCTAATGTCACTGAAAAACAATTGGTGGACTTGTTCATCAACGGAATGATCTCGGTCTCTGAGCCTTGCTGGGAAAATCTCGGTTCAGACTTTCTGGAGCTTCATGAAGCGGACCAAAAAGATCGGTGACTCACTTTTTTTCTTGGAAAGAGCAAAGTCTGCAATGTCAAGGAACCTCAAAGCAGCCGACGCCTAGTCAACAATCAGTACAATCTCCAGCCTTCAACAAACGTTATTGCTGAAAGGAATGAAAGTAAATCCGAAGCATAGCAGCATAAGAATGCTCCTCCAACATCCTGGGCTCCTCTGAAGGCGCAAAGAAAAGATAACCAATCCTGAAATGCACAAACCTCGACCAGGCATCAACGAACGGGGAAATAATCAAACATGGACTCAAACTTCCCTCTTCCCACTGAAGAAGTGATCGAGTTACTGGAAGTATGTGATCAAGATGATGCAATCAAATTGTTGTTCATCAAAGAGAGCTTGTTGAAGAAAAATGGAGAATCCCGAGGCACCTTCATAGATTCATCAATCATCCAACAAGTAACTGCAATATTTTGAAGCACATCTTCAAAGAGAAGGTTGATCCACAATAGCTTCAACTGGGGACTGAAGGAGTACACAAGAATCCTCTCCCGATCAGAACCTTTACACTCTTTGAACAACCAGTCAAAGAAGCAGTTCAATCGTTGATCGAGCATATATGTGAAGTTGCTCTATCTGTCTAAGGAACAAAGGAAACACATGTTCACAAAACTTAATTACATTATGCCAGACGTCTGTCCATCCCGGAAATACTCCTTGAACCTTCATCCACAAGCAAAGAGATGCACGACTGGGGACTACTTACCACAGTCCATTTCAGAGGAAATGAATTTGGAAGAATGTTGATCGATGCTGACACCGCCATCAACACCATTCCACTGAAAACCATCAGAGCCGCAGGCATCACTAGACAAGAAGCTACTCGTGATCCATCTCAATCAGAGCCGGCCTTGAAGGAACGCTCGGAAACACTTATGGCCACATCATTCTCAAAATGAACATAAGTTCGGGAAAAAACCAAGTTTCACATAACCAGGAAGATCCAGGATATGACATGTTCTTCAGACGAGCGTGGATTCACACTGAAAAGAGGGGTACTGACAAAGCAGCTTTGGTTGCACATCTCTCCAACGAAGAAAGTTCTGACCCAGAAGATTTGTCGGACATTCCATCATCAGAGCACTTGGAGGAATTTCGAACTTTGACGAGGTTGAAGCAAGAACCTGCAAAAGATGCATAGATATTCATCAAGGTTCCGCACTCAGGAAAGTCTCATTCCTTCCATGTCTATGTCATTTATTTCCTCACATGCTATCCTAGCATGGGAACTCAATTCTGCTAGCAACTCTGCAAGATGTTATGAATGGTAGCTTCACTGTATTAGTATTTTACCAAGTGGTTGAGTCTGATATTTCTCCGAATCGAGCACCGAGACGTTCATTACCGAGATGATTTCCAAGTATGGCAAGAAACACTTTGGGCGTTTCTTCGTAGCCTTGCAAGAGTGTCCGTGTGTGCCACAAAATCAGAAAGCTCTGATGTCTGCACAAGTGTTGAATACCACTACCATAACGAAAGGAATGCTGAATCAACAGAAGATACTCGGGCCGAGACGATCACATTCGATGCTTAAGGAATATGACGCTTCAACGCTCAAGCATCTAAGAAACCTTCAAATTGTACTCCCAATCAAAGAGTACACCTTCAATAATGTAAACACGGCCAAAGACAAATATCTCGATGATGGCCTTGATTCAACACCAACACGATCAAAGTGTAGTATAAGTCTTCACTATCCACGACAAGACTTCTTAAGCAGATGCAACATTATTCATCCATGGATGTCACAAACCCCCTGCACGATTGAGGAACTTCTTCTATTAATCGATCACATCCAGAATGAAGACCGGTGCTGCTATCACCGATTCACTGACAAACCCAGTTCACAATAAACTCAACTCAACAATTAGTTCGTGAATATAAAGGCTCGTCATATGGAGGATCAAAGACTATGTCGATAATCATGGTTCTATGTTTTTCGGTCTCTTGAGCAACTTCAGACATAGTATCAGCATCAACAATGATCTCTAGAGGAACTCAATCCATGGTCTCTGCATCAACAAGGATCTCTAGAGCGTAATCAGTCATGATCTCAGCATCTACGGTCTTATGAGCAACATCGTGCTTCATCAACTGTCCGTTCTTTACATCCTAAGTCTGGAAGTGTTTCTCGAATGGATCATACTTGTCCAAGCACTAATGATTCATATCAAGAAGTGTAGACATGAAAACATGAAAGTCTTCTCAAATCTTGCATGACGGACGGGCACAAGCCAAAGTCTTCTACAAGATGTTCTCATCACCTCTACAAATGAGGTACAACACACTTCAGGCCATGGGTTTACAAAAACGTACCAATGGGTGAGGAATGGGACAATGTTTCCTCAACTAAAGATGTTCTTTTATGTCTCTTCTACAACATACCAAAAGGGCGCATCAATCGTACATACGAGGTGAAAGATATGGCCTTTACCGCCAGGTCTACGAAATCTGAAAAATTTGTACGGGATTACAAATTACAAATGTGCACGCTTCGTTGGCTGGCCTCTACAACTCCAAGTTGAGTGATTCTTTTCTCATGTGATAACCCAATCTCTTAGATTCAAAAATTGGGGTCAAGCATCGAATTCCGACGTCGTATGAGGCTCCTACAGCTTCCAGAGCATACAACATGCAAGCAGCAATTCTTAGACGGGATTCATAACCTCTACAGTCGATCGATGTCCACCAAGTCTTTCCGCTGAGTCCTGGTAGGCCTCGAGAAGTGTATAATTTTATGACCTACTTGTAATACCGCAAGTGCACGGCGTCTATCGGAGACGCGGCAAGTACGGGTCGATCCCACAAGGACTTGTGGTGCTCACGATATTGATCTAAGGTGCTTCAGCGGAAGTTCTAAAAGTGACAAGTAACAAGCATGTGGTTTTTGCCGATCGAAATTTGGGATGAAATGAAATAAACCTAAACTAAGGTATAAACTTGGTGACAAAGGGGCTTGCTAGGTCTTCAAATCCACCTCCTCGAATTCTTACTATGTGCTCAACTAGTTGAGTGTCTTGTTCTATGCCGAGTAAGTATAAAGTGTCAATTTTTACTACCTATTCGGGGAGTTTCTCCTAGTGATAACTTAAATAGCGACTAAAGCACTAACCCTAAGTACTAGTTGTCTAATTAAGCACAACTAGTCGTGGGAATTAGTATTAAAATTAGAAGCAAGAGTGAATCACTCTCAACTCAAGTATTAACCTAACTACGGTGCATCCATGGCATTGGCATGCCTTTGTGAGAGAAAAGGGTTGAGGTGTTAAAAATTAAAGCTATCTAATACATTGAGCTCTCAAGAACATTCAACACGGTTTAAACACAATTGGGAATTAGGGTTTGGTGAAACCTAGCAATTTAATTAGAACATGATGAAAACAAACAAACTACAAAATTAAACCTAATTGACTGCACTGGCTAATCCAGGCGTGCCTTCTATCTCCATAGAACACTCCTATTTATACATGCAAAGTTTCCCCCAAAATACCTAACCCTAATTCAATTAAAATAAAAATCAAATGAAAACACATCGAACCCATACTCTGAATCCGCGTTCTCCCTTCTGTCTAATCGCCCTGCAACTCCATGCTTTGACTGTGGTGATGAAAACCCTAGCTTTAGTTTTTCTCTAAGTTAGCTTCTAGGGTTGGAGAAGCTAAGAAAGAGAAAACTAAATCTAGAGAGGGTGCGGCTGGTAGCTTGATTGGTTGTTCTTTGTGGTGTCGGTGGGGGTGATGGTGACGGAAGAGGAGATGGTGGTGGTGAGGGTTTTGCGAGCTGCACTCTGTGTCGGGTGAGAGGAGAGGAAGAAAGAGAAGGATGGAGAGAAAATGGGTAGGTCGATTAGGGTATAGGGTGTTGGATGCTTCGGTGTTGCAGTACCGGCGGGAGTTGATGGGGGCCTAGCGAGCATAGGATGCATAGGAGTGAAATCGAACGGCTCGGGGATGTAGACGGTTTTGGTGTGATCTCGTGTTGCACGGAGCAGCGATCTTCGATGCACGTGGAGGCGCGACCGTTGGATGAGGAGAAAGAAATCTCAACGTCTCGGAAGAGACGGGCTCGGATCCGGAGTCGCGGATCGGGTCTAGCTCAAGCCCATGTCTTGTAGATGAGTTGCTACTTGTTGGGTTGCAAGCCTTGCATTTGTATGGCTTGACTTCTGCTCCTTGGGCACTTGACTCCAATTCTTCGCTCTTTTGGCTCTCGATTCTCCGAGCTTTATTTATTACCTAAAAACACAAAATTAATTAATACAAATATTTATTCTTGAAAACAAGGAAAACACGTAACTGGGATAATATCTCGATTTCTAAGCGCAAAAGATGAGTAAAATGCCAATAAAAAGGTGTATAAATATGCACTATTTGGCACTCATCAAATACCCCCAAACCCGAATTTTACTTGTCCTCAAGTGAAACGAGAAATTAGAAATCCTAACTATACCCTCGTCGCAGTCTCTCGAATGCATTTAGCGTATGCACTAAGCCTTTAAACCCCTAGGTGTCCCTAGTGGACGAGTTGTAGTCTCGTGAGGGTTTGCAGAGGTGTACCCACAAAACCTTCTCCAACTTCAGAGTGTAAAAGAGTCTCAAGCCTACAAGAAGCTATGAGGACATAGAGTTTCTGCGTGCTAGTAACAAGAAGTTAGAACTACCAAAGAACGCATTCTCATCCTTAAGTCTTTGAGCGAGAAGTAACCATACCATATGAAAGAATTCGGATTCGATTGTGATCATAAGTCTCAACCACGCCTCACCATTAGGGTTTTATGATAATTGCACTCAAAAAGATAGCCTTTTTAGTCTCTCATGTGTGCAGCGAGGAATAAAGAGAGAAATCCCGCACACGTTGTAGGTAAGAAGGATAACCTTCCGAAATAAAATGCGGAGACTCCACGAGAGGTGTGGACAAAAAGAATCTTTTCGATGATCTCTAAGAAAGGAAATCAACCATTAGCAAGGGGTGGGAGTACTCACTCACTTCTCTCCCGATCGGCAATTAATATCACTCTCTCATAAGAACCATAGAAACGTCTTCAATCTTCGGTCTTGGTCTTCACTTGTTGATGACGAACTTCTAAACTTCACAAAACTTGACAATTTTTAACTTTTCTACTCAAATTCCTTGTTGTTTGGATTTTTCTTCTTGAACTCTCTTTACCATGGTGGTAGCAAAAATAAACTACAATTTTTTTTTTTTTTTTTTTGATTTTTTTTTTTTTTTTTTAATAAGTGAAAATAAAAATACAAATAATGAAACAACTAACTCCATGGACAAAGGACTTTATCACTCAATTTTTCCACAACTTGTATTGTCTTGATTTTATAAATTTTATTAATTCTCATCCTATTTTCTTTTCTTTGTTGCACATAAACCTTGGACTATATCAATTTTTCTTTCAATATTCTGGATCTTTGCTCCGTTTCTTGGTGATGATGTGTTTCTATGGGTCTTCTTGATTGAGAGAGAGTGATGCTAATCGCAAATCGATATTTAGAAGGAGTTTTCATCTTTAGACGTCACCCTCATGATTGACAAAAACTAGCACTCAAGAGATCAAAAGTAGTCTTTTGAAAATGGTGCGAAGTTGGGTAGCTCACCATTCCTACCCGTAATTTACGTGCGGTGACACACACTCTAATGACTTTTCTAGAAAGTTGCAAAAAATTGAAGGTTAGTACCTCACTTGATGTAAATTGGGTAGTCTCCACTATGGGTGATCACAATTCTACTACCGAATATCTAAACAAAGACCTAATTAAGCCCTCTCCAGGTATGGTTAAATCCAACTTTAACGCTCTAATCAACTAAGGAACCCGATTGTGTTCTCCGGTACTTCTAACTTTTGTTATTTCGGTCAGATTCTCTATGTAAACGTAGCTAAAAGCATGCTAGTGACTCTAAAATCTCTAAAAGTTGGAGGTTTTTATTTGCAATTTTTTTTTTTTTTTTTTTTTTTTTTTTTTTTTTTTAAAAAGATTAAAAAGACTAAAAACTCTATATGCAAAAATATGCAAATGCACCCCCAAACCTAAATCATACATTGTCCTCAATGTGTCAACAGATAGGAAAAATTTAAACGAGTCACATACCATGAGAACTATCTTTGAAAAGAGAAAAGGGAAGAGATTACCGGATGTCGGCAGGAGCAAGGTTGAGCTTCGCTAGTCAAGGCTAGAATCCAACATTCTCAGTGGAGATCATATCGGATTAGCACAAAATATTCACAAGAAGACTCAACCGATTCAAGAAAAGAAAAATTTAACAAGTCCTACTGGATATATACAATGAAAATTCACCATAAACTAACAATCTAAAGAGTTGAGGATCAACCCAATATAAAATATATACAAACATCAACAGTCTTACACAAATATAATATGAAAGTGCAAGTAAGACTGCAAATGGGAATGAGTTTCCCCCAAACCTAAACTTGTGAACGGGTGTGTTTGAAAGCACAAAATCTTGCAATTTTAAAGGTACATCATGCAAAAAGGTCTAACTCAAAGTGAGTTTTGCTAAAAAAAAGAGACATACACATTCCAAGCTGTGGCTCTTTAAAAGTGTTATACTTTGATGCAAAATAGTCCAAGAGGACTTGGGAAGCACAAAGCTCTAGGCCTAAGTTAGGCATTTTCGAAAAGTTGGTTTTGCAATTTTGTGACAAACTACACCTAGGTTGGGTGGAGGAGTATCAATTTGTGACTCGGGGAGAGAGGTTAGGTACATCTAGGTTGTTTTCATTTTTAAAATCATTTGTACCATCACACACTTTCTAAGGTCGGAAGAGGGTAAATCATGTTCACCGGCATAGAACAATTCATCAATCACCATGTCATAATCATCGGAGCAGGCAACATATTGTGATATGGGCGGGGAATCGAGACACAACAATAATATCATGATCCAAAAGAACATTAGTGTCAAGAGAAGATTCATCTCATCCTAAGTCACAAACAAGTTGTGAAGCATGCTCACATTCAACGAAGAATTTCACAAAGCCAAGCTCGTAATCCATATCACATATATAAATGTTAGAAGAGGTATCATTCATAGGGTTCACGGAAGAGACGCCTAACGTCTCCAACCAAAAAGATTCCATCATATTATCTGCATACACATGCTCTTCTAACATATCATATTCATCATCATCATCATCATAACAAAAATGCATTTCCCTATTAGCATTTCTAGTATACTCATTCACCTCTAGATTAGGTTCATATTCAGTGTTCGTTGCATGAGTAGGAAGAGAAACACTATTTTCAAGATTTTCTTTATTAGGAATGAAACGGCTAATTGAAGTGTAATGAACCTAAACTAAGGAATGAAACAGTGACAAAGGTATGCTTGGGTTATCAATTCCACCACTAAATTCCTAGTATGTGCTCAACTAGTTGAGTTCTTGTTCTTATACCAGACAAGTGAAGCTTGTCACTTCTATCACTTATCTAAGAGTTTCTCCATATAAAGCTTCAATTATCGGTGAATAACTAACCTAGAGTCTTGGTTGTCTAATGAAGCACAACCAGATCAAGAGAATCGGTATTAAACATAGAAACAAGAGCTGAACACACTCAACTCGGTGATTAGCCTAACTACGATGCATCCATGGCATTGGCATGCACTTTGTGAGAGAAAAGGGGTGAGGTGTTAAAATTGAAGCTATTTATTAAAATTAAGCTCTCAAGAACATTCAACAAATTGAACTCAAAACAGAGAATTAGGGTTTCAATGAAACCCTAACAGAGTAAATTAAAACATAATAAAAATAACAAAGAACAGAAATTTAAACCTAATTGACTGCACTGGCTAATCCAGGCGTGCCTTCTATCTCCATAGAACACTCCTATTTATACATGCAAAGTTTCCCCCAAAATACCTAACCCTAATTCAATTAAAATAAAAATCAAATGAAAACACATCGAACCCATACTCTGAATCCGCGTTCTCCCTTCTGTCTAATCGCCCTGCAACTCCATGCTTTGACTGTGGTGATGAAAACCCTAGCTTTAGTTTTTCTCTAAGTTATCTTCTCCAACACAGGGCTGACAATGTCTAACCTGAATGGCAGGGGTTGCTCAGGGCTTCGCCTTTTTCTTCTCCTCCTTGGTTGCACAGCAGTGCCACAAGTACTCTGAATCCGCGTTCTCCCTTCTGTCTAATCGCCCTGCAACTCCATGCTTTGACTGTGGTGATGAAAACCCTAGCTTTAGTTTTTCTCTAAGTTAGCTTCTCCAACACAGGGCTGACAATGGCTAACCTGAATGGCAGGGGTTGCTCAGGGCTTCGCCTTTTTCTTCTCCTCCTTGGTTGCACAGCAGTGCCACAAGTACCTGTTAGCTCAACAAGGCACTTCAGATTCCCAAAATTGCACACTTAAAGCAAAGAAACTAATATTGATACTAATGGGCTGGGAGTTATACTAACACTAAGATGCAAGTTATTCCCGGATATGCAATGATGATAATACGAGTTATACCAATGCTAAGTTATACCAATGCGATGATATGTCGATGATATGCCGAGATGATATCTTTGAGATGATAGATGCAAAGTTATAATATTCAAAGAGTTAAAAGAAACAAAACAAAACATGTATATACAGGGATGATTGAAAAACAGTGAAGCGAGCCAATGAACACAGGGCACGCGCCAAGTCCCCGGCAGCGGCGCCAAAAACTTGGTAGGCCTTGAGAAGTGTATAATTTTATGACCTACTTGTAATACCGCAAGTGCACGGCGTCTATCGGAGACGCGGCAAGTACGGGTCGATCCCACAAGGACTTGTGGTGCTCTGATATTGATCTAAGGCTGCTTCAACTGAGTTCTAAAAGTGACAAGTAACAACTGTGGTTTTTGCCGATACGGCTGGGATGAAATGAAATAAACCTAAACTAAGGTATAAACAGTGACAAAAGGGGCTTGCTAGGTCTTCAAATCCACCTCTGAATTCTTACTATGTGCTCAACTAGTTGAGTGTCTTGTTCCTATGCCAGGTAAGTATAAAGTGTCAATTTTTACTACCTATTCAGGGAGTTTCTCCTAATGATAACTTAAATAGCAGCTAAAGCACTAACCCTAAGTACTAGTTGTCTAATTAAGCACAACTAGTCAGGGGAATTAGTATTAAAATTAGAAGCAAGAGCTGAATCACTCTCAACTCAGTATTAACCTAACTACAGTGCATCCATGGCATTGGCATGCACTGTGAGAGAAAAGGGTTGAGGTGTTAAAAATTAAAGCTATCTAATACATTGAGCTCTCAAGAACATTCAACACAGTTTAAACACAATTGGGAATTAGGGTTTCAGTGAAACCCTAGCAACTAAATTAGAACATGATGAAAACAAACAAACTACAAAATTAAACCTAATTGACTGCACTGGCTAATCCAGGCGTGCCTTCTATCTCCATAGAACACTCCTATTTATACATGCAAAGTTTCCCCAAAATACCTAACCCTAATTCAATTAAAATAAAAATCAAATGAAAACATATCGAACCCATACTCTGAATCCGCGTTCTCCCTTCTGTCTAATCGCCCTGCAACTCCATGCTTTGACTGTGGTGATGAAAACCCTAGCTTTAGTTTTTCTCTAAGTTAGCTTCTAGGGTTGGAGAAGCTAAGAAAGAGAAAAACTAAATCTAGAGAGGGGTGCGGCTGGTAGCAGTTGGTTGTTGCTGTGGTGTCAGTGGGGGTGATGGTGACGGAAGAGGAGATGGTGGTGGTGAGGGTTTGCGAGCTCGTCTCGTGGTCGGGTGAGAGGGAGAGGAAGAAAGAGAAGGATGGAGAGAAAATGGGTAGGTCGATTAGGGTATAGGGTGTTGGATGCGGTGTTGGCAGGTACAGCGGGAGTTGATGGGGACTGGCCTAGCGAGCGTAGGATGCATAGGAGTGAAATACGAACGGCTCGGGGATGTAGACGGTTTTGGTGTGATTCGGTGTTGCACGGGAGCGGCGATCTTCGATGCACGTGGAGGCGGCGACCGTTGGATGAGGGAGAAAGAAATCTCAACGTCTCGAGAAGAGACGGGCTCGGATCCGGTCGCGGATCGGGTCTAGCTCAAGCCCATGTCTTGTAGATGAGTTGCTACTTGTTGGGTTGCAACTTGTTGCGCGCTTCGGCTTCTCGCTCCTTGGGAACTTGACTCCAATTCTTCGCTCTTTTGGCTCCTCGCATTCTCCGAGCTTTATTTATTACCTAAAAACACAAAATTAATTAATACAAATATTTATTCTTGAAAACAAGAATGGGATAATATCACGATTTCTAAGCGCAAAAGATGAGTAAAATGCCAATAAAAGGTGTATAAATATGCACTATTTGGCACTCATCAAGTCCAAGACTCGTAGCGCTGGGCTCCTCAGTGCTAATCATTCATCGTAAAAGGAATGCTACCGCCGGGACGTGCAACCATGGTCATTACATCATCCTCTCCTAAGAGCAACCTCAGTTATGGTCCTGTGACCAGGGTTTCAGAAGTGATGTTTCTACGACTGACACAAACGAGATTGCACTGCAAGCACCATGCTCATGTATCAATCAAAGGGTCCTGATCTCAAATGAATCAATGACATTAAAATCCTTCATCAGGCGTTCAAGACACAAGCAAATGGTCTAAAGACACAAAAGAGACGTTCTGACAAAAGCACTCAAGTGATTTTACAACGCCTGTACAAAGCGACAGTGGGAGCAATTGGTAAGGATTCTAAGGTTGAGTCATATGTCATTCTATTTGTATGGATGTCCTCTACAACATATCCAAAATTCATACAATTGGCTAACGAGCAAAGAGATGTGGCCAAAACATTGGACTACATGCTAATTTGAAAATTTTCGGAAGTTTCCTGGAACTTTACTTGTTTCGACTATTCGGCTCCTAAACATGCTCAAAATTCAAAAAGCTTCAGTGATAAAGCTTGGAAATTTCCTGGGCATGAAAAACATAGGTAGATCGCGAAAATCCGACATGGACGAAGATTCTACTGATATTTTCTTGAAAGATCAAGTCTGGATTTTTCTCGTGACGTATTTCGGCAAAATTTCTCATTCGTTCATGTGGGTTCTCATTTATTCATCCCCAAATCATCAATTTCATACTTCTATTAAGAAAGTACAGGGGGAATATTTACTTGAGGGGTCTCTAAGCCGTTCGGAGGATCAATATTTCCGGAATCACCATTAGTAGCATTATTCCTTCATTCGGTCCTGGGTTTTGAGAATTCTCCGTCTCACCATTCTCCAAGGAAGAATGAGCATTGTCAATACTTTGTTCATCCACGAAATCTCCTCCTGGATACATCAACAACAATTATTAATATTTCATTCAAGTAGTGCTATGAACGATTATACGAAGAGGTACTTACATCAACTTCTTTTCAACGCTCGAGAGACTTGTTTGTTGTGGCCAGTGAATTGAAGACCGTCAAGGCTCGATGGGGCAAAGTTGAAGTAACAAACATTGGTTTCATGATCCTAATTGCACGAACAAGAAAAAGTCATGGTATAGGGAGCTCTAACAACTCACCAAAGAAAAACTGGGACCGCACGTCATTTACAAACATCCTGTAGTCCTTACTTCTGGGTTCTCCACCCAGAAGACTTTCTTCCATCGCCGAGAAGTATACATTGATCCGGGATTTCAATACACGATCATCCTGTGATAAAGTTAATGATATAACCAGGAGTACAATTCAGTACGAAGGATCTCACCATCACTCAGAGGTCCCAAAAGTACCATTTCTTAAAGTTGCATCCGTAGAGATGTCATCTCTGGAAACACCATCTTTGGAAGTGTCATCATGGGAGTCAGTCGTTCTTGCAAAGTGGCTGTGACAGAAGCATAACATTTCTACTTCAGCACATCGTTCATACAAGGCGCAGGATTCAACAAAACAATGAATCATGGAATAAAGGTGCTCACAACAACGTCTACAAAAATGATAACTTTCAACTCTTACTTGTTTACGATTCCACTAACAGTAGTGATTGTGATACAAGAGTTAATATTTCAAACTTTGCTCGTCTCCTCGGACCTGCAAACACGAGCAAAAATTTTATTCAAAATCATAACTTGATTTTCATGTGAGCAACCCACAAAATTTTCACCGTGTGAGCGACTCCCACCGAGTGAACACTCATTGGTTTTTGTGCATACACTATCAGATCACAAAATCCATACAAACAATATTTTATCAAAAATTGTTTACTTCTAGCAATGATGAAAATCAAAATTTGATTTCACATAAATTTTCACCGTGTGAATGTTCACTGGTTTTTCAAAAATTGGACAGACGTCCATTCTACAATTGTGAAAACTCACATACAAATATTATTTCACCGTGGATAATTGTCTACTTTCAACAGCTGTTCAAATCAAAACATTGATTTTAAAAAAAATATATATTTTAATGTGAAACTCATGTAACTTTGAAAATATATGTACATATATTTTTGCTCCCTCTCGCGAGCATCCGTCTTTGAAATTAGAGCATATTTTCAAAAAATTTATGAAAGCTCACATATCGAAAATAAAAAATTTCATGAAAGCTCATAGACAAAATTTTTATTACTAGAAGACGCACGTCTATAAAAAAACTTTTTTCTCTCATCCGAGCATCCAACTTTGAAACGAGAGTTTATTCCATTTCGTGAAATCTCGCAAATTTTTTTTTTTTTTAAAAAAAAAAAAAAAAAAACCCTCTTATGCTAGGGATCATTGTTTGTTTCTTAAACTAGCTTAACGGACATCCATTCATAAAACAAGGATTTTCCTTTTGGGCCCTGCCCTCAAAACGCTAAAACCAAAAAGCTGGACTTTCATTGGCCGAGAATCAAGCGGTGCTTCATCTCTCCGTGCTCACGGAATCACACTCTATATCATACTATCAGGGTCCTTATCTATGCATTTGCTCGTACATGACACCATTAGAGCAAATCGAGGATTCTGAAAATACCTTTCTACGAGCGAGTTCAACTGCTTATCTCGTCGACTGGAAAATCACCATCTAATGCTTATTGCGGAACATGAACATGACTGTCCCTCACTGAGCAGGGGACTTAATGTTGATGGTGGATTTTAAATAAAGGTCAAAATCGTAAAATCATGATACAGCATGTTTCTGACACGGCTTCAGGAACGCATGTGACGATTCATATTTTACGAGCCATGATGCATATGTCCCTCGAAAGGCCTCCTCGGAGCGTTCGATGCTGCTCATTTCATCATGACCTCTATGTAAATAACATAATTGGGCGGTTCTCTGTATGATTGAGAGCTTAACGCCTTCAGGACGTCGGTGATACTCACTTTGTTTCTCGACTACATAGAGACCCCCTCTCACATAGAAGAACGATTGGGAGGTTCTCCGTATGATTGAGAGCTTAACGCCTTCAGGACGTCGGTGACACTCACTGTTCCCTGACTATGTAGAGAGACCGTGTATAGATTCAGGTGGCTCTCCATACATAATTGTTGAGAGGGCTAAACACCTTGAGGACATCGGCAACACTCGTTGTTCCCTGACTATGCAGCTTTCGGAATGAATATGACGCTTTAACTGGCTAATATCCCTTCTGTAATAGATTAACTCTACCGTGATATTCACCACTGAATTCCTAGAAGATAATCTATTTTATCTCATTACTCCGATTCCATGGTCGAATCCACAGCCGATCCCACAGAATGGTAATAGATAATTATTTTATCTCATTACTCCGATTTCATGATCGAATCCACGGCTGATCTTATGGAATGGTAATAGATAATTTTATTAATCTGATTCTATGGTCGAATACACGATCCCATTGGATGGTAATGTAACTACTCAATTTATAACTCTGATTCTATGGTCGAATCCACGATCCCATGGAATGGTAATACTCGTTTATTATTGCAATCCATGGTCGAATCGGTGATCCTATGGATTGATAATAAATAACTACTCACCTTTATTACTCAGTTTCATGAATCATTCTCCACTGAATTTGATAAATTAGTAATAAATACTCAACAACCGGGCATCCGGACTATCACTGAGTAAACCCCTGAAATGGTGCAAGTGTACTCGACAATGATGCACGAACGAGCACCCAAATGCACGAACGAGCATTCGAAAATACAGACAAATGAGGAGGAATCCTACACAAAACATGAGAAAGAAAATAAAATAAAAATAATAAAGAGGCGCCTAGGACCGGCCAAGGTTCCACTCGTGGTCCCCCACGCCTCTTCCCTTTATTTTTTTATTATTTTCTTATTTTTATGAACTCGTGAAAACTCCTTAATTCGAGCAACTTTCCTTGTTTGAGCAAAACTCACGGTTTCTCCATATTTTCACGGTTTTATGAGAAATAATGATAAAATAGGGAAAGGTGTCGTGGGACCGGGCAACCTAGCTTTGGCTAAGGCCATGCCCTAGCCATGGCCGGTCCCACACCTTACAATCCCTAGTCTATCATAATTATTATTTCCCTCATCATATGAAACTTCTCCGTTTGAGCAAAAATCATGGTTTCTTCATATTTTCTCAAATATTGCCCAAACCATAAAAAAGCCAAAAAGTCAAATGGTCACATGACCGACTAGGCTATTCACGAAAAATATTAAAATATTATTATTATTTTAATATTCTCAAAATATTGATCGAATGAGAAAAGTCCTACTTGCTCGTTCGAGCAAAATCAAGAATTTCAGTCAAAGATCGAACTCTTCAGAAAATCCAAGATATTGCTCAAACGCACACCAGGAAACACCAAAACTCTCAGGACTGAGACACAGACATTGTGGTGACATGGGCATACTTCCTTGACCGACCAAGGACGGCCCTAAGGCTTGCAAGGAGCTGGTCCCACACATTCTTATAATCTCACGATCTAATTTGCTCAATTGCTCATTTTGGGTCCAAACTATTTCCAACCAACTTGGAATTTGCTCAAACGACCATCACTGGTCCCACGACCACCAAGGGCGGTTTCATGCCCTCTTGGTTGGTCCCTCACTTCTCCATAAATTAGGTTTTATTACCTAATGCTCATACAGCACTATTTTAATAAATGATGAAACCTAAGCATTTAATCATCATTCTTTCACCAACTTGGTCAACTCAAAACCCCGGTGCACGCTCACTCTAACAATTGGGCACCACTTGGTCGTCCATTATCCCATGTGGTCGGTCCCTCCCTCACTCATGACCTATTTTGACAATTCATCAATTGATGAACAATTGATCAAAAATTAGGTTTGAACAAACGCTTCACAAATCATCATTCGAGGCAAGTTCAAACACTAATAAATTTATGTTGATCCAAAGAATCAACGTTCGATTAATTATATACTATTTGGTAGTACGCCAATATTTTAATTAATATTTTATTGGGTCACGTTACCAATAAATAATTATTAATTGAGCAATACTTGCTCGGTTGCTCTAATATTGATCCAACTATCAAATTTGATGAATTTACTTAAGAATTCGTCGAATTGAGCAATACTTGCTCGAGCTTGCTCGAATATTGATCCAACTATCAATATTTAGTAATTCGTCGAATCGATGCTCGGCCGCTTCAATTTACTTAGACGAGCAATATCTAAGAACCTGTCGTCTAACATGTTCAATCCATGAATCATTGAACATTCATCAATCATGCTCAATTCAACAAAACCTAGACTCATTGTCTAATCAGTCAACAATTGACTAATTAAATACACGTCTCTTCTTGAGACTCCACGATTTCGTGAGACACCAATCACGTCACATGGGGGATATCAATTAAGGTTTTGGTCTGGCGGCCTACGGCACGTGTGTTCATCCACGATGAGAAATGTGAGTAAGTCATGCAAACAGTTGAAGGAGTTAGCAAAGTAGTGGGTGGACGGTTAACCAAGTCTCCGCACGACATGGAACTGGTTTTACCACGATCTCCCACTTTCCCACTCTTTCACTCAAGAAACCATCACACTTACATGGATCAAGGTGTTTACTATTCGACAATATAAATAAGTCTCTCGGATCCACGATTGAACAACAACAATTTTTCGAGCAATCACTCTCAGAAATTCCATCAATCGGCCAGAACTTATTCGAACTCAACAGTTCATCAATTTGCGGAAACCTTCAACACATCCACAATCCTTGATCATCATTGATCCCACACAATTCTAAGCTTCCGTCCTACAGATCTATCCATCTCCCTCTTTGTGACCGAATTGACTCTGGAATGGCCAATGACTTGGTTTAGGCCGGAGTCCTACAAATTGATCTCTCGAATTCAAGCACTCTATTTGCAGTGCATTTGTGTGAGGTTAAGCAGTTTGCTCGGTTGAGGAATATCGTCCGCACGCTCGTCTCTTCACTTCCCTAAAAACCAGCAAATTGTTTTTCCCCATCTACACATGGGCATCACTATGTCATATCGCGGACTAAATATGCATCACTTGGATGCATTTTGACGGAACGTCCTATACGGACTAGGCCATTACCACTATTTCTTGGCCCCGGCCTTGCAAACGAGTTGGCTTGAGTAGCATGTCCCTTCGAGGGTGAAGTACTGTCTTTGCTTGATCCCTTTATAGTAGGGAAGGGTACGTAGGCAGCCGCAATGAGTTGCAGCATTGCCGGTTCAGCACTTTGTCGCTCAAATCTAATTGCGAGATGATTGCGACATATTGGCCTCTCATATCATCTGGATCGGTATTGCGATAAAAGAGACGATTGTGGAAACACTTGATGAAGCTAGTTGCATTTCATTCATTGGGTGATCATACTGCCTATCTAGCTACACGTAGTTGGCATTTGCACCGATTGCGAGTTGAGCATGGCCAAGAAAGTAAGCTACATCAATATGCAAGTTAGAGGAGCCTGTATAATCCTAAGAAGAGTACGACATGAGCCTGATTGGTGAACCCTTGGCACGATCAATACAAGTGCATGCTTTCAGCAAGGCCGAAGCATGTGAAGAGGGGATATTAGGCCTGAAATGGCCTATGCGTAAGTTCAAGGCATGCCTTATGCCTGGACAAGACTCGGAATCCAGTGATGCATGTAAGTTTCATCGTCCATAGTCTTCAAGGCTTTAAACCCTTCGCACAAAAATGTCTTAGTATAATATTTTAGCAAATGCTCAAAGACTTATTTTTTAAATATGTTTAGCATTGCTAGAACTCTCTCAAATATTATAAGATTACATTAATCACTTAAACACTTATGTGCGTGTATCATGATTAATTCTTAGGTGTTTAAATGAATATCAAATTGATTTAGTTCTTTGGCATACTTTCCAAACCGAACAATCCTTATACACGTAACAGAACCGGTTCCTAGTGTATATTTTTTTATTGTATTTTCAAGACCTAAAATTGTTTGCTTGATTCCTAAGTTCTCTTAACTTGAATCCTAAGAAACCCCTGGTCTTTGAAAATATAAATAGAAATGCTCTTTCAACTGGGAAACTCAATCCATGCAACTTTGTGTCCTAGTTGATTCTAGATTCGTACTTTATAGACTTAGGTTTCCATTGAGAAACATAATTAGGTCTACGACTAAAAGACTTCACTTTGGGAATTCGTGAATCCAGGTCCGACTATCTTTACCTTGATAGTTCGTATATCTTGATCTTGCTTTTCTGTTATTGAGGTTTTCGTAATCTCTTTCAGGCAAGATATATCGTAATCACAAAGTTCTATTCGTCTCAGACTTTGTGATTCCTCAAGATGATATCTAAAACTGATCTTAATTGATCTTTGAAACCTCATCTGGTCGCATACCAACCAGCTGCGACTCTTTCATTGTTAAGTCCTCTTTTGACCTTATAACATGTGAAAATTCCCATGTCCATAACACTAGATCTACCAATCATGTATACAAATATATGTATAAAACTCTAATAGTCTAATTCTCTCTAGAGTTCAACTATCCCGTGGAAATTTCATGAAAAGATTCTTCCTTCCAAGAGTAAGCTTTCGAGCTTCAACTCTAGCAGGACTCATCCCGCTGCATGGTAGCAACCAAGAATTAACTAAGCATTTAAATCTTAACTGTATTTTCTCCAAAGTTGTATTGTCTTCACTTCATTAGCTACCATGTTTTACAAAATTTTGACAGGACATCCCTATTTAAGACTGGTCTGAGAAATGACTACTAGAAGTTATATGCTCAATTTTTACCATAACTTGGTGCATATGGAGAAATAGGTATTTCAAAGTATTCCATGATAAAAAAAAGTAAACCACATGTCCACTACTAAGACTCTTATTCCTCAATTAGAGAAATGTAGTCAATTTCCAGCCTTCCATGAAGGGTTTTCCTTTAAATTTCACTAGGACTATGTTTGATGCTTCTTTTGATAACACGATTAATCTAGCTGGTGCTTATTAAGGTTGCAGAACCATCATTTGTTTGTAATTAGAAATCCTGAAAAAGAAGAAAATCTTACTATCATAGGAGCAATGAACTAGGCTATAAGCAAGAATATTGAAAGTGTTTGCATCAAGAGTGATACTAAGAATAAAGAATGTTATCTCACATCTCCTATGTTATCTCACATCTCCTATTTAAATAATAAAAACAATTCAAATTGTTGGTTTAACGATACTAATCTAGATGAATATATTGTCATCTTAAACAATTTTATATTTATGAAAGTAGAGCTTGTTGGTGGAGGTTTAAATGCTATGGTCGATGTTGCAGTTAAATATTATAGAAAGAATAGTGTGTCAAGTGAATGGATGGATATATGCCTTATATTCATACACCAATCTTTGTAACTCTTTCTAGAATGAAATCATTCTTTTCCAGCAAAAAAAATAAAAAAATAAAAAATATTTGTATCTTCTCTACCATTAAATTTATTTGTTACTGTTATCTTTCATAAGCGAAAAAAGAAGAAGCTAAACTCGACGTATTCCAGTATGTATATGAGATTTTGCATCCCTTATATTTGATGCATGAAGAATTTTGCATCAATGTTTCATCTTATACTTTATGATTATTTTAGGAGTTGTACAGTCTTATAAGTTAGATTTATGCAGAGACGTTATATATCAACTTCATTTATATACACCAACAACATGCATCCTTTTCTTCCGTGCACGAACATTGCGCATAACTTTTTGTATGTTTTCGTTTTTAGATGCATGCACATTGTGCATCGATTTCTTGATATATAAAGTTCATTTATTTATTTATCAACAGTAACAAACACATAAATATATGTTGGCATAATTATTATAAATAATTAACATGAAAATATCTTTTGGTGTGTAAAAGGGGTTGATCACATCGCTTATGTGTTTTTTTTTTGTAGCATAATTTGTTTTAGTCGATCAATTAAATAATAGAAGGAAAAAACTTATCAATAATTTATTGTTCACTTTTATTTATAACCTTAAACATGTGCTAGTTGACGAAACTGAAAGTTACAAGGAAGCCTTCCATCCAAACAAACAAAAACAAAATCCAACTTATTTGAAGTAAATTAGGGCACCGGAGCATATGCAAGTTTTTAATAAGATTTTATGACCTCATTAATCCAAACAAAATTGGATTACATAACTCTTATAAAATGGCATGACTGTTAGAGCAATGCTCGGTTGAACCCACAAGTTTTGCTATCTCAAGCTTGTTGTCAATGTTAGATAATCAAAACTATATCTTGAAATCTAGACTACTAATTCATGTCTCGAATTAGGTTAGAATTTGGTAGTGAAGTATCAGACATCACCTTGAAGACTAAAGATTGACGAAGACATTCAGAGAACTTATGTATCAGGTATGTGAAGACTGAGTCATTCTATTTTACTCACTATCTTACCATTCTATCTTGTTGAGACGATGTCGTATGACTTCTAGTAGATTTACAAAGAAGAAATTTTAGGTCAATCTTGTCTTATTAAAAATCTCGAAATATGATTCTAGCAAAGATGTTCAACAATCCTTAACAACATTAGTTCTAAACAATTTATTGTGTGAATTAATTTGTGGATCAATTAAAAATTTCCCATGAAAATGATTTATCACGTAGGAATGTTTCAAACATCATAAGAGGGAAATATTGAATTATCTGATATTTTTGCTCAGAGTACGTTGGCGAACCAGTTCGCAAACCATAGATATCTGAGTTTGAGAAATATAGGAGGGTTGGCGAACCAGTTCGCAAATAATGAGTTAAGTTGAGAATAGTTCACGAACCGTTTGTGAACTGATTTATTAAAGTTGGTATTATAGGCTAGCAGTTGGCGAACCCGGTTTACGAACTGCAATCAACAAAGTTAGGTAGTCTTGTAGGGTTGGCAAACCCGGTTCACGAACTGTTGCACCCTTACTCGTGAACAAGCCTAACGGTTCACAAACCGTTGTACCAACTGTCCCAGTTTAAGAATTTAACAGATGCTCAAAGACTTTTTTTAAAAAAAATATGTCTAGCACTGCTAGAACTCTCTCAAATACTTATAAGACTTCATTGATCATTCAAACACTTATATGTCTGCATCACGATTAAATTCTTAGGTGTTTAAATGAACGTCAAATTGCCTTAGTTCTCTGGCATACTTGCCTATCCGGACAATCATTATACAATGTTCCAGAACCGGTTCCTAGTGTATATTCTTCCATTATATTTTCAAGACCTAAAAGTGTTTGCTTGATTCGCAAGTTATCTTAGATTGAATTTTAAGCAACCTCTAGTCTTTAAAAACTATAAATAGAGATGCTCTTTCAACTGGGGAATTCAATCCCTGGTACTTTGTGTCCTAGTTGATTCTAGAGTCGTCCTCTATGGACCTAGGTTTTCTCTGAGAAACATAATTAGGTCGACGACTAAAAGACTTCGCTTTGGGATTCGTGAAGCCAGGTCCGACTATCTTTACCTTGATAGTTCGTGTAACCTAATCTTACTTTTCTGTTATTGAGGTTTTCATAATCTCTTTCAAGAAAGATATATTGTAATCGCAAAGTTCTCTTCGTCTCAGACTTTATGATTCCTCAAGATAGATATCTGAAAACTGATCTTAGTTGATCTTTTGAAGATTGTTCTTGAGAGGTGGTTAAGAATCTAGGCTGCTCTTCGGGAGTCGTAAGTTCCGTATTTGTGAGGTTTGCTAGATTTGTCCATGGCAAACAGGTTTCCTCACCTTGAACTTTGATCTAAATGAGAATAAAATAGGCGTATCTGTTAGAGGCAGATTGGTATAAAAAGTATTCACTTCGGCTGAAGCAACTATTGGGCTGTAAAAGACGTCAGCTAAGGGAACCAATTACATAGAGCTGCTGATGAGAGAAAACGATTTGCTGGTTTTAGAGGAAAGTGAAGAGACGACCGTGCGGAGGAGACTCCTCGATCTAGCAAATTGCTTTAACCTTTTGCAAATAGATGCACTGCACTGGAGTGCTTTGAGTTCGAGAGATCAATCTGTAAGACTCCGGCCTAAACCAAGAAAATGGTCGTTCCAGAGTCAATTCGGTCACAAGAGAGGATGGGTCGATCTGTATGAGGGAAGCTGAGAAGTGTGTGAGATCAATGATGAACAAGGATTGAGGATGTGTTGTGTATTCTGCGTGAAGAAATAAGATAAGTTCTGATTGATTGAATTTGCTCTGTTGAGAGTGATTGCTCAGACAAGAATTCTTGTGCCAATGAGAATTTTTTTCTTGGACGAGCGTTCTTGTTTTTTAAATCATGGATTCAGAGACTTATTTATATTACAAAAATAGTAGACATATTGATCCCATAAAGTGTGACAGTTGCTGAAGTGAAAGAGTGGGAAAGTGGGAAATCGTGGTTAAACCAGTTCCATGTCGTGCGGAGACTTGGTTGATTGTCCGGCCACTACTTTGCTAACTCCTTTAACTTCTTGCACGACTTACTCACATTTCTCATCTTGGGTGAACACACGTGACGTAGACCGCTAGACCAAAACCCTAGTTAATATCCCCCCATGTGACGTGATTGATGTCTCATGAATGTGGAGTCTGCGAGGAAGACGTGTATTTAATTAGTCAGTTGTTGACTTCATTAAACGATGAGTCTTAATATTACTGTGTCGAGCATGATTGACGAATACTCTATGATTCATGGATTGAGCATGTCTGTTGAGACAGATGTATGATTCTCGAATGAATGTTGATAGTTGAATCAACCTGATGAATATTGATAATCTGAGCAAATATTGCTCGTCTGAGCGAATATTGCTCATTGGATGAATTACTGAATATTGATAGTTGAATCAATATTTTTAGTCTGAGCAAATATTGCTCATTTGAGTAAATATTACTCGTTTGAAGAATTATTGAATATTGATAGTTGAATATTGCTAATTTGAGCTAATATTGCTCGTCTGAGAAAATATTGCTCACGTGAATAATTAAATATTGATAGTTGAATCAACATTCCTAGCCTGAGCAAATATTGCTCGTTTCATGAATTATTGGTAGCGTGACCAAATAAAATATTAATTTAAAATATTGGTAGATGGACCAAATATAATTAATTAAAATGTTGATTGCTGTATTAACATAAAAATATTGGTGTTTGAACCTGTTCAGAATTATGCTTTGCAGAGCATTTGGTTCGAAACCCTAATTTTGATCGATTGCTGATCAATTGATGGTTTACTGAAAATCAATCACTGAGTGAGAGAGGGACCAGCTGACATGGGATGATGGCCGATCAGTAGTAAGCATACGGGTGCTTCCAAAGTCCTTTGAAGACCGAGTTGGTGAAAGGATGATTAAATGATGGTTTAATAATTTATTGAAATAGTGCTCGTCTGAGCATTAGGCAATAAAACCTAATTATGGAGAGATGAGGGACCAACCAAGGGGTATGAAACCGTCCCTTGGTGGTCGTGGGACCAGCTGGTGGTCGTGGGACCAGCTGGTGGTCGTGGGACCAGCTGGTGGTCGTTTGAACAATTTCCAAGATGGTTGGAAAGAGTTTGAACCCAATTATGAATGTTGAAGATTAATTAGGTCAAAATTGTGAAAGAGTGTGGGACTGGTTCCTTGCAAGCTTTAGGGCCGACCCTAGTCGGTCAAGGTGGCATGCCCGTGTCACCATAGTGTTCGTGTCTCAGTTCTGAGAATTTTGGTATTTTCTGGTTCGCGTTTGAGCAGTATTTTGGATTTTCAGAAGAGTTTGATCTTGACTGAAAATCTCGATTTTGCTCGTACGAACAATATTTAAAAAAAATAAAAAAAATAAATAAAAAAATATATATATATTAGAATAATAATATTTTACTATTTTCCGTGAGTAGCCTAGTCGGTCATGTGACCATTCGACTTTTTGGCTTTTTGATGGTTTGAGAAATATTTGAGAAAATATGAAAAACTAGGGTTTTTGCTCAAACGAAGGAGTTTCATGAGATGAAGGAAATAATAATAATGATAAAATAAGGGATCATAAGGTGTGGGACCGGCCACATCTAGGGCATGGCCGGCCGGATAGTAGGCCCAGTCCCGTGACACCTTTTCTTATTTTTAATTATTTTTCATCGTGTGAAGGAAATATGGAGAAACTGAGAGTTTTGCTCAAACGAGGGAGTTTGCTCAAATGAAGGAGTTTTCATGAGATTAGGAAAAATAATAAAATAGAATAAAATAAAAGGGAGAGGAGTGGGACCGGCCACGGCAGCATGACCGGCCGGCCGGTGGTCCCGGTCCCTTTAGGCGCCTCTTTATTATTATTTTTCTTCCCTATTTTGCATAGGTTTCATTGTTTGTCCATATTTTTGAATGCTCATTCGTGCGTTTGGGTGCTCGTTCGTGCATTATTGCTAAGCACACTCGCACCATTTTCCCGAGGCTTACTCGGTGGTGGTTCAGATGCCCGTACGTCGAATATTTATTACTAACCCATGGAATTCTGCTGGGAAAAGCCATGAATTGAAGTAATGAAATATTATAATGAACGTAGAATATTTTCTAGTAATTTAGTTGATGAATCTTGCGACTAGAAATAATTAATTGATGGCTCTATACTAGCGGGCAAGCTGTCTAAGAGCATTATAATTATTCGAAATCGAGGTATGAGCTAGTTGAAGCGTAATACTCGATTTGAATGTTTATTCTGTAAAATCATGGAACATTGCGACATCCTGAAGACGTTATTGCTCTATACTAGTGGTTAATACATCTAGGATCCGTCCAATCATTTTTGATTTTATACATAAGTGATTACTGAAATTGCTCAGTATTGATGAAATATACGAAAGAGCTCAGTTGAGAGACTTGAATAACTGTATATTCATATATGCTCTGAGAGGCAATACACTCAGTCAGAGGTTCTAATGGATGTTCTGAGAGGCAATACACTTAGTGATCATCGTGGCATGAGCTTTCATGCTTAAATGAGAGACATGAGTCTCAATACATCAAGAATATGTAAGGCTATGATTTTACGATTTTAGCCTTTGTCAAAAAATCACCATCCACCATCAACATTAATTCCCCTGCTTAGTGAGGGACAGTCATGTTCCCAAGTCAGCATTGGATGGTGATTTTTTAGCCATAGACGAAATAAGTAATTGAACTTAGTCGTAAAAAAGAATTTACCGGATTTTCGATTTGCTCCAATGATGTCGCGTACGAGCGAGCTGTTGCTTGAATGAAGATCCCAGTAGCATGATAGAGCATCGTCTAACGAGCATAAATTGGTGTGGCACTGCTGATTCGGGTGGTGGAACGCTCAATCTTGGTTGGTTTAGCATATGGGCCCGGCCCAAGAAAGGAAATCCTTGTGGAACTAGGTTTTGGAAATAAAATTTGATATAAAAGGGATAAGCACCTTTTTTTTTTTTTAATTTCTTTTCAAATGACCGACCAGCACCTCCCTCTCTCCTTCATCTCCTTCACGTCCAAGCAGCAGGAAGGGAAGCAGGAATTTTTTTTCCGGAGTTCGTCGTCGCCGTCCGACCATCCGGCCGGCACCGACTAGGTACGTGAATTATTATTATTCCAGAAGTTTGTAACTTGTTCATGAGTTTTTCATGTTAAAAAATTACATATATATGCATACATATAGGTGTGGGTTTTTTCACAAAAAATTCTTGTTTTAGGAACGAATGTTCGTTCGTTCGTTTAAGAAACGAACAATAATCCCCGACATAGGATAGATTTTTTTTGAAATAGACCAGATTCTAGTGATAAAATTTTGTTTATGAGCTTTCATGAAAACCACAATTTTATTTTTATGTGTGAATTCTCACAAAATTGGAATAAACCCTCGTTTCAAAGACGAATGCTCGTACGAGGGAAAAGTTGTTTTCTTTTTTTTTTTCATCAAAAATACGTGACATACTCACAATTTTTTTTTATTTACGTGAGTTTGTTTACGTCAATTTTTTTTTTAAAGAAATACATGAGTAATTCACGTTTTATATTATTTATTTATTTTTGAAAATCAACACATTGATTTTGAATAATCATTAAAAGTAGACAATTATTTATGATGTAATACTGTCTTGGCGAGAGCTTTCACATTTCGATAGTGGATATTCACACGATGAAAAATTAGTGGATGTTCACACAGTGAAAACTATGTTCACGGTTTTATGAAAAATCAAGTTTTGATTCTTGAATAATGAGTTGTGCTCGTGTTTGCAGGTTTGAAGAAACGAGCAAGTTTTGAAGTATTAACTCTTGTATCACAATCACTACTGTTAGTGGAATCGTAAGCAGGTAAGAGTTGGAAAGTTACCATTTTGTAGACGTTGATGTGAGCATCCTCATTATTTCGTTGTGCTTTAATTCCACTGCTTTGATGAAATTTGCACCTATGAATGGCATATTGAACTAGAATGTTGTATGGATGTCACGACTACTTTGCAGAGATGTCGAACTATGGTTATGAGACTCCTTTAATTGACGAAGAGGAAGAAGCGGTGACTAAGAGCACTCCAAACATGGATGACACTGCTTCAATCGATGAAGAGGAAGAATCGGTAATCAAGAATACTCTAATGCGAATGGCGAATTTTTTGTAATTCAATATAGACTCGAGAAACGTCTTCCAGGCTCTTCATTTCGTCTTCTTATCAATCCTAGGGACATTACTCAAAAGAAATTAGTATCTCCTCGAGCGATAATTCGATTAAGATGCAAGGAGGACACTATTCTGCTTCACTTATAGAGTTTAAGCTTTCTCGAAGACCTTTAGAAGAATTTTCTGGATGGACGAGACATATGTTAGGATACAATCATGTCCGAGCCATGTCGGATCGTGCACAGGTGACAAGGGCTATTCAAGAAGCTAGAGACTTGTTTATTTATCACGATGTGCGAGGTATGGTAGCTTTGCTTGGTCGCTGGTGTATTCCTATGCATACTTTCATATGCATATGGGGAGAGTTTACCATCACTTTGGAGGATGTGGTTGCTTTATTGAGCCTTCCAGTTACGGGTAATCTTCCTGAAGGACTTTCAACAGAGGAGACTGCAATATCTAACATCTTGACAGCTAAGATGCACGACCTTAACCAATTATCCAACAAATTTTGTTATGCTCAATGGTTAAGGCATTGGTGGCCGAGAGATAGGATTTCTGGTAGCCCGTCGATGGTACATTAACCATTGCGGCTTTCTTGTGCTTGTGGTTGTACATGGATGTACTTGAAGATAGTGGAAACTTGTTAAAACCATTTGTGATCCCTTTTGGTATTAAGATGGCCTAAGGTGAGAGAATTCCCATTGGTAGTCTATTCTTGGGTTCGTTATACTCCAATTTAGACTCCTTAGTTGTAGACTCCAGCATCTCCAATGGTTTTATGAAAATTGAATCTTATGTCAATTCAATGTTTCTCCAAGCCTTAATGTGAGAACTTTTCAAGAATTATGCACGGATCTCTCGTAGCGTCTTGCAAGGAACGAATGTTGATACTCGTCATGCTTTCTCCGAGAAGGATAATGCATTAGTCCACAAAACATCCTCGACTCGAGACACGCCTCACCGATATGTTAGACAACGAATCTGAGTTTAATTTTCTTCTGTGGGTAAGGATACATCTTCACGTTTCTTAGTTGATTACTTCCAATGTTGGAGAAAATACTACTTTGGTATCTAGTACAAACCTGAATGTTGGCGAGAGATCTTTCATGCTAAGTTGCACTCTTAGTTATTTGGTATCGATAATACATGGAGAATTCCTTGTGGAAGAGTATAATATTGACAGAGCAGCACGTCAAATGGGTCTTGACCAATGTGTTCCGAAAATTCGAAAGAATAAACCATAGTCGCATATGCAAGTCCGGGTTATGTAGACTTCTGGATCTAGCAACTTGAGCGCCTCCACGACTTTATAATGGCTGCTCAGACTCCCTCACAAGAGCCTCCTACTGTGGTAGGTCTTTAAACAAGCATACGACTATGTCAAACTGCAAGTGCACAACGTCTATTGTAGCCAGAGCAAATACAGGTCGATCCCACAGAGACAAGGTGGGTGTAGAATGGATACCAAAGTCTTCCTATACTGATTCAATGATAAGTAACAAAAAGGGGGTTTTGTTGTGTCGATACGACAAGATGATAATGGAGATTACAACAGTAACATAAATGAGCAATAACAAAGATGTTAACACTGAGAATGAAGGTACTAGAATTGTCAAATCCACCACTAACTCACACTATGTATTCAACTAATTATACTACTCTTGTTATTGTAACAGATAAGGGTGAAGATTCAAGTCTGCCACTTACCATAGGTGTTTCACCAATGGAAAATTCAATCACAGCTAAAGTATCAATCCGGATCACTATCCGCCTAATTAAGCACAACTATTCAAGGGATTAACAACAGTATCTAAAGCATGAGGTTGCGGCACAATCAAAGACACGGTGTGATCCTAACTACAATGGATGTCGACATACCTTTGTGAGAGCAAAGTATTGAAGTACTAAGATTAAAACTATCCTAACAATTTTAAGCATTCAAGAGCAACACATTTAGCATGAATAACATAGCAGGAAGCTAGGGCTTCATCTAAACCCTAGCAAATGGATTTAGAACACACTGAAGATGATTAAAACACAAATTATATTATGAAAACTATAAATTGATCCAACTAAATTCGGATGATTTGTTACACAACAATAGCTCCTATCTATACATCAATTTCTTCTCAAATACTAGAATTTGATAATTTAGAGAACAACCACTCACCCAAAACGTGTTTTCCGACAAACCCCCTCTGCAATTCAGACCTGCAACTCTTGTTTTGATGTTTGCTTTAGCTATTAAAGATAACCCTAACTATATCTCTCTCAGTCATAGCTTCTAGGGTTAATGTTTTGGAGAAGAAGCTATGATAGAGATAGATAGAGATTAGGAGGTTGATTGATGGCTCTTGAGAAGGTGGTCGTGATCAGAGATTTGTCGGGGATGGAGTTGATTGATGGAGGTGAATTGGGAGTCTTGCAAAGCTTGTATGGAAGAAGAAAATGAGTGAGGGTGTGTTTGGTTTCTTCTCGTACAAGGGGAGGAGATAGGAATATATAGTGTTAGGAAGGTGTATTAAGATTTGATCCATTGGTTGGAGACGTCGTTGGATGCACAGAAGCTAAACCGAATCCGACGGCTCAGACTGAAATCGGGCTTGGGTCTTGGAATTTTATCTCTTCTAGGACCATGTCTTCTTCAAGGATAATATCTCAAGCCCACTTCTAGTTTTGAGTCGTGCAAACTACATTCTTCACTCGCGGATGAGATGCAGAAGATATTCTTCACTCACATTCTAGTAGGAGCTTTGTTGTCTTTCTTCCGTTGTCATCAATTGCCTGCTTCTTTTGACCTCTCTATTCATCCAAGCTTTATTTAGTACCTAAAAATACAAAATTAATTAGTACAAGTATTTATTCTTGAAAACAATGAAAATACAGAATTTGGGATAATATATGATTTTAAAGCGCAAAAGATGAGTTAACTTCCAATAAAAAGGTGTACAAATATGCAATATTTGGCACTCATCAAATACCCCCAAACCTGAATTTTACTTGTCCTCAAGTGAAACAGAAATTAAGAAATCCTAACTATACCCTTTGTCATTTGGTCTCTCGAATGCATTTAGCATATGCACTAAGCCTTTAAACCCCTAGGTATCCCTATTGGACGAGTTGTAGTCTCGTGAGGGTTTACCAGAGGTGTACCCAAAAAACCTTCTCCAACTTCAGAGCGTAATGGAGTCCCAAGCATCCAAGGAGCTATGAGGACATAGAATTTCCGCATGCTAGTAATAAGAAGTTAGAACTACCAAAGAACGCATTCTCATCCTTAAGAGTTGAGCGAGAAATAACCATACCATATGAAAGAATTCGGGTTCGAGAGTGATCACAAGCCTCGACTTCTACCTCACCAATAGGGTTTTATGAAAATTGCACTCAAAAAGACCGCTTTTTTAGTCTCTCATGTGTGCAGGCAGGAATAAAGAGAGAAATCCCGCACACGTTGAATGGTGGGAAGGAAAACCTTCCGAAATAATTTCTAGAGACTCCACAAAATTTGTGGACAAAAAGAATCTTTTTCTGATGATCTATAAGAAAGGAAATCAATCATTAGCAAGAATAGGAGTACTCACTTACCTTCACATCCGATCGGCAATTAACACCACTCTCACAGCATCCATAGAAATGTCTTCAATCTTCGGTCTTCAACTGTTGATGATGAACTTCTGAACTTCGTATAACCTTGACAATTTCTAATTATTCTCTTCAATTTCTTGTTGCTTGAAATTTCCTCTTAAATTCTTCTTTACCATGGTGCTTATTAAACAAAACTATAAACAAACTGGATTTTTTTTTTTTTTTTGATTACTAAAAATAACAAAATAATAATGAAACTACTAAAACCATGGATGAAGGACTTTATCACTTAATTTTTTTTTCACAACTGGTATTGTCTTGATTTCATAAACTCCACTAATTCTCATATTCTTTTCTTTTCTTTGCAATTGTAAAATACCTCTTCAAATGTGCATAGAATTCTGCTCTTTGTACCGTATCTTTACTTTGAATAAGAATTTTACTTTTCCTTGTATTGTTGCATGTAAACCTCGGACTATTTCAATCTTTCTTCATAAAATCTGACGTTGCTCTGCTTGTTGATGATGATGTGTTTCTATGGATCTATGGATGTTGTCGAGTGAGAGAGAATGGTGCTAACTCCAAATCAAACTACAAGAAGGAGTTTTCATCTTTAGACGTCATCCTCATGATTGACGAAATTAGCACTCAAGAGATCAAAAATAGTGCTGAAAGTGGTGCGAAGTTGGGTAGCTCACCATTCCTACCCGGAATTTATGTACGGTGACACACACTCTAAAAGGACTTTTTAGATAATCACAAAAAATGAAGGTTGGTGCCTCGCTTGATGTAAAAATAGGTAGTCTCCACTAAGGGTGATCACAACTCTAATACCAAATAACTTTGCTGCACCTAATTTGCCCACCGGCATGGTTAAATCCAACTTTAACGCTCTAACAACTAATAAACCCGATCGTGTTCTCTAGTTCTTCCAAGTTCAGTTATTTCGGTCACACTCTCTATGTAACCATAGCTAGAAGCATGCTAGTGACTCTAAAATCTCTAAAAGTTGGAGGTTTTATGCAAATATTTACAAATATTTTGATTTTTTTTTAAATGCAAAAGACTAAAAACTCTATATCCAAAATACTCCTATATGAAAAATACTCCCCCAAACCTAAATCTAACATTGTCCTTAATGTTTCAGCATAAGAGCAGAATTACAACAACATACCATGAGAACAAGGCAGAGCAGATTTAAAGGAAAGAGATTACCATATGCAAAAGGATGGTGCTAAACCAGAAATGGGCGAATGCTTTGGGAGCAAACAACAAGAGTTTGGTTAGCACACATTACAATTATGCAAAAAGAAAAAGAAAAGGGAAAGAGAATGGACTTTTAATCTATATGTATGTACACAGGTGAACTAGTTTAGTCCACATAAACGGGGTCGTCCAAGTCGGTGGTCTCAACACGGTGGAAAATACTCCGAGAAATGGTTTTAATCTCGACCATTGACCTTGAAGATGCTCTTGGTTCTTTGTATTTTCAAGTTCTGACTCCATGAGGGAAAACAGTAAGTACCACGAATGGTACGTACCATCGAAACGTAACTGACCTGGAAAGAGATGCAGACGAGTGTTGTAAAATAAAACTTTTTGACCAGGCGTGAAAGACTTGCGAGAATGCGCTTGTCATGAAACACTTTCATTCTATTTTTGTACATTTTGGCACTATCATAAGCGTCATTTCTTAGTTCTTCTAACTCATTGAGTTGAAGTTTCCTTTGGTTACCAGACCTTATCAAGATCAATGTTCAATTTCTTAATAGCCCAATATGCTCGATGTTCTAACTCTACAGGTAGATGACATGCTTTACCATACACAAGTCTATAAGGGTACATGCCAATAGGAGTTTTGTACGCAGTTCTATAGGCCCACAAAGCATCATTTAAGCGTAAAGACCAATCTTTCCTAGTTGGATTAACCGTCTTTTAAAAAATGTGATTAATTTCTCTATTAGAAACTTCTACTTGGCCACTGGTCTGAGGATAGTATGGTGTTTCTACCTTATGTGTGATTCCATACTTGCGCATAAGTGATTCAAAAGGTCTATTGCAAAAATGAGTACCACCATCACTGATTATCGCTCTAGGTGTTCCAAAATGAGAGAAAATGTTTTCTTTAAGAAAATAAAGAACTACTTTATGGTCATTTGTTTTGGAGGCAATGGCTTCTATCCACTTAGAGACATAATCAACAACAACAAGAATGTATAAATTACCTTCAGAGTTAGGAAAGGGACCCATGAAATCAATACCCCATACATCAAACAATTCAATAATCAAAATAGGTTGTAAGGGCATCATGTTTCTTCTTGAGATACTACCTAATTTCGGCATCGGTCACACGCAAACACGAATGCATGACTATATTTGAACAATGATGGCCAATAGAAACCACTCTGTAAGATCTTTGCAGTAGTTTTCTTGGCGCTAAAATGGCCTCCACATGCATGGTCATGACAGAAAGAGATGACATCTCTTTGTTCAGAATTGGGGACACATCTCCTAATGAGTTGGTCATGGCAGTATTTAAACAAGTATGGGTCATCCCAAAAGAAATATTTCACTTCAGCCAAGAATTTAGAGCGGTCTTGTCTAGACCAATGCAAGGGCATTCTTTCACCAATAAGGTAGTTAACAATATCAGCAAACCAAGGCATTTCAGACACAAGCATCAATTGTTCGTCAAGGTATGATCCTCTAATAAGCAAGGATTCATCAACAAATTCAACATTCAACCTAGACAAGTGATCATCAATAACATTTTCAGACCCTTTCTTATCTCGAATTTCGAGATTGAACTCTTGTAACAAGAGTATCCATCGAATGAGACGAGCTTTAGCATCTTTTTTAGACAAAAGACATTTCATTGCAGCATGGTCAGAATATATGATGACTTTAGAACCTATCAAGTAAGATCTAAACTTATCCAATGCAAACACAATATCTAGCAATTCTTTCTAAGTTGTTGAATAATTTAGTTGAGCATCATTAAGTGTTTTACTAGCATAGTATATCACATAGGGGAGTTTGTCTACTCGCTGTCCTAAAACCGCTCCTACAACATAGTCAGACGCATCACACATAATTTCAAATGCTAAGGTCCAATCATGTGGTCCGACTATAGGGGAAGATGTGAGAAGAGCTTTCAATTGCTCCCATGCTTCTTTACAAGCGTCATTAAAGACAAACGTAGCATCTTTTGCAAGAAGACTACACAAGGGTCTTGAAATTTTACTAAAGTATTTGATGAATCGGCGGTAAAAATCGGCATGTCCCAAGAATGATATTATCTCCCTCACAGAGCGAGGTTGAGGCAAGTGTTGAATGAGATCAACTTTAGCTTTATCTACTTCTACTCCCTTTTCAGAAATGATATGCCCTAGTTCGATGCCTGAGTTAACCATGAAGTGACATTTTTCCCAATTCAAAACCACATTCTTTTCTTTACATCGATTCAACACAAGAGTAAGATGATGCAAACATTCATCAAAAGAAGACCCAAAGACAGAAAAATCATCCATGAAAATTTCAAGAAATTTATCTACCATGTCAGAAAAGATGCTCATCATGCAACGTTGAAAAGTAGCGGGTGCATTACACAACCCAAAAGGCATACGACGATAAAAAAAATATACCATAAGGACAGGTAAATGTGGTCTTTGGTTGGTCTTCTGGTGCTATGTGAATTTGGTTATAACCTAAATAGCCATCTAGGAAACAATAGTGACTATGTATTGACAACCTTTCTAACATTTGGTCAATGAAGGGAAGAGGAAAGTGGTCTTTCTTTGTTACTGTGTTCAACTTCCTATAGTCAATACAAACTCGCCACCCTGTGATCACACGAGTGGGGACAACCTCATTCATTTCATTTTGTACTACAATAATGCCAGACTTTTTGGGTACAACTTGAATGTGACTGACCCACTGGCTATCTAGAATTGGGTATATGATACCTGCATCAAGCAATTTAAGAATCTTCAAGATTTATGTGATGCATGCAAATTGTGGGACTTATACCTTTAAGGTCTGATATGGTCCAACCTAAGGCCTCTTTATGTTCTTTAAGCACTTCTAAAAGTTTACTTTCCTGTTTCGTGTCTAGACATGAGGCAATAATCACAGGCAAAGTATCAGAAGAACCTAAGAAAGCATACTTTAGAGTATCAGGAAATGGTTTCAAATCAAGCTTAGGTGGTTTAATAAGAGATGGGGCATATTTGGAATCAGAGAGTGGAAGTGGTTCCACCGCAGTCTGCCATTTAGCAATATCCATGGGTGACACAGATTCAAGCAAAGAGTGCACTTCACAAATGTACTTAGAATCAAAGAGATCTAAGTCAAAGTTATATAAACATGCTTGCAAAGGGTCCACAGATAAGATGTCAGGCAATGAGTCTTGGATCAGACTCTCAATCATAACCTCATGCAATTCATTATCATCAAAATCCATAGGTTGTTGGCTAACCCGAAAAATATTTAATTCCACAGTCATGTTTCCAAATGACAAGTTTAACACTCCATTTCGACAATTTATGATAACATTGGACGTCGCCAGAAAAGGACGTCCTAAAATGACAGGGATGTGACAGTCTGAGTTTTGCACAAGTTGAGTGTCTAGAACAATGAAGTCCACAGGGAAATAAAATTTATCAACCTTGATTAACACATCTTAAACAATACCACGAGGGATTTTGACAGATCTGTCCGCTAATTGTAGCATAACAGGAGTGGGTTTCAGCTCCCCAAGACCTAACTGCTCATATGCAAAAGGTTCAAACTTGCGCCTAAGTCTAACAAAGCCCTATCGATTATATGGTCACCTATAGTGCATGTGATAGTTGGGCTACCTGGGTCTTTAAACTTAGGTGGGGTCTTGTTTTGAATAATTGATCTCACCTTTCAGTGAAAAAGGCACGCTTATGCACATGATGTTTTCGTTTTTGTGTGCATAGATCTTTCAAGAATTTAGCATAAGCAGGTATTTGTTTGATCGCTTCGAGAAAAGGAATATTTATATTGACTCGCTTAAATATTTCTAACATCTCATTGTACTGGTTACTTCCTTTTTTCTGCACTAACCTTTGTGGGAATGGAGCAACAAGCATGCATACAGTTATCACAAGTTCAAAGATTGACTGTTGAACAGTAAAGTTATGATCTCAGCAAGCAAAGAATGCAATCAGATACCACAAAATCAGGCTTATGGATACCAAAAACTGCAGGAGTTCAGTATTGCTCAGCAGGGTAGCTAGTTTATTAGGCCAACATAGTTTATCATTCACACAGTAACAGTAAAAAGAGGTTCGAGAACGATACCGTCGGTATAAACCGGGTTTAGGCACTATCACATATTGCGATGTTCCCTTTTCTCATCTTCTTTGGTTTTTTACAGCGTCACAGGCACCTGGTAACTCAACAAAAAGTCACAGTTTCTCAAAAATGGACAGATAAAGCAAGGAAAAGACAGTATATGCACTCAGTATGACGAACATTGAGAGGAATCTACAGCACGTCAGTGACTTTGTTCGACAGATAGATGAGCAGAATAGATCAAACTGCTTTCAACCCATGGTGCTATTAGCAAAGTCAAAAGAGATAGAGACGAAACGTAACGTGAGCGAGGAATAGAAGTTTCACAAGGAGATAGTAACTAAGAGCGAGTTTATGCTGTCATAGGATTATGCAAATGAACTGCAGAACAATTTAAATGCAAAAGTGACAGGATGCAGTTGCATGAGTTTCAGAATCACAACAGTTTGAGAGCTACAGAACCAAGAGTTTCGACCAATATACAACCTAAGCTACAAAATATCGATAAATAAAGATGCAGCTAACTCAAACTAAAACAATATGCAGTTCTGTGATGAAACTAAAATTAAAAACTACATCATGAGATGCAGGATAAACAAGTGGATTTAACAGCTAAGTTATGCTATAACAAAAAAAACTAAAATTTAAATAAGTATATATACAGCCTACAGATACAATTATGCGGATGACAATGGAAAGATAAAAACTATAGTTACTACAACTAAAATGTTACAAAACTAAGCTACAGCTACAATACAGGCTACATATTATAGTAACTAATGAACTGAAAAACAAAACAAAAAAGAGACTAACAACTATGATCAGGAGCTTTGCAGGATTATGACGCAGACACTTAACTGAAACAAAACTAGCAACTACAGAAAGTATTAAAGAGATGATTATACACAGATGGTTGAAATAACTAAGTTAAACTGATGATAGATAATTCTGAGTAAACAACAATCCCACATCAACTTTACACATAATATTGAACCACAAACTGAACAACTACAGAAGATCTAATATGCTAAACAAAATACAGGGATAAGATTATCTCACAACACTATGATGCTGGTATGAGATGAAACGATGATGCAGTCTACTGAAAAATTTAAAATTACAACTATCAGTAACAACAGGATGCAATGATCTAACACATATATACAAGAAATATACTAGAAATCAGTAAAGAGGAACTTTAGATCAGCTGCACCGCCACCGAGTCCCCGACAGCGGCGCCAAAAACTTGGTAGGTCTTTAAACAAGCCTACGAGTATGTCAAACTGCAAGTGCACAACATCTATTGTAGACAGAGCAAATACAGGTCGATCCCACAGAGACAAGGTGGGTGTAGAATGGATACCAAAGTCTTCCTATACTGATTCAATGATAAGTAACAAAAAGGGGGTTTTGTTGTGTCGATACGACAAGATGATAATGGAGATTACAGCAGTAAAATAAAGGAGCAATAACAAAGATGTTAACACTCATAATGAAGGTACTAGGATTGTCAAATCCACCACTAACTGACACTATGTATTCAACTAATTATACTACTCTTGTCCTTGTAACAGATAAGGGTGAAGATTCAAGTCCGCCACTTACCTAAGGTGTTTCACCAATGGATAATTCAATCACAGCTAAAGTATCAATCCGGAGCACTAACTGTCTAATTAAGCACAACTAGTCAAGGGATTAACAATAGTATCTAAAGCATGAGATGCAGCACAATCAACACAGTGTAATCCTAACTACAATGGATGCCTGTCATACACCGTGAGAGCAAAGTATTGAAGTACTAAGATTGAAACTATCCTAACAATTTTAAGCATTCAAGAGAAACACATTTAGCATGAATAACATAGCAGGAAGCTAGGGCTTCATCTAAACCCTAGCAAATGGAATTAGAACATACTGAAGATGATTAAAACACAAATTATATTATGAAAACTAGCAATTGATCCAACTAATTAAATTCAGATGATTTGTTGCACAACAGTAGCTCCTATTTATACATCAATTTCTTCTCAAATACTAGAATTTGATAATTTAGAGAACAACCACTCACTCAAAACGTGTTTTCCGACAAACCCCCTCTGCAATTCAGACCTGCAACTCTTGATTTGATGTTTGCTTTAGCTATTGAAGATAACCCTAGCTATATATCTCTCAGTCATAGCTTCTAGGGTTGTTGTTTTGGAGAAGAAGCTATGATAGAGATAGATATAGATTAGGAGGTTGATTGATGGCTCTTGAGAAGGTGGCCAGGATCAGAGATTTGTCGGGGATGGAGTTGATTGATGGAGGTGAACTGGGAGTCTTGCAGAGCTTCTAGGGAAGAAGAAAACGAGTGAGGGTGTGTTTGGTTTCTGCTCGTACAAGGGGAGGAGATAGGAAGCTATGGTGTTAGGAAGGTGTATTAAGATTTGATCCATTGGTTGGAGACGCCGTTGGATGCACAGAAGCTAAACCGAATCCGAAGGCTCATACTGAAATCGAGCTTGGGTCTTGGAATTTTATCTCTTCTAGGCCCATGTATTCTTCAACGCTAATATCTCAAGCCCAATTTTAGTTTTGAGTCGTACAAACTACATTCTTTACTCGCAGATGAGATGCAGACGATATTCTTCACTTACTTTCTAGTAGGAGCTTTGTTGTCTTTCTTCCGTTGTCATCAATTCTCTGCTTCTTTTGACCTCTCGATTCTTCCAAGCTTTATTTAGTACCTAAAAATATAAAATTAATTAGTACAAGTATTTATTCTTGAAAACAATGAAAATACAGAATTTGGGATAATATATGATTTTAAAGCGCAAAACATGAGTTAGCTGCCAATAAAAAGGTGTAGAAATATGCAATATTTGGCACTCATCATACTGCTGAGATGATCTCCGTTCGTCCGAGATTGAAATATCCTTCTGGCGGCAATAAATGAGAAACACTTCCAAGATGTTCACCAGTAAGTATTTTTCTTATGATCTTGCAAAGATATAATAATTGTATCTTGATCATTCCATTAACTTTACCACAGGATGGTCGTGTTGTGAGACCTCAGATTGATGTGAATTTCTCGGAAATAGCAGCAAGCCTTCGGGGTGGAGAATCCAGAAGTAAGGATTACAGGATGATACCGAACACTGTAAAGTCCCCAGTTGTCTCTTTGGTGAGTTGTTAGCGCTTCTTCCATCATGACTTTTTCTTGTCCGCTTAATTAGGATCAAAACAAATATTTGTTAATTTGTTTCAGATTTTTGCTCCATCAAGCATTGACGGTTTTCGACTCGTTCCTGGGCAAGCAACTCATGAATCTAGTACCACCGATGAGGAAGAAATTGATGTACGTATTTTCCTTGTACGATCAATTATGGTATTTATCGAATGAAGTAGTTATGATTGTTGTTGATATACCCAGGAGGAGAATACCATGGATAATGAAGGTACTGATGACGCTCGCTCATCCTCAGAGGACGGTGAAGAAGAGGATTCTCAAGCCCCGGAGCCAAATGAAAATAATAATGCTTCCAATAATAATGTTGGTAATCTTAACTCCTCGAACGGTTTAGATACCACTCAAGTAAGTATTTGTTTTGCATAATATTCATAGAAGTATAAGATTGCTGATTTCTGAATGAATTAATGATAATCCATATGAATGAATATTGCTCATTTGATGAATTACTGAATATTGATAGTTGAATCAATATTGTTAGCCTGAGAAAATATTGCTCATTTGAGTAAATATTACTCGTTTGAAGAATTATTGAATATTGATAGTTGAATCAATATTGCTAATTTTAGAAAATATAGCTCGTCTGAGCAAATATTGCTCAGGTGAATAATTAAATATTAATAGTTAAACCAATATTCCTAGCCTGAGCAAATATTGCTCGTTTCATTAATTACTGGTAGCGCGATGAAATAAAATATTAATTTAAAATATTGGTAGCTGGACCAAATATAATTAATTAAAATGTTGATTGCTGGATCAACATAAAAATATTGGTGTTTGAACCAGTTCAGAATTATGCTTTGTAGAGCACTTGGTTTGAAACCCTAATTTTGATCGATTGTTGATCAATTGATGGTTTACTGAAAATTAATCACTGAGTGAGAGAGGGAATGGCTACATAGGATGATGGCCCGACCGTGTAGCGCATTGGTGATCGAATGAACATACACCAAAGTCCTTTGAAGACCATTGGTAAAAGGATGATTAAATACTGGTTTAATCATTTATTGAAATAATGCTCGCCCGAGCATTATGCAATAAAACCTAATCATGGTTGGAAAGAGTTTGAACCCAATTATGAATGTAGAAGGTTAATTAGGTCAAAATTGTGAAAGAGTGTGGGACCGGATCCTTGCAAGCCTAAGGTCCGACCCTGGTCGGTCAAGGTGGCATGCACGTGTCTCAGTCCTGAGAATTTTGGTATTTTCTAGTGCGCGTTTGAGAAATATTTTCGGTTTTCAGAAGAGTTTGATCTTGACTGAAACTCTTGATTTTGCTCGAATGAGTAGGAAAAACTTTGCTCGAAAGACCAATATTTTGAGAATATTATAATAGTAATATTTTAATATTTGTCGTGAGTAGCGTAGTCGGTCATGTGACCATTCGACTTTTTGGCTTTTTGATGGTTTGAGATATATTTGAGAAAATATGAAAAACTATGGTTTTTGCTCAAACGAAGGAGTTTCATGAGATGAAGGAAATAGTAATAATGATAAAATAAGGGATCATAAGGTGTGGGACCAGCCACGGCTAGGGCATGGCTAGCCGTCTAGTAGGCCCGGTCCCGTGACACCTTTCCCCATTTTTAATTATTTTTCATCGTGTGAAGGAAATATGGAGAAACTAAGAGTTTTGCTCAAACGAGGGAGTTTGCTCAAATGAAGGAGTTTTCATGAGATTAGGAAAAATAATAAAATAGAATAAAATAAAAGGTAGAGGCGTGGGACCGGCCACGACACTATGACCGGCCGGCTGGTAGGCCCGGTCCCTTTAGGGCCTCTTTATTATTTTATTATTAATATTTTTCTTCCCTATTTTGCATAGGTTTCCTCATTTGTCCATATTTTTGAATGCTCGTTCGTGCGTTTGGGTGCTCGTTCGTGCATTATTGCTAAGTACACTCGCACCATTTTTCTGGGGCTTACTTGGTGGTGGTCCAAATGCCCGTACCTCGAATATTTATTACTTACCCATGGAATTCTGCTGGGAAAAGCCATGAGTTGAAGTAAGAAATATTATAATGAACGTAGAATATTTTCTAGTAATTCAGTTGATGAAGTCTTGCGACTATAAATTATTAATTGATGGGGTCTATACTAGCAGGCAAGCTGTCTATGAGCATTATAAAATTCGAAAAATCGAGGTATGAGCTAGTTGAAGCGTAATACTCGATTTGAATGTATATTCTGTAAAATCAGGGAACATTGCGACATCCTGAAGACGTTATTTCTCTATACTAGTGGTTAATACATCTAGGAGCCGTCCAATCATTTTCGATTTTATACAGACGTGATTACTGAAATTTCTCAGTATTGATGAAATATACGAAATGGCTCAGTTGAGAGACTTTAATAACTGTATATTCATATATGGTCTGAGAGGCAATACACTCAGTCAGAGTTTCTTATGGATGTTCTGAGAGGCAATACACTCCGAGATCATCATGGCATGAGATTTCATGATTAAACGAGAGACATGAGTCTCAATACTCGTCTGATTACTGGATCAGGAATATGAAAGGTTATGATTTTACGATTTTAGCCTTTGTCAAAAATCCACCATCAACAAGAGCCTTGCGAGGTTCAAGAGTTGTTAGGATCGCGATGGTAACTGAATCGATTGGAGAGGGATTCGGTTTTAACTAAATTCCAGTCCAAAGTCTGATAGTATGCTAGTGTCCGTGAAGGCTTATTATAGCTTGGTGTTCAAATCTGGACATGGTCCCATGGTTTTTCTGCAGTTGCGGTTTCCTCGTTGTCAAAACTTCTGGTGTCTTGTGTTTTTCCTTTTCCCCATTATATTGTTTATCTTTGTAATTGGATTTACGCAAATTGTACGTATTCAATCTTAGTAGATACGTCTATCTAATTGTGATCGATTACGAGACTCGTTTCTTGTAGAATTCGTATGTTGAAAGATAGATAACAAGTTTAATTACTTGGCAGAATTTGATGAGTGCCAAATATTGCATATTTCTACATCTTTTTATTGGCATTTAACTCATCTTTTGTGCTCCAACTCTCTATTTTATCCCGAATTTGGAGTTTTCACTGTTTTAAAGAATACATTTTTTTTACTAATTAATTTTGTGTTTTTAGGTACTAAATAAAGCTTGGATGATTTGAGAAGCCAAAAGAGCATAGGAATGGTAGCTAAAAACTATGGAAGAGAGACAACGCAAGGCTCCCGCGAGAAGGCTGTGAAGCGTGAAGGAATAACGCGTAAAGAGCTTCCGCATTCCGCTTGCGCACCTTCCGCAATCCGTTTGCACTCGCTCCGCAAGCCATTTGCAAAGCCTAAACCGAGACATGGACTTGGTAGAGAACCCAAGACCCAAACCCATATCCAGATCCGAGATAGCAGAATTGATACAGCTGCTTGATCTAACGGCACCTCCACTCGAAATATCAAATCATGATACAACTGCTCAACACTCGAGTCGCCTCTCTTCTTTTCCATGTCGAACAGAAATCCAATCTTTTACCCTTCATTTCTCATTAATCCGCTTGCAGAACCACCAGTACCATCTCCTTCAATAACTCTATCGTTCAACCTCTACCACCCTCATTAGCGCCATCAATTAAGCCTCTAATTCCTATCTCTCTCAACCTTATCTCCTTATCAAGAACAGTAAACCTAGAAGCTAGGTTTGAGAGAGATAGAGTTAGGGTTATCTCTACAGTGGAGGAAACATCAAATTAATGAAGTTGCAGAGATGAATTGAAGAAAGGAAACACGTTCTGGTTATTGGGTCTTCATTAACTATGGAATTGAAGACGAATTGAGTGATTTTTTTATGTATAAATAGAGAAGGCAGTGTGATGTAAAACTCATGCTCGGATTAGCCGATGCACTAAGCTGTAGTTTATATTTGTTTTCAGTATTTTTATCATGTTCTAAATTCATCTTCTAGGGTTGAGATGAAGCCCTAGATTAATGTTTGATATTCATGCTCTTGATAATGATCTTGTTGTGCTTAAATGATTTAGAATAGAATTCAGTCTTAGGGGCTTCAACACTTTACTTTCACAGTGTATGTCATGCATCCATTGTAGTTAGAATAATCCTGTGTTGTAGAACTACAGCTCATGCTTCATCACATACATTGACCTTTTGATTAGTTGTGCCTTAAACAGACAGTTAATGCTTAGGGGAGATACCTTAGTTGCGACTGGATAATTCATATCAGAGTGACCTTAGATATACAGAATACTTGCATCTCCCCTGTTATCAATTAGAAGGACAAGTTTAGTATTATGAGTAGAATAACTAGTGTAAGTTAGTGGTGGACTCAGCTGCCCTAGTACCCTCTTCCCATTTGTTTTACTTACATCTTGCTTTGTATCCTGTTATACTATTTCGAGTTACAACCAACTTTGCTAGTCGTATCGACAAAACAACCCTTTGTGTTACTCTCAATTTGAATAAGTTCTGGTAATACTCTAACTTCAAATCTACACCCACCTTGTCCCTGTGGATCGACCTGTGCTTGCCCTGTGTTACATTAGGACACTGTGCACTTGCAGTTCTAATTGTAGGTATTGTTTAGAGACCTACCAGAATTCCGATTGGATTATTTGGATACGACTAGATTGATCTTGGATATTTATTTTTAAGATCGTCCAAGTACTCTTCTTAACAATCAGGTTCACGGACCCTTGTCTATATACAAACTGATTGAGAGGAGGTAGAGATATAAACTCTATATACATATTGTTAAGGATCATTCAGTTGGTTTACTTTTAATTGTATTAGGTTTTGTCCTTACAGGTTGCCGAACGAAAAAGTTGGTGGTGTACTTGGTACCCTGTGTTTTCAATGACAACTAAAATTTTATGTATAACAAATTTTATCTGTTTTAAAAGGAATGGAAAGTTGGCTTTGCTCCCGGTCCCGAGGGTTTTCAAAATTTGGTTTCTACAAGTCTCAATGGAATATTCTTGGTGATGATGTCCGTGATATGGTGAAGAATTTTTTACCTCTAAATTTATTCTTCAGTCCCTCAACAAGACATATATTTCTTTAATTCCTAAAACCAAGAAGCCTACAACTCCAGCTGAATTTAAGCCAATTAGTTTGTGCAATACTTCATACAAAATTGTCTCTAAAATCTTAGTTGCAAGAATGAAGCCACTTATGGACAGAATTGTGTCTCCTTATCAAGCAGCATATGTCTCTGGAAGATTAATAAATGATAATACTATCATTGCTCATGAATTAATACACTCAATGAAGAAGAAAGAAGGTGAGGGTGGTTGGTTGGCTTTAAAAGTTGATATGTCAAAAGCATTTGGCAGATTAGAATGGAGTTTTATCTTAAAAGTGTTGAGGAGTTTTGGATTTTGTGAGGACTGGATTCAGCTCATTCAGCAGTGTATCAGCACCACTACTCTATCAGTTTTACTCAATGGAAGTCCATGTCAAGAATTTAAACCTACAAGGGGTATAAGGCAGGGACATCCCTTATCTCCTTATTTGTTCATTCTGGCTATGGAATGGTTTTCAAGAACTGTATCTGAAGCTCATGTCTCAAAACGAATTCCAGGAATCAAAGCAGCTAGGGGTGTACCTCCTATTAATCACCTTCTCTTTTCATATGATTGCCTAATCTTTACTCATGCCAATTTAACCAAGTGTGACAAATAATCTACAAGTTATTGAAGATTTGGCTCACAATCTAGTCAAGTCATTAACTTTGACAAATCCTCGATTTTATTTAGTGATAATTTGGATCCTCTAAATGTGATACACTTAGTCACATTCTTGGAGTAAAGAATATGGAAGGCAAAGAAAAGTACACGGGATCTCCATTGCTTATTGGCGTGTCTAAGGTTAAGTCTTTTGAAGATATTAATTCGCTTTTGAAAGAAGACTTTCTAAGCGGCAAGGAGGAACTATGTGTCAAAATTTGGTAGATGAACTACGGTAAAATCATGACTCAATGCAGTCCCATCATATCAAATGAGTACATTCAAGATTCAAAAAAAGCTAATCAAGCGAGTTAGATTCTCTTCAAAGGAAATTTTTCTGGGGCTACAAATCAACTAGAGGCAACAATCCTATAGCTTGGGGTGATCTGTGTATTCTAAAAGAAATATGAGGATTGGATTTTAGAGATCTTGAAAAACTCAATTAAGCTCTCCTTACAAAAATGGCTTGGCGCATCTGTACTCAATCTGAGCTGCTGTGTGTTAAAATTCTAAAGGCTAAGTACTTCAAGAATGAAGAGTTTTTGCACATTCAACAAGATAAACATAACACGAGCTGGATTTGGAGAGGCATTGAAGATGGTCTTAAGAATCTTAAAGAGAACATTTGTATGCAAGTTCACAATGGTAAAAAAACTCACATATGGCTTGATAATTGGATTATTAATTTGGAGGATAAGCATATTCCTTCATGCCCAGACCATCAGAATTATGTGTATGTGTCTGAACTTATATCTGCTACTTCAAATACTTGGAATATGAGCTTATTACAATCTCTCTTTTCAGATGATGTAGTAGATAAAATATCAAGAATGCAGGTGAATATTAATGAAGAAGATACCATCATATGGAAACCAACCAGAGATGGCTTATTCACAGTTAAGAGCTCTTATAATAAATTGGTTGAGAGAAGTTTCCAACATCATGAAGCAACTAACATTGTCCCTAAGGATGTTTGGAAAGCTTTATGGAAAATGAAGGTGCCTCACAGGGTGAAGCTGGTTATATGGAAGTGTCTAAAAGAAATAGTGTAAACAAAAGATAAGACTGCTAGATTCAATAGCAATATACAAGAACACTGTGGAATCTGTAATCATCCTCTGGAGACTTTGTTTCATCTGCTGCTAGTCTGCCGACATGCAAGATTAGTTTGGAGAAGTTTAAATATTAATGTGGATGGAGTTGCTGCAAATTGTGGAAGTGTTAAATAATGGATAATCTCATGGTTTAGTAATATACATAACAATGGTGCAGAAGCAAACAATACATGGAGAATGACTTTAATGGTGGGATGATGGGTAATTTGGAAAGAAAGATGTGAACATGTCTTTCAAAACAAAACCCTAAACCACTGCTCTACAGTTACAAGGATTCAGTTTCATCTCAAGAATTTCAGTTTTGCAGCCAACAATATCACGACAGTGCAGCCTCAAGTTAACACTATAGATACATATGCCACTAATATTGCAAAAGTATTTGTTAATGCCTCGTTTGATCATCTGACTAATAATTACGGCATAGGTATGGTGCTTTTGTCTTCTATGTGTTTTGTGATGGATTTAAGGGATCATATGCAAATGGAGTGGTCGATCCAGAAGCTGCAGAATGCATGGCAATTATGGAGGCTCTTAGCTGGATCAAAGCTCTTAACATCAAAGAAGTCCATATTTTTGCAGATGCGGAAGTTATAGTGCAATCTATTTCCACAGACAATAGTCAAGTTAGATGGGAAAATAATCATCTCATTAGAGATATTAAAACACTTATTTGTTCTTTCAAGTATTGTAGAATCTCTCATGTCAAGAGAGACTTTAATAATATTGCAGACTGTGTTGCAAAAAAAATCAGGAGGAACAAACTCTTATTAGAAGAATACAAGGATTATTCTCCATGGTTCTCATCTCTGTTAAATAGGCTTGCAGTGCCTAGAACTGCTTAATTAATATATGCTATGTGTTATCAATTTTTTTTTTTTTTTTTTTTTTTATGTATAACAGGAATACTAGTTGTTAGAGCAGTGCTCGGTCGAACTCGCAAGTTTTGCTATCTCAACCTTGTTGTCAATGTTGGATGTACAATTCTATATCTTGATTTGTAGTCTACTAAAGTCAAGTCTCGGACTAGGATTAGAATAGTGGTAGAGTATCAGACATCACGGATTAACCATCGACGATTGAAGACTGAAGAACAAACGAAGACAATTGAGAGATCTTCATCAATAAAAAGGCATGTGAAGACTGAATTATCCTATTTATTCACGACATTTACCATTCTATCTTATGAGAATATGTCATATGATTTTAGTAGATTTAATATTGCAAAGAAGAAATTTTGAGTTCAATCTTGTCTTGGTTAAACTCTCGAAATATGGTTCAAGCAATTGATGTTCATAGATCCTTAACAATCTTAGTTAACAACAATTTATTATTCAAAAACTATTTTTGTTTTTATTTGATCATTTGGAAACTGCTCAAGCAACATTGTTTACTATATATGGCTATTGGGAATATAGATTATTTTACTTTCTCACTTATCAAAATATGGATTAAGTACAAGGTAATAAACAATTAGTTCAACGAGAGATATGTGTTGTTATCCGTCTTCAAGGCTTTGTGACAAGAGGGATTTTCATGATATTTGAAAATAATTTAAAACTAAATTGAAAGCAAAGTAAATAGTCGAAAGTAAAAAATGAGATGAGAATATTGGCTATGTATCAACAATTAGAATTGTCACTTAATCTCTCATTATCAAAAGCCCTGGAATACCTTAATCGCAAGAATATCCCAAAAACTTCCTAAGTTCATCACACACACATTGATGGTTTTGTAGAAGTGGTAAATAAATCACGTTTACTCACACTTGTGAATATTTATTTTTAGACTTAAATTCTAACACTAAAAATAGCAAACTCAAAACGAAGTTGATATAAATATTACAAAAATAACTGAAATTAAGGATTCCACCATTAACCGATTTAAGTGATTCAATTAAAACAATATTCATGCGATTCTTACGTTCAAAGTGATTCTAATATATTTCCTATAATAGATTTTAAAATAGTAATTGCAAATCACAAGTATGGAACATCAAAAGCCCTAAGCTAAGCATGCACCATCAAGAGAAAACACAACTAGTCAATAAAAATCATTATTTCAAGTTTTATTCAATACAAATAATCATAAGAAAAAAAATGCAAAAATTAATTAAATAGATACTACCACATAATTATTGGAAAAATGGCTTCCTTTGTCGCCTCAAAGAATGGGGTTAAATCTCGTATTAATCACTTTCCCAAAATAATGGTTCATAAGTCAAAAGTGTACAAGGAAATGAAAAAAAAATATACAGAGAATCTGCAACGATGTATATGCGTTACAGAATAACTGTTACAACCTAAGTGTAGCAAATTTGAAAATAACCGTTGCGAATAGACTGTCGCAGCCACTGTAGAGAAACGACATTTCTTAACAGTCTGTTCTTTTTGTTCTTCAGCAGCAAAAAAATAAACTCTCTGCAATTATTTTTCTCTTTGTTTTTTCCTTTACATGTCCCCAGACTCTCGATGGCTCAACCAAACTCTATATATACACCACAGGTCCATATATCTCGAAAATATCTCTTCTTTTTTCTTCCCTGCTAGTTACATGAATTTCTCAGCCTTTGGTTTATCCTCTACGCGTATTCTGAAGCTTTCCTAAACACTTCCGAACTAGATACACCCAAATATTTAAGAGAATATCTTCTCCTATTCCTCCCGCAGCTTCCAAGTTGACAAAAAAAAACCCCCGAGAAACTCTCTCAACCCTGTTTAATCGAGAATCAATGATAATCTTCTTCTTTTCGAATCTAAGGCATATATACCAATCCTGTTTTGATGAAACATGATAATCCTAATCCAAATAGTAAAGAAAATCCGACTAAAGCTCGCCAATTTTACTCAGAAAAAGTTGCATGTGAAACTGAAAATTGCCCGCCAAATTTTGTGTGAAGAAGGTGCAGTCTCCCTATCTGGAAAGGGGGTGCATTTAGCACTTGTCCTTGGGTTCCTTTAGTAATTTTCCGGGTGCCTTTAACACTTTTCGAGCCAATTTTTCTGGAAAATTTTATTTTTCCAAAGCACCTACAAACACATAAATGCCACAATAGGTACAAAATCAAGCACTAACAATATAGAGAATTGAGACAAATCAGACACAAAAATGTGTCTATCAAATTTTCCCAAACTTATTATTTGCTAGGCCTCGAGCAAATCTAATCTGGAAAATAAAAATCCTAACTCACTGTCGCAGACATTGTGATTGCACTTAGTGTGTGCAACAATCCTTTAAACCCCTAGGTAGTCCTAGTGGCCGAGTGTAATTATCTCAGGAGGGTTTACAAGAGGTGTACCCACAAACCTATACTCCAAACCCTGTTTACATGTGAAGAATCTAGGAATGATACTAAACAATCTCCTTAGTTGACCTACTTACTCATTGTCTACATGAGAAATTACCCTGTTATGAATCCAATTGTTGTGCACGAGTTTGCACTCAAGCATACTAAAATTCATATACAAGAAAATAAAGCTATACTTAGAAAGTTGAACAAAACCACAATACTGGGAATCTAACAAACCAAAATCACATGAATAGATTAAGAAGATGGATAAAGAGATAAATGTTTGTGCATGTTGACTAAGTGAGCGGTGTTTCCCAGAATATCTATATGAACATTAATGCCAAGATGAATCCTAATGGATAGAGATAGGCACCCACTGGTCTGAATCCTAATTTTAGTATCAACTCAGCTGGTATATACAAGGCCCCAACGGTCCATTTATTTATTGAACATTTTTTTAAAATAAAAGAATCGACAACAAGATTAAATCTTTTGAATCCAAACGCATGCTTCGTTTTAGCAGATTACGTGATAGTTCCCATGAATCCTCCATTCTACTGTTGCTTAGGAAACAGAGATAGGGAGAACGCACACATATTGCTACCCAAGTGTTGATACTTGAGGTTTTTTTTTTTTATATATTTATTATTGGTCTAATAAATTAAAAATAATAATGGGGCTTGACCTCAATCACTATACTTCATCCCAACGGGGACAACAAGGTGATACGAGCGCCTCATACACTTAGAAAAACACATAAAATTTTCAAAAATAAAAACATAAGGCAATATGGTGACGACTCCGAGATATGGTGACGATTATCATGTTATTTCTAACACCCGAGCCTTGTCCTTTTATGAATAGACCATTTAGCTGGGTATCTCAACTCCTATAACCAAGAGGTTTCCATCTACTTAGATTGGTTACTTTTATCCTGAATTGGCACAAGTTTCTAGACTTTGGAGTTTCATTATTGAAAATAAAAACTAAAAGTTTCTCCCTTACCCCAAACTTAAATCTAACATTGTCCTTAATGTTTCCATTGAAAGAGAAATACCAAAAATATAGGTAACAAGAGGAATCAGTAAAGAGAGATTGAAGTCAGAAAGATAGTACTTGGGTGAAGCGTTCTATGGGAAACAAGAAAGAAAATAAAAACCTAACAAATGAATAACAAAAACCTACAAAAACTACTAATGTACAACAAACCTCCTTGATGGTCAATCAAAGTAAACATGGTCAATCAAAGTAAACATGGTCTTCCAAAGGGAGCTCCTCAACATCACCTGTAGGATAAGGCTCTAAAAAGGGCTTCAATCTCTTACTTTTAAACTTTGAAAAACTACTACCATTCAGTGTCTCGATCTCAACATCGCCATGAGGAAAAAACAGTCTGAGACCACAAAAAATTTTGGTCCACCAAGAGCGTAACTTCCAAGGGAATATATGCAAACGACTATCATAAATAAGAACTTTTTGACCTGTAGAAAATGACTTTCTAAAATATTTCTATCATGCACAAGATTCACTTTGTTCTTATACTCCTTAGAAATATCGTATGCATCTCTAAGAATCTCTTCCAACTCATTAAGCTGGAGCTTTCTGTGAGCTCCCTCCTTGTCAAGTGAAAAGTTAACCTGCTTCACAACCCAATAGGCTTTATGCTTTAACTTAACAGGAAGGTGACATGCCTTGCGAAATACTAGACGATAAGGTGACATTCCAATGGGGGTCTTAAATGCAGTGCGGTAAGCCCATAAGGCATCAATAAGCCTTGAAGACCAGTTTTTTTTTCTTCTATAAAATGTGTTTAATTTCCCTGTTGGAGACCTCTACCTGACCACTAGTCTGTGGGTGAAATGGAGTAGCTACTTTGTGGGTAATACCATATTGTTTTTGCAAACGGTCTATTACGAAAGTGTGTCCCTCCATCACTAATTATAGATCGCGGTGTACCAAAATGTGTAAGTTTCTCTTTCAAAAACTGGACTACAACCTTATGGTCATTCGTTTTACATGGAACTGCCTCAACTCACTTAGGCACATATTCTACAACGGCAAGTATGTAAAGATAACCAAAAGAATTAGGAAATGGGCTCATAAAATCAATGCCCCACACATAAAAGACCTCAATCACTAAAATAGGTTTCAAAGACATCATATTTCTACGGGACATGGTTCCTAACTTATGGAAAGGATCACAAGAAACTAATAACAACTAAAGGTAAATTTTATTCTCTTGAACTCATCTTTGGCTTCTTTATAACTTGGCATCCCTTTTTTTCTTTATGCAAGTCATATTGATATTCAATTTTAAGGCATTATGTGAACAAAATTTGGAAACAAGAATTAAGAACAACTGTTACTGGAAAGCTGGTGTGTTCTGTGTGACAAGTACCTGATTAAGAACTTAACAAACGTGGCAAAGGAAAGAGGCCAATTTATATTGCAAAATTGTTAAAGCTTTTTCAGTACCTTTCTCATAGGCCTTTAATTTTGGATTTGCTGAACCTTATCTGTTAGGATTGTCTATTGAATATGAGACCTATATCGAATGACAAACTTTCACTTTACCTCAGGGCATACTGAAAACTTTATTGACATGTACCATTCTTTCTCTCGATTGGGTTTAAAATTGTGGGTACTACTACTTTTTTGATTCTTGTTGGGGTGGTTTTCTTCGCATCTTCTTTGTGCTAGATTTTGTACCAGAAACGAGAGGGTTAAGCTTTGAGTAGGTAGAGAAGCTTTGGAATGAAAGAGCACGGGGGAGTGGTTATGAGACAGAAAGTCTCCTTGAAAATTTTATATAATTCGCTTATCTTCTTCCACTATTTCATTTAGATGGGTTTATCTGCTTAAGTTGTTATTTTTTCCCAAATTCTTGTGACGTGTTTCTTACCTTTTGGGTATATGGATGGAATTCATCACGGTATGTCATGGTGATAAACTCTAAGAAAAAAAAAATGCTTTTTTGATAATTATGTTGGATTAATTTAATTTCCAAATAAATGGGGGAAACTTGATTTTGTTACAGGGAACTCTAATTTTGACTTGGTCAAAACCAGGTTTTGACTGGTCAAACCACTATTCTTTTTATGTTGCAAAAGATTCGCAATTGCAGTAAGCTGTTGCGAGATTCCAGTTTTGCAACAGTTCCAAACTGTTACACCTTTTAATCCCGTAACAATTTAAAACTGTTTGTTGCGACCAAAATTTCGCAACGGTAGTATAGCCGTTGCGAGATATTACAACATCGTGTTTCGCAACAGTTCACTTCTGTTTAGGGCTGCACAAGGACCCGCCCATCGTACCCATCCCCGCCCGTACCCGCTAAACCCGTGGATTTTTAGTCCAGACCCGCCCGTTGTGGGTGCGGGGTTGGTTATAAAAAAAAAACCCACTGCCGGTGGGTGCGAGGTTGGTTTTAGCTTATACCCGCCCATACCCGCCCAAAAACCCGTAGATTATATACCATTAGATAAAACTAATTCTACCCATCCATTATAAAACCCTAATACTAGTAGTAGATAGGATAACTCATTCACTTTCTAGTTTCTACACTCTTCTCTGAGTTCTCTCTGTTCGGCCTCTTCTCTTCTTCCTCCTCAGTTCTTCTTCTTCACCTACTACGAACGATAATTTCTTCACCAAAAGTCCAACAACATCAACAACAACTTCGAATCTTCACCAGAAATCCAAACCAATCGAAAAATCAACAGATTCAACACTTAATCTGCATCTGTGAACTTGCTAGGTATGAAAATTTTGGGGGTTTTGATTTTTTTTCTCACTTAATCAGTTAATGTTCATCTGTGAATTCTAATTATACAGTATTGTTCTTATTTTTTGTTTTGAATTGATTTGTTTCAATTTGATTTTCTGGAATCAATCAATGTATCTATATTTGGATCCATATTTTGATCAATAGTTCTTCAATAGTTTGAGTTTTGATTCTTTTGAAAGTGAGAGTGAGTACATCCTGTGTGAGTTTAGATAATAAATTAGAGCTTTGATTCAATTGGGGTACATCCAGGTTTTACATTTTAATTTAACCTGATATTGTCTGATATTGTAATGATAATAGCAAAGTATTGTTAGTTTAAAGAAGAGTAATGGGTATGATTCGTATGAAATTTAAATGGTTGTTCAATATTTTTCAGGGAGGTTAATGGAAGAAGTTTCATCAACTCAACCTTTGGCTTTGGCTATGTATACTTCCAGCCAAATGTCAAGTGCAGCACCAGCCTCAGCAGCACCTCAATCTGAACCTGGTGGGACACCTCAATCTGTACCTGTTGGCTCTAAAACTGAAGTTACAACCCCAGATGAAGGTAACAAGAAGTTAAAACAGTATTCTGATGTATGGGTGAAAGACTTTACTAGGTGAAATCCTCTTCAAGCAAGATGTAATCACTGTAAGAAAACTTATGATGCAAAGATTAGAAATGGGACAACTAGTTTGAAGAATCATGCGGCAAGATGTCCTCACAATCCTGATAGGAAGAAGGAACAACAAAGTATTGTGTTATTACCCCCAAAGCCAGGTGTTAGTGCTAAACTAGTTGCTTCTTCTTATAGTTATGAGAGGTGCAGAAGGCGTTTAGTGGAGTTTATAATTAAGCTAGAGTTGCCGTTTAGAATTGTTGAATCAGAGGGTTTAAGGTCTTTGCTTCAAGAGTTTGAGCCTAGATTCAAGTCCCAAGTCGTATGACAATTTACAGAGATATTTTAGAAATATATATTGATGAGAAGAAACTGTTGAAAGCATATTTCAAGGCGAACAAACAAAGAGTATCTCTCACAACAGATACATGGACATCATTAGAATAATTTTAATTATATGTGTGTAACTGTTCATTATGTAGATGATAATTGGAAGTTGCAAAAGAGAATTATCATGTTTTGCTTAGTGAAGGGTCATACAGGTAAAGCCATTGGTATCATGCTAGAAAATTGTTTGGTGGATTGGGGACTCGAAGATGTTTTTGCTGTGACTCTTGACAATGTTAATGCTAATACTGTGGCCATTGATTACTTGAGGACTAGTGTAATTGGTTGGACAGGTGCAGTTGAAAGAGATGCGTACTTACATGTAAGAAATTTATATTTTTTTAATTACAAATGATGATTTAATTTCTAATTCAAGTCATTCAACCAATGCAATTTCTAAGTTTCTGTTGTTTTTGTTCTTATCAGGTCAGATGCGCTGCACATGTCCTTGCTCTGGTTATAAGAGATGCAATACTTAAATATAACTCGTCGATTAAGAGGATTAGGTCAGTTGTTAGGTATGTTACTTCTTCTCCTTCTAGGTTGGCCACATTCAAAGAGTATTGTACAAAAGAAAGGATTGACTCCAAGAAAGGTTTGATATTAGATGTTAAAACTCGCTGGAACATCACATATTTGATGTTAGAGGCGGCTGAAAAGTATGAAAGAGTTTTTAATAGGTTAGCAAGGAATGACAAAGAGTTTCAAAAGAATTATATTTTCCCCGAAGATGAATCATTTGCTTTACCTAATATTCAAGACATACTTTCTGATATTGATAATTCTGACCTTGGAGAGTTATCTTCCGACTCTTCATCTAGTTCTGAATCTGACAGTGAAGATGTGAATGCTAATCCAAGAGGCAGGAAGCTACTACTGAAAAAGAAAAAGAAGACAAAGTCTAAGCAGCATGCTCCTTATGCTAAAGATTGGGATTATGCCAGAGGCCTTGTGAAGTGTTTTAAGGTATTCTTTGACTGTACTGCTAAGTTTTCTGCTTCAAAACATGTTACATCACATACATTCTTATGGCAATTAGCAATCATCCATGAACAATTAATAGCTTTTAGAGATACCAGAAATCCAGATTCTTATATTTCAAGTATGGAAACTCTTATGATTGGCAAGTACAATAAGTACTGGGATAGGTATGAAGATATGAATTCAGCTTTATTTTTTGCCCGAATTCTTGATCCAAGAGAGAAAGAAGGTGGGTTAGAGTTTGTGCTTCACTGTTTATATGAGAACAATGAATACAGGGTTGAAAGTATTATGAAAAGGGTAAAAGAAGATCTTGTGAGACTCTTTGAAGAGTATAACTCTATTTTTTCAATAGTGGGGGAAGGGTCATCTAGTGTTGCTGATGTGGATGTAACTCCTAATGTTATGGTAGAGGATTCGATTGAGGCTATTCTTGAGTCAAGGAAGAAAAGGCGTAGAAAAAACCCAGTTCTTGATGCAAACTCAGAGTTAGATAAGTATTTGATGGATAATTGTGTTCCAGATGATCCCAATTTTGATATATTGGCTTGGTGGAAAGAAAATAGCACCAAGTATAAGATACTCTCACATATGGCGAAAGATATATTAGCTATACCTATTTCTTCAGTTGCGTCTGAATCTGCATTTAGTACAGGGAAGCGTGTTCTTAGTCAATGGAGAAGCTCTTTGTCTGTGAGGACAGTTGAGGTGTTACTTTGTACGCAAAGTTGGTTACAAAAGCCTGTCGATCTTGATTTTCTAATGGAGTATGTACCAGATGATTCCTCTAGCATTGAGGAAGGTAATCTTCAAAATGTTCTTCTTCTTTGTTTTCTATTTTCTGTATTTGTCAGTAAAGAATTAAAAAGACGGTATCGGAAGTCGTTGATCCTTGAGGATGCTAGGGGGAGAGACTTGAAGATGATAGAAGAGACATGAGTCACTTGTTTTTATTGTCTTAGTTTTAATCTAAATTCTGAACTTTGAAGTAGTCTGGTTAAACTTGTTTTTATTGTAAGACTTGTGGAGTTATGTTTTTTTTTTTTTTAAGTTATGAAGAACTTAAGTAAAACATGTGTGTGTATGAATGTCTACTGAAGGATTATAGAATATAAAGCGGGCTTAAGTGGGTTTAAACCCATACCCGCCCAACCCGTAGCGGGCGGGTAATAAAACCCGCCCGCTGTTTGTGGGTGCGGGGTTGGTTATGAAAAAAAAAACCCGCAGTCTGTGGGTGCGAGGTTGGTTTTAGCTTATACCCGCCCATACCCGCCCATGTGCAGCCCTAGACGGGAATGGTTGATTTGTCGTGCAGGTGAAAGTGGAGACAAGGATTGATAAAGGTGATGCTAGAGATGTGATCTGCGATGCTGTTGAGAAGATTGGTGCTGATATATTAGTCATGGGGACTCATGGCTATGGCGTGATCAAGAGGTGAGAATCTTATCTCGTACTCTTAATTTAGTCCCATCCTTGAACTAACTATAAGAGGGTATCTAACTGATAAAAATGGTTGTCCGACAGAGCTTTTCTTGGAAGTGTAAGTACTCATTGTGCACAAAATGTCAAGTGCCCTGTTTTGATTGTGAAGAAGCCCAAATCAGAGGTTGGCAACAAATAGGGCTGCACAAGAACCGCCCATGATACCCAAACCCGCTCGTACCCGCTAAACCCGTGGGTTTTTTGTCCAAACCCGCCCGTTGTGGGTGCGGGGTTGGTTAAGGAAAAAAAAAACCGCTGTCTGTGGGTGCGAGGTTGGTTTTAGCGAATACCCGCCCAAAAAACCCGCAAAATATATACCATTAGATAAAACTAATCCTACCCGTCCATTATGAAACCCTAATACTAGTAGATAGGATAACTAATAACCCTCGTTCACACTAGACGAAAACATGAAAAACTATAAATTTGCATCCCTATGATTATGTACCACATAATGGTAATAAGTAAGAGAAAAATATGTTCCATCGTACTACTGAGAAAGCCCTCACTGAGAAAACTACAAATTTGTTTATTTCGACTCCCCCATAAACGAAAAATGTCACTAAAGTAACATCAAATTCACCCGTCTGAAGAAGTTCAAGTCACTAACGAGCACCAACCAGTAGGGATGGCATGGCACGTAGATAGATACAGGTGCCGTGGCTTGGATTCATTAGTTTCCACGTAGATAGATCTACCTGGTAGATGTAGCTGGCTTCCCACACAATGGCTTTGACTTGTGGTGATGGCATGGCACTGGTAGCCCAGTTTTGAATAAAAAATGATACATACACGGGAATTGGTACTTCGTTTCGTACCCCCTACAAGTTATTTAGAACTTAAGTTAAACATGTGTGTGTGAATGATTATTGCGGGTTTAAGCGGGTTTAAACCCAAAACCCGCCCTTATTTGTTTGTGGGTGCGGGGTTGGTTATGGAAAAAAAAACCCGCGAGTCTGTGGGTGCGAGGTTGGTTTTAGCTTATACCCGCCCATACCCGCCCATGTGCAGCCCTACTTCTGTTGCAAGTCCGCTTCACAACAAAAATGTGCCGTTATTAAACACTAGAAATGGTGTTGTGAGGTTAGTTAAAGTCTTCATTGCGACTGAAGCAACTCTTAGACCTGTAAAGGATGTCAACTAGGGGAATCAAGTGCTTAGGGTATTGCACTAAAAAAATGATCCAAGAGACGTAAAAGAACGCAGAATCAGAATTTCTTAGAGGGTTTCTTCGGTCTCAACTATATTTCAGTCCGAAGTCTAATAGCAGACTAGTGTTTGTAGCGGTTTAATACAATGGCGGTGTTCGAGCTGGACTAAGTCCCGAGGTTTTTTGCTTACATTATAGCTTTTCTTGTTAACAAAGTTTCTGGTGTCTCGAGTTGTTTATTTTTCGCATTATTGTTTATCTGTATAATTTAAATATCACAATAATACGTTAATCAACCTAGATAGTCTTAGCTTAATTGTAAAGAACCTGCAAGATTTGTTCTTGTGAATCAATTTCTTGAAAAGTATATTACAAGACTTGTTCTTGTACAGTTCGGGTGTATTCTAGGTTGACTGTAATATACAATTAGGAATAAAGATCTTATTCTAGAAATCTATACGTATTGATTGTTCGAGGAATTTTCCATACAAGATCACGAACGAAAAGTTGGTGATGTACTAGGTATCCTTTCCTTTTCAGAAAGGCTGGTACCAAAGGTATATTAGAGAAATAAATTGGAACTTGCAAGTTGAAGGCTTGAAGAGGCTCAACTCTGAATATGAAAGACCAACATACTCCACCTATACTTGAAGCAGATGAGGGCTCGATTGAATTGTTTGATAGCTAAAACAATGGTTTTCAAAATCAAATATGTTAGCGGACTTTGCAGATACAAGAAGAGAGAATTACAACATCATCAATTGTACCACTGAAACTTTTTCAAGATTCTTAGGAAGAAGGACGCATACCCGAAAGTCTAAGTTTTTACATGGTTTGTTATTTACATTGGTGAATGACACAACTTGCAAGCTACGTGATTCAGAGGAAAAAGATGTTAACCAGTTCCCACTCCACTTGCCTTACACATCTCGGGTTTAGTTCTATTTCATAAAGTCTTTCAAAATCTATTGGGGGATATCTCTTTCACGAAACATGATAATATGGAAAAACTATCCACTTAAAGACAAGAATAATAAGATTTTGGGACATTTTTACCGAATGTTATTTTGTGGCAAATATGAAAAGAAAGGAACACCATAATCATTGGAGGAAGATTGAAATCTCATTTCTCTAGTCAACTAATGATTTACCTTTCACCAGGCACCTATAAGCAACACCCTGTAAAATTTGGATGTTTTTTTTTTGATAAACAGAGGAATCCTTTTCATTAATGGCTAATTAGGGTTACATCAAGATACCAACGAGAAATAGAAACATACAGTAAAAGATACAGACCAAAAGTTCCATCAAGAGAAAGAGAAGGAACATCAGTAGAGATCAAATACATGTATGAGAAAAGAGCCGATTGGATCGGAGAGAGAATGGTTTTCGGCACACACGCCAACCATTTTGTTTGATTGTAATCTTCTGCAATAAGATGTACTCCTTCATCAGAAGAGTGATAAGCCCATGTTTTTGTAGTTGTAGATGAGACTTCCTGTCGGATTTCTTCACCCCTGAACTGAACCTCCAAGAACCCTAACCAAAACCAGCCATTAAAACGAAGAAGAATTGCTGTAAACGCAAAGAAAGAAACCCCATTGAAGGGCAGATACAAAGCACCATTAAAGGGCAGAGAACTTGCTGAAAAACTAGTGAAAACCATAAGGAAAATAAACTAAATCAACTAAGCTAAACTATGAAATCCAAATAAAACTAGAAGTAATACTGATTAAAAAGGAGAAATCTGCCCAGATCCGCTCAAGAACGAGCAGATCTGAGCAGAAAAGATGAGCGCCGCCTGGTGTTTTTTTTGGCTTCTCTTAAACATAGCCCATGCTTTTATTAACTATAGCCCACATAAAATAAGTTATTAATTCAACCAAACGTGTTCTTATGAGTATTAACATAACCCATGAAATTAAACATGATTTATATATATAGCCCATCAAATCCCTAAATCAAAAAAATAAAATAAAGTTAATTATGTAATATGTGGGCATATATAATTGATGATCTTAGAATACCCAGTTTTATGTAATCATGATTGAGAAAAAAAAAATCATCTTAGAATCTTTTCAAAGAAAAACAATGGTTATGGAGTTTTAGAAAATTGATTTTAGGAAAAGAAACAAAACCTTAGTTGATTTCATTTCTTTTTTCGATTGATATTGTTGTGGAGAAGTTTTAAAGTAATAGTGTGAATATATAACCTCAATTGATAATCATGGTTTGGAAAAATAACATTAGAAAATATGAAAAGTTGGGTTTATTTCTTTTTTCTTTTTTTTGAGGAAAAATAAATAATTAAGGTTCATAATAGAGTGATTTGTAAGAATAATGAGAGAGCGATTATAATAGGGTGATTTATAATTGAAATATAATTTAGCTTGGATCAAAACAAAAGAAAGAATTAGGGTTAGTATTTTAATTTTGGGGAGGAAATATGATTATAAGTTAAAAAATTGAGACTCGTTTGGTTATTTTGGTTTTTCGTTTTAACTTAAATTTTTGGGGCTATGATTAATAAAAGCATGGGCTATATTTAAGAGAAGCCTTTTTTTTTTCTTTCTGAAACCTAATCCCAGAGTGGAGAGAGGAAAAGGGGAGAGTTTTTTTAATAAGAAAAATTTGGATGTTGTAGTTGCTCACGAAATCTAAAAGCACGTAGGGGTGTTTGTAACAAATTTTTGTTTTGCAAGTATACTTCGAGAACTTCAACAATGTACCCACCACCTTTAGGGGGTGAGTAATTGGAATACAGAATCCAGAGCCTGAACAATGTACTTGGTTCACCCACAGGATATCGAAAATAGCTTAATGTGTTGGTTCAGACCGTTGATCTTTTTCATCACCCACTTCAATACGGCAATACCAAAAATGATGCGAAGGTGCCCCAAACGTTTTAAGTGCAATCTCATGAGAAAGAAGTACGTCAGTGTTCGGCCATCCATTGGTCGTCTTTAATCATCAAATCACCTGATAATCCAATTAACTTAGTTGCTGCCTGCTCATTCACAATCAATCACCCAAAAGAAAGAAAGAAAAAACTTTTACACATTGGCGATGTTACCTATACTCTACCCATATATCATATCATATGGCACCAACTTCAGCAATATGGGCAGTCGCTGTCCATCGATGATTCACTTTATAGATAATGACAAATACCCTGTAATCGCCGTTGGATTGTCATTAGTTTCTGAATCAACACCGCAAGATCTGACACTCTTTTAAGTTGCCTTTAATAGAAAAACATTTTTATATCCGTCCGATTTATTCTCTCTCTATCTCTATCATCTATCTTCCTCTTTTCTCTCTCTTTCTCTCCCTAGTAAAACAACCTCTCTTCTTCTCTTCTCTTGTTTATTGGACTCTTCCTCTTAGTTCCGTCCGATTTATGTTGGACTCTTCCCATGAGTTCCTTTCTTTTCTAAACTAGCTCCGTGGAAGAGGTTTTTGGGGGTTTTGAGTGGTGGTGGCCGGGCAGTGGAATTCTCAGGAAAGCAATGGGGAAACCAGACGAGAATTACTTTACACCCATGGAACCAGCATTATCATTAGGTCAGTTTCTATCTGGGGGTTTTCTCTTGTAATGTCACCGTTCCTTAAATCCCCTTTCTCTCTCTGTGGGTTTTTTTTTTCTCTACCACGACGTCAAGTTATATGTGTGATATTATAACCTTTGTTGTTGCTTTATCCACTGTTGATAATGTATGCATTTATGGATGATAACTCTGAATCTAATATGGGTTTTTATAGTCTTACCCTTGGTTAAGAAAAATGTTGTTGTTTTTGATTGGGTAGGCAGCTCAGTGGTAGAGCATTTATCTACAGATCAAAAGAAATGTAGTTGTGGATTGTGATTGTGTTTCCTAACTGCATCATAGTCATGAATCGGTTTTAAAACATTGTGTAAACTTCTCTTAGAGTTGCCTACAGGAATTTCATAGTATGCAACACCTTCACGAAAGACCATCAATGCTTGTCCAGGAAAGGTTGGATAAATTCCTGGTACAACTTCTATTCATATGATTGCTTCCCTTTGTCATTGATGATTGACCAAGGCCGATTCTTTCATTCTTCTGTCCCCTTTCTATGTTTGTGTGTGTGTAAGCATGAAAAGGTATCTCATATAGTTTAAAAGTGTTTGATGAGAAGCTCTGTGAAGATAATGTAACAGAACTAGGAACAATGGTACCAGAATATATTTTATAAGTTGGGCATAATTATAATTCTTGATGCCCTCTGGATGTCCTATATTTGGGATGTGTGTAAATGCATATTGAATTTTTTTATCTAATGTAATGAATACAACACTTTCATGGGAAGTTTACATTCATTAAATTTCTTTCCCGTGCTTTTAATTTTCCAGGTTCTTGCCTTGATCCTGCGAAATGTAGAGGTTATGTTCTTGATCCAGAGAAATGTAGTCGGTTAAGCTTGGAACAGAAAAGAGAACTGGTTCACCAAATTGCTCGATGGTCAACGAATGCTGCTCCTGAATTCCTTAGCTCTTGGACTCGAGCAGAGATTTTAGAAGTTATATGCGCTGAAATGGGTAAAGAAAGGAAATACTCTGGTCTGACAAAACCCCAGATGATAGACCATCTACTCAAGGTAGTTTCCAAGAATTCTGGAACTGCAAAAGCCAATGACTCACGTACACTAACCGGCTTCAAAAGGCAAAGACAGAAAGAACACCTAGATCAATTTGACAGTGATCCGGGTCATGTCCTCTTAAGCAACACTGGACAAGACCACATTGAAACCCGACTTTGTGAAAATGTTGCTTGCCAAGCTACTTTGACGTTAAAGGATCAATTTTGCAAGAGATGCTCCTGCTGTATCTGTCACAATTATGACGATAACAAAGATCCTAGTCTGTGGTTGACTTGCTCGTCCAATCATCATAATCAGGATGACTCGTGTGGGATGTCTTGCCACCTGGAATGTGCTCTAACACATGGAAAGGCCGGGATTATGAATACTGGGTGCAATATTAAGTTAGATGGTGGTTTTTACTGTGTTTCTTGTGGAAACATTAACGAACTAATGGGGTAACAAACCTTTCCAACCTACCAATTAGTACTTTCAGTTTATAAGTTGTATGGTTATTACGGGATCCTGTGCTGACTGACCCGATTTCTGTCTCTTTCAGATGTTGGAGAAAGCAATTGTTGATTGCGCAGAGTGCTAGACGGGTAGATAAACTGTATCATCGGTTATCACTGAGCCATAAGATTCTCAAAGGAACTGAGAGGTTCACAGAACAGCAGAAGATTCTCGATACTGCTGTGACGAAACTCAAAAAAGAAGTTGGACCTTTACATCAAGTATGCTCAAATTTGGAGCGCGGCATTGTGAATAGGCTTTCTTGTGGTGCGGAGGTTCAGAAACTGTGTTCTCTTGCTATAGAGTCATTTGAAACTATGTTTCCAGACATGAATTATGACCGTGCTGGTTCAGATATCCCGCCAAGTGAGTTGGTTACTCTCTCAGTTTCTAAGCTCGAACTATTTTAAGAACTCAATTTTTTTTTTCATGTATTCTTATAGTATTTATATCCTCAGGTTGCAATATCCGATTTGAAGAAGCCTCACCTGGCTCTGTGGTTGTTGTGTTGAAATATGACAAGAAGAAACTAGAAGGCTCGTTTGGCTGTAGACTCTGGTATAGGCGGTCTACAGAAATGTACTATCTAGAAAAACCCGCTTTTCTTGTGCTGATCCCACAGACAAGGTTTGTCATATCAGACCTTGAACCCTCAACGGAGTATTTCTTCAAGGTTTCTATGTTTAATGGTAGTAGAGAATTGGGCGTATGGGAAGCTAATTATGTCACTCAAACATCAAGTAAAAGCTCTATTTTAGGTCAGTATGAAGAGCAGCAAAAAGAAGTGCAGCAAAATTCGCAGCGGGACTCAACAAACTCTAGTGACACTAAGTTAGCCTACAGTGATGAACACTCTAAGCTTTGTTCGTTGGAAGACATCAACAAGAACGACGACTGTCATGTACTAAATAATACCAAGGATAGTGTGCCAATGGTAAGTTCCACATCTGCTCCTCCTCCAACACCATACAAATCTGATGGGATCCATGAGCCATCAGGCTATGGTGTTAAAAAGCATACTTCAGAAAGTGATTACGAGTACTGTACACGAGTTATCAGATGGTTAGAGCGTGAAGGACATATGAAGAAAGAGTTCAGAGTGAAATTTTTGACTTGGTTTAGCTTGAAAGCAACAACGCAAGACATAAGGGTGGTGACTGCATATGTGGATACTCTGATTGATGAACCTTCCAGTTTAGCAGATCAGATAGTAGATACGTTCACTGATAAAATCTGCAAGGAACACAGGAAACCACATCCCTTGAATGGTTTCTGCACTGCATTTTGGCATTGAGCTCCCCAACAGGCCAACAGAGAGGATTTTTTCTTTTGGGTAGATATGGAAACTTTAGCAGAAAACAGTAGTTGATAATAACTAACTGAATGTGTATTCTTTTGCTATCTAAGTACCGGTAGAATGCAGTTTCTAGATGAAACTTAACATACTTGATTGACTAAAATCGAGCGTTTTGCATATTGATCAATCGCTAATGTTATTCATCAAAACATGTTACCAAAATTTTATAACTTCCAACAACTGATTTAAGAAAGAAAGAAAGAACAAAACTCATCCAACTAGGCCTATCAATTTACTAACTAGATCCCGTCTTTGGATCATAAATGCTTTGCTGTGTTTTTTGGATACTTCATCCCAGAGTTGATCAACCGGCTTTTTTCAGAAATCTACGCAACTCTTCATTTCGGTTGCCTCATCCTCATGTAGCCCCCCAATTTCAACCAAATTCCCGACAACAGTTTCAACCTTTTGCTTAGCTAGCATATGATTATTCTTTGCAGAATATTTGGGGACACGGTACGTGAAGGAGATCACCACCCAGGTTCTCAGCTTCATCCTCTCGTGGTCTTCTTTGTGTCACTGTGCATATATCCTTTTTATTCTTAGAAGAAAGCTTCAGACTGTGTTTCCACCAAGCTCGTGATTTTCTGGACACTACCCTCCTTGGACATTCTTATTGTGTAATTCTTCCTATGTTTTCCCACCTTTTTCAGCCAATATATTTGAGGGGCGAGATATTTTACAGTCTGTCAATTTGCTAGCTGTAGCGCTTCTTCTAGATCTTCCTCTGTAACCTCACGACGAGCGTCTGCAACTAGAGTTTTATGATCTCGGGCGCAGGCATAAACCAAGTCGAGGTCACAAAAGAAAAGCTCATCCAGGATGATCAGCAACAAATTTGTCATGTATCCTTGCTATTCTTACAACCCCAATTGGGCCACCCCAAGGAATGTCAGATAGTACAAGGGCTGCACAGCTTGTGGGCAATATAGCCCGTTAAGAAGCATGTTCCGACTAGGAGTCTGACTCGATCTCGGTCTGCTATCAGATCATTTGCTGTTTCATTTTTCCAATGTCTGATTTGTGTCATAACATCTGACTTCAAGGTAACTCGTTGGGCACATTTAACTGGCTTCAGAAAAATTGATATAGTCATATTATATGATAATTTTTGAGTCAGATGTGATAAATCAGAATGAAAAGAGTCTGTTGAGTTAGAAAAGAAGACAAACATGTTCATTGAACGGTAAAGGTTTGAAGAGAAACTTGGTTCACTTGAACAAAAAAAGTTGGGTGCCAACCAGCCAGGGGCGAAACTAGGTGAAGACTAGGGCTGGCTGAAGCAAGCCCAACAATCCAAAAAAGCCATTTATTTTACAGCCTATTTTGAGTTGGGCCATATTATGTATACCAATTTTAGGCTTAAGCCAGCCCAGAAAATGGTCAAGCCCACCCCAGACCCAATTTCCAGTTCCGCCACTGCAACCAGCCGACCGGTAGCATCTAGAAAATAACCTACTTACAAAATTCGGATCACAGATTCAAACAACAACCACAAACGGGGACCCTAGGTCCCTAGCTAAACATGTTACAAGATGATTATATGCATCTACTTTCTTGTTTATCACTACAGAACGAATCAAATGATGAAGTATATTTTCCTTTCCCTTGTTCTTAAAGTTAGCAAAAGCTGTCTGCACTGAAATACTTAGGTTAGCAGCACAAAGCTTAAAGAGACGGTACTTCATTAATTAAGTACACAAGTTTAATTAATACTCCCTCCGTCCCACATATATAGGCGGAATTTTGGTTTTTATTTGTTCCACTAAATAGGCTGACTTTGCTTTCCAAGATGAATTTTCCATATATACCCATATTTATTGTACATAGGTAATTGTGTTGGAGATAAGACGAAGGGTAAAACAAGAAAAAACATATAAAATTATGAATCCCATTCAATTTTCTTAATATAAGAGAATTGTCTCTCTCCGCCTATATATGTGGGACAGAGGGAGTACTAATACTAAAAAAAGTTTAGGTAGGAAACAAGTAAATATGCAACCCTTCAAAACTAAAAGGCCTTTTTTTCTTTCCACATTTCTAAGCAAAGAATCGACGGTGTTAACCTCTATTCTCCTTGGTGTTGGTTGGGAGTTTTCCAACATGAAACTTTAAATATTTAAATCCCATTTCAATTCCTCTCTTTATTGTATTTCAGTAAGTATACCCATTACATTGTCAAGGGAATCTTCATCCTCACAAATTATAAGAAATGGAAACTAGAAATTTGAGCTGGTGTCGAACGGTCGGTTCCGAATTCAGTGTTAAGCAACCTAGTGGTAGGCAACCTAATTGTTTAATTATGGATAAGGGTCATATTAAGCAAGGGTCATTTTATAGCTAATTTTTCCATAAAGGCTTTCCTCAAATATCAGAATTGGAGAGGATAAAAATCTTTCAGCTGTGCTCAGTTTGGAATTTATTAGTCTTCTCTTCCCCATTCAAACTACGAACAAAATCAAAATGGAGTAGATCGGGTGAATTTCACATATACTCTCTGTTTCAACCATATAGAGTTTACCAGATCCATCAATAATGTGATCTTGACTCAGGCATTCTTTTGAAACCTCGCATGTTAAATAGTCAGATGCATTCACACAATGAAAACCATTCTGTTATATTCCGTAGAAGATGTGTCATGAGTCCATCCTTATTGGACATGTTGCAAGCATCTTCTCTTATCTTCTTATGCTTGACTTTAATGTTGTTGCCCAAGCTCCGACGCCATTGGACGCTGCACTCTAAAATATCGACACTGGGACAGTTCCTGTCAGTTGACTTTAATGTTGTTGCCCAATCCCCACCATTCTGCACTCACCCACCAGTTCCTGTCAGATAAAACAGATCGAAACCAAGACAAAACTGTGGAACAGATTTTGTTCTTTTCTTTTATCATTTCCTGATTTTCTGAAAATTATCAACTAAACTAAATCAGTTGCTCTTAGTCTCATTTTCTTCCCTAATGACAACTATTGCTGCACTTAATTCTAATTATCGGCTAATTGTATTTTGGTAGCCTCATTCTTTGAAGAATATATATATATATAAAGTATTGGGATTTCGATTGGTAGTTTGGGATCTAAATTAATGATTGGTTAGTTAACAAATGATTAAATGGTGCATAAAATAATGGTATTGATTGCGGTAGCATTTTGGTGCATGTGACAGTGTATGTATAAATCAAATTATGTAGCACAAAGTGGGTTTCACCTTGATTTATAGTATAACTCTTGAAAATTAAAGTGGCTATGGCCTATTTTTTTTCTCACTGTATGTGTAAAATCTCCATTTTGGCGATAATGAAACCAACTAGGAGGATTTTATTCTACAGTTTCCACAATTTCGAGTGTAGCTCGTTTTTACTGATGATCACATGCAAATGATATAAGAGCTCATATATCACAGAATGGTTTGATAATGATATGTCGACCAAAATCATTATGTAGGAAATACCAATTGGTCCTAGAAATAATATATTAGGATGAGTCTAGTCCATTTGACCAGGTCAAACGTCATTTGATCTATTTGGTAATATAAATTATAATTTGGTTCTAAAATTATTGTTTGGTCCTACGCTGATGTCATGGATGATGTAAATGTTACCTTATAGTGGCAGAAATACCTTTTTGGATAAGTACCATATATATAGTCAAAAGGTAAGAGAGATGGAATCATTCTCAGATTTACTTTCTCTCTCTTCTTTTCTAGATCTAGTTTTTCTTTTCCTCTCAAATCTTTTATTTATGGTTTTAATTTTGTGGAAACAAGATGATGAAGATGAAGAAAGATGATGAAGAAGATGAAGATGAAGATGATGATGAAGATGAAGATGATGAAGATGATGATGAAGATGATGAAGATGAAGAAAGATGATGATGATGATGATGAAGATGATGATGATGAAGATGATGAAGATGAAGATGATGATGATGATGATGATGATGATAAAGATGATGAAGATGATGATGATGATGAAGATGATGAAGATGAAGATGAAGATGAAGAAAGATGATGATGATGAAGATGATGAAGATGAAGAAAGATGATGATGATGAAGATGATGAAGATGAAGAAAGATGATGATGATGATGATGATGAAGAAGATGAAGAAAGATGATGAAGATGATGATGATGATGATGATGAAGATGATGAAGATGAAGAAAGATGAAGATGATGAAGATGATGAAGATGAAGATGATGAAGATGAAGATGATGAAGATGAAGAAATATGATGATGATGAAGATGAAGATGAAGATGATGAAGATGAAGAAAGATGATGAAGATGAAGAAAGATGATGATGATGATGAAGATGATGATGATGATGATGAAGATGAAGATGAAGATGATGAAGATTATGATGAAGATGATGAAGAAAGATGATGATGATGAAGAAAGATGAAGATGATGAAGATGAAGATGAAGAAAGATGAAGAAAGATGAATAATAAGATGATGAAGATGAAGAAAGATGATGATGTTAAAATACTTGATAATTTGTGATGGGTAAATCTAGAATTATCTAGGTTAGTTAAGGAAAGATAATAATCACCCATGGGCTTACCATGGTTGGCCCAGTCTAGAGGTATCTAAACTCTTCTTATTTTCTTAACTACTAAGAAGAAAAGAGTGCAAGTCCGTGGTGTAGACTAGAATTTTCTAAGACATTTTCATCACATGTGATCTAGAGAATTCTTTCTCTAGAATTTTCCTAGTAGTCGGTCAATTAGCTCTAGAGTTTTGTGTGTCTAGAGTGTTCTCTTGGTCGGTTGAGTTAGCCTATAAATAGGCAACGTTGGGTTCATTTTTAAGCATCCAAAACTCAAGTGAGTAACCAAGTAGTAAGAGTGAGAGTTAGAGTGAGAGCCAAAGAGTCCTCCTTGTAAAAAACATAGTGAGCCAAAGAGCTACACTAAAATTCCATTGTAAACATTTTCATTTCATTTCCAAATTAATCAAAGCCTCACTTCCAATTAACCAACTTCTCTTCCCAAATCATTTCCATAAACCCATCACACTTCCGCATTGCGCCAACAAATTTGGTATCAGAGCAAACCCATCCCGATAATCCTAAAACTCTACCCATGGCAAGTATTCAAGGTTTCAATTATGCCCAAAGTTTAATTCCAATTTTTGATGGTGAGAGTTATGATTATTGGAGTCTACAAATGAAGACATTATTCATTTCACAAGACCTATGGGATTTTGTGGAAGAAGGTTACTTGGTACCCGAGTCGGCAGCAGTTCTGGCATCATGGAATGACGACCAGAAAAAGGAGTATAAGGAAAATAAGAAGAAGGATGCTAAAGCACTACTATTCCTACAACAAGGGGTAAGCAAAGCTATTTTTCCTCGATTTCGGTTGCAAAAACTTGAAGGAAGCCCTGGAATATTCTCAAAGTAGCATTCCAAGGTTAGAAAAGTAATCTCCATAAAACTACAAAATTTATGGCGAGATTTTGATAATTTACTCATGAAAGAAAATGAAACTATCCGAACTTCTTTTCAAGAGTTCTTTGGAATAGTAAATCAAATCAGTAGTTATGGAGATACCATAGAGAATAAAAGAGTTGTAGAAAAGATTTTAAGAAGCTTACCATTCAAATTCGATCACATCGTCGCTGCCATTGAAGAGTCAAAAAATTTATCGACTCTCTCGGTACACGAATTAATGGGTTCACTTGAGGCGCACGAGAAAAGGATAAATAGGTTCGCGGAGCAACCGATTTGGAGCAGGCATTCCAATCAAAAATAAATTTCAGTGAAAAGAAAAATACGGAAGCTTTTAAAAGAAGGCTCCGAGAGGGGATCATCATCATCATCACCTCATGAGAAAGGGTCGACATCAAATCAAGCGCCCAGAAATTTCTACCGCGGACGTGGAAGAGGAAAAGGAGGTTATAAAAACACCAACCAAAGGTACGGAAGAAATTACTCCTCAAATCTCCGTTGTAATGTTTGCAAAAAGTTTGGCCATCCAACTGAAAATTGCAGATATAAGTGCACCAAGTGTGATAAATTAAATCACATGGAAAAAGATTGTTGGCTTAATGAAGCTAACTATTCCGGGAAAAAAGATTCTCAAAATCAAGTATTTTATTCCTGCCTCACCTCGCAAAAAGAAGCGCAAGGTATATGGTATGTCGATAGCGGATGCGGCAGCCATATGACAGGAAATAAAGAATACTTCATAAAGTTGGACGAGCAAGAGATTCCACCAGTCAAACTCGGAGACGGAAAGTATCAGAATGTTGAAGGAAGAGGAGTCATATCCGTACGCACAAGGTCAGGTAAAACTCGATACATATCTGATGTTCTTTATGTTCCTGGCCTAGCTCAAAACCTATTAAGTGTTGGACAACTCATAAGAAAAGGCTACTCACTACATTTTGAAGACGGAGAATGCATAATTTATGATAAAATTAATAGGCAATTGGTGGAAAAAGTAAAAATGTCAGCGAATTTTGTCTTTCCCCTATCTATGCCATCAATTGGAGATTGTGCAATGAGTACCAACCAGATAGATGAATGCAAGTTATGGCATTTGAGATACGGGCATCTCAACTACAGATCCTTGAAGGTTCTAAAATCAAAGAACATGGTAATTGGTCTTCCTAATATCAGTGGTGGAGATAAAGTATGTGAAGGCTGTATTCTTGGGAAGTTTCATAGACTTCCGTTCACAAAAAAGTCGTGGAGAGCAAGAAGGCCCCTCGAATTGGTGCACGCCGATATATGCGGTCCGACAAGAACAACTTCACTCAACAACAGAAGATATTTTCACTTATTCGTGGACGATTATACCAGGATGATGTGGGTGTATATTCTCGAGCAAAAGTCCAGAGGCATTCACTAAATTCCTAGAGTTCAAGGCGTTGGCAGAGAAGCAAAGTGGTCATCAACTAAAGGTTTTCCGTACAGACCGTGGTGGAGAATTTACTTCCAATAAATTTATCAACTATTGCAAAGAAAACGGTATTAAGAAGGAGCTTACCGTTCGATACACTCCACAACAAAACGGCGTCGCGGAAAGGAAAAATCGTACGATCGTGGAAATGGCTCGCAGTATGCTAAAAGCAAGGAAGCTACCCAACAGCTACTGGGCGGAAGCAGTCAACACGGCGGTTTACATCCTCAATCGCTCGCCAACAAAAGCAGTCATCAACAAAACTCCATATGAAGCTTGGCACAAGAAAAAGCCGGAGGTAACTTCTTTGAAATTTTTGGTTGCGTAGCATACTCACATATTCCATCCCAACATAGAGAAAAGTTCGATGAAAAAGGAGAAAAGCTAATATTCATCGGATACAGCGAAGAGTCTAAAGCATATAGACTTCTAAAGCCAGACACAAAAGAACTGGTAATTTCAAGAGATGTTATCTTCGATTAATTCAAAGCCTGGGATTGGAATGATGAACCAGACAACTACGAGTTTCCACTAATCATTGAAGACGAGCCAGATCAGCCACGTCGGGAAGAAAGTACTCCACACCGCAAGCCCGAGATCTCCTAGTCCAACACAACAAAGTCCAAGTTCATCGAAGCAAGTGCCACACCTAGAAAGGTGCATTCCCTAGTAGATATTTATAATACATCTAAGCGTGCATTTATAGCACTCGAACCTCACAAATATGAGGAAGGCAAAGGAAGAAAAATGGAGACATGCCATGGATGAAGAAATGCGAGTAATCGAGAAAAATAAGACATGGGAGCTTGTAAATCGGCCAATAGACAAAGAAATCATTGGTCCGAAATGGGTCTACAAGACAAAATATAATGAAGATGGGTCAATTCAAAAGCACAAAGCAAGGCTAGTTGCAAAGGATATTCCAAGAACCGGGGAATTGACTACAACGAGACGTTCGCGGTCGCTCGCATGGAACAATCCGGATGGTGTTAGCTTTGGCAGCTCAACTCAAAATGAAGGTCTACCAATTGGACGTAAAGTCGGCGTTCCTAAACGGAGAACTTGAAGAAGAGGTGTACGTCGAACAACCTCAAGGATATGTTCGAAAAGGAAAAGAAAAAATGGTTTATCATCTCCGCAAAGCACTATATGGTCTCAAGCAAGCCCCGCGTGCATGGAACAGCAAAATCGACAAGTATTTCCGAGATAATGGATTTGAAAAAATTCCAAGTGAGCCATCCCTCTACATAAGAAAACAAGGTACGGATTTCCTAATCGTCTGTCTCTACGTTGATGATTTAATTTATGCCAAAGACAAAACAAGAGATGGCGAGAAAAATTTAGAAGGAGATGATGAAAGAATATGAGATGACGAGACTTAGGACTTATGCGATATTTTCTTGGGATTCAAGTAAAACAATCTCCGTAAGAAATATTCATTTCCCAAGAAAAATATGCGAAGACTTGCGAAAAGGTTCAACATGATGGATTGCAAACCAATTGCAACTCCAATGGGTACCAATGAGAAATTGGTAAAAAATGATGGAGCAACTAAAGTTGATCCAACCTTATTCAGAAGTCTAGTCGGCTCACTGATCTACTTAACAAATACAAGGCCAGACATCGTCAATGCAACCAACATTGTTTCTCGGTTTATGAGCGAGCCAAGCAAGTTACACTATGCAGCCGCAAAGAGAATTCTTCGGTATATCAAGGGAACAAAGAATTTTGGCATCAAGTATACAAGAGAAAGAGATAATGATTTAATTGGCTTCACAGATAGCGATTGGGCAGGTTCTATTGAAGACCGAAAGAGCACATCAAGGCTATGTTTTACGTATGGGAACAAAATTATTTCCCGGAGTTCTAAAAAAAAGTACGGTGGCACTATCGTCGCCAAGAGTAGTACATAGAAGCAACAAGTGCATCATGTGAAGCAGTATGGTTGAGAAGAATAATGACCGACCTACAACAAAAGCAAAAACAACCAACAACTATCTACTGTGACAATATGTCAACAATTGCAATGACAAAAAATCCAGTCTTCCACGGACGGACGAAGCACATAGAGCTACGACACCACTTCATCAGAGAATTGGTCGAAAACAAAGAAATCGAGCTCCAATTCTGTCCAACAAATGAACAAAATGCGGACATTTTCACAAAAGCGGTCACGGTGGATAAGTTCAATCATTTCAAAGAAAAGCTTAACATCACAAATTAAGAGGGGGTGTTAAAATACTTGATAATTTGTGATGGGTAAATCTAGAATTATCTAGATTAGTTAAGGAAAGATAATAATCACCCATGGGCTTACCATGGTTGGCCCAGTCTAGAGGTATCTAGACTCTTCTTATTTTCTTAACTACTAAGAAGAAAAGAGTGCAAGTCCGTGGTGTAGACTAGAATTTTCTAAGACATTTTCATCACATGTGATCTAGAGAATTCTTTCTCTAGAATTTTCCTAGTAGTCGGTCAATTAGCTCTAGAGTTTTGTGTGTCTAGAGTGTTCTCTTGGTCGGTTGAGTTAGCCTATAAATAGGCAACGTTGGGTTCATTTTTAAGCATCCAAAACTCAAGTGAGTAACCAAGTAGTAAGAGTGAGAGTTAGAGTGAGAGCCAAAGAGTCCTCCTTGTAAAAACATAGTGAGCCAAAGAGCTACACTAAAATTCCATTGTAAACATTTTCATTTCATTTCCAAATTAATCAAAGCCTCACTTCCAATTAACCAACTTCTCTTCCCAAATCATTTCCATAAACCCATCACACTTCCGCATTGCGCCAACAGATGATGATGAAGATGAAGATGATGATGATGATGATGAAGATGAAGATGATGATGATGATGATGATGATGATGATGAAGATGAAGATGATGATGAAGATGAAGAAAGATGAAGAAAGATGATGAAGATGAAGATGATGAAGATGATGATGATGATGATGAAGATGAAGATGAAGATGATGAAGATGAAGATGATGATGATGATGAAGATGAAGAAAGATGATGAAGATGAAGAAAGATGATGATTTTGTGGATAAGGACCATCTATGAAGATGATGATGATTTTGAATGTTGAAGATGAAGAAAGACGATGAAGATGGTGATTTTTTTTCTTTTTAGGTTTTTGTATAGACTTCATTCCTGGGAATGGAATGCTTTTTTTTAGCTTTTTGTATGGACTTCATTCCTGGGAATGAAGTGTGTTTTTAGCTTTTTTGTATGGACTTCATTCCTGGGAATGAAGTGTGTTTTTTTAGCTTTTTGTATGGACTTCATTCCTGGGAATGAAGTGTGTTTTTTTAGCTTTTTGTATGGACTTCATTCCTGGGAATGAAGTCTGTTTTTTAGCTTTTTGTATGGACTTCATTCCTGGGAATGAAGTGTGTTTTTTTAGCTTTTTGTATGGACTTCATTCCTGGGAATGAAGTCTGTTTTTTTAGCTTTTTGTATGGACTTCATTCCTGGGAATGAAGTCTGTTTTTTTAGCACGGAAGAACTCCTACAAAAAAAAATTTAACACGGAAGGGTATTTTTATCTATTTAAATATTTTTAAATAATTATGGACCAAACAGTAAAGGCGTTTGACCAAAAGACTAAACAGACATGGGCCCACCTAAAAAAGGACCAAACGATATTTTTCCCAATCATTATCCTCTCTATCACTAGATATTTTCTGAATCTAAGACTCTAAGTCAAGACGCGCATATGTCTATTCTTCTCTTTGTCTTTCTATAGTTTTTATCTTTACGTATTGAAATACTAAATAGAGTGTTCAAAGCGTAAACAAACCTAACTTGGAAAATCATCTGCAACATATGTGCATAAGACCCTACGATGTGCATAATACTCTATTTATTTATTTATTAATTAAATAGATAGATAGATTCAATGAACTTATAAAAAGCAGGGGCCAAATTTTGAAAACTAGGTAGGATGCTTAATTGGTTTCGTTGGCATTATCATTCTTGATATTTTCATATGCATTGTATTTGTTGCCTACTGACATAAGTCGTAACCCTTTCTTAACAACCTATATTTTTGTACTATTTATATTGACCTCAAGTTGATAATATCAACCCTACATTAAGCTAAATTATTGGATTCAACTTTAACATTTTGTTCTCAACAGAAGTAACTGACATTGTTAATCATGATGAGTTGGTTGAATCTGATTAATCTCATGTTAGGTAGAATAATGGTGGTTTATTCCCATCCAAAATTAACAGATAGATGAGTTGGATCGATATTGACCTTATTAGGCAAAACCTTTGATAAACTGTAGTATTAATATTGTTGTTGTTATCTTCTTCGGAACAACTAAGTGCAATTATCTCTCATTATCTATTCTCTCATAGCACCGTTATATTATTGTTTCATCATCATTGTATTGGTCCAAACACCAAACTTAAGTTCAAGAACTTTTTGTTAGAGTTTGGCATTCATCTTGTTAGGCAAAGAGAAATTCTGGTTTTATTATTCGAGGCATTCAACAAAAGTTATCAAGGAGTTTTCTTTCGGTTTGCTACAAAAATGTGCAAACACGTTAGCGCATCATTACAGATTTGTGGCTTTCGTCAGTCCCACAAACATTCTTTAGACGCAGGTAAAAAGGTTGTTTGTCTACCGAAAGGCTGCTAATTTGAACTTGGAGATGAAATGAAATAGACTTCCAAAGCAACGGATTAGACTAAATTATTTGATTGTCATGGAATTATATGCCATGTTGCATGTTCCAAACGTGGGGTCATGCATGTTATTTTTTAGGCAATCTCTCTTAACGTTTTCAAGTTCCAAATAATACCAAATGATTAATATATGTCTCATATGAAACTGATCTACATTAATTCATCATTCTAAACTACTTATGTATTTCATATTATTGTCCCACTTCAAATAAAAAATGCGGGTATCCCATCATTAATGTGTAAACTATATCGCAAAGAATTGCAGGTTAAAAATAACTACTTATGAGGAAGCTGGAGTTGATATACAATGTACCATTCGTTATCATGTAGCTGTAACAGTCGTTTTTGATTAAATGTTCTAGACAAGTAAAACTTGGGGTTTCCAAAATGCCACATCCAACTCTTACACACAACAAATTTTGATGACGTCCTTCTTCATTCTTAAGGTTCCGAAGGCTGCCACATTGAGCTCCTAAAAACAACATGTTGATTTGTACATCGAAACAGACACTATGTAGATGATTTAATGATATGATTATAATGATCAAATGCGCCGGGCACCCCTATAGGTGGGACTAAATCCCCCACTTAGCGGAAAAGCCGGAAGTATGTCAAGCCCAACATACAGAAAGCCCATGGACCAGAAAAAGTTGTTGATTAGCAAACATTGATTAGATTGGCGAAGGACATTATTTTGGAGAATAGAATAATAATATACAGTTAAGGACATTTAATACTATAAAATTATTCATTAGGACTTAAAAAAAATATTTATCGGAGATAGAGGACCGACAATGAAGGAACATTGCAGACCACGTGGCAGACAGCATCGTATGATATTTCCCTGACTTGGTCCCACCACATAGTGAGCGGGTCAGTCACGTTGGTCCCATCACATGGGACCCTCTCTCTCACTCATCAGCAATCTTTGTGTTCCCTCACCCAACACCAACATTAATAACCACATTATTTATAGCGAGACCAACCATAACTTAATTATTACTCCCTTCGTCCCCATAACTTAATGTTTTTTTATAAGCTTATTTATAATCAATAACAAATAAGTTAATGTCCTTGTCTTGAAAAAGATCGGCATATTTTTACATGAAATGACGCCTATATATTGGGAGTATAAGCCATCAAGTCGGCCAAATCGGCTACATGTTGGCTTTGGCTCCGGTAAGTTTCGGTTTTTAAGTAGCATCTTAGTGTATTTTATTGAACCACCCATTAATCATCCAGATGATCATTGGGTTGTTACAGCTAAACCACAACTTTACGTTTAAGTATATTTCAGAAAAATTCCAATTTGGACGGCGTATATGTGGAATACTATCGGTTTCCTTGGTGTTTATACCTGATGACCTCTGTTTTTTAGTATGACGAATGAGTTACCGGATGCCCATATGTATCAAACGGTTCTACGCATTAGTTGGGCTGGCTCTGCTACTTCTAGGTAAGTTTTGCCACTCCTTAACATGCAAGTTGCAAAATTATCATGCACTCACGTTGCATGATTAATGAAGTACGTGATGATGCCAACTAATTAATCTTTGATTATTAGGATTATTTCTTATTATTTTAACTGTAAACAAACTCAAAATTGTTTTACCCACGTGCCAGATGATTAGGTTATTAGCTGTAATTAGGATGAAATGACAGTGCATACACATCTCATTCGCTGCCAGATCTCATTGTTCGATAATAACTGATACGTACTAATGATGTAATTATGATTCGTAGTTATTCGTTAATGATAAGTACTGTGAGGTTATAATTTCGAACAAGTAAGTACCATTAGCCAATAATTGAGGTGATAGAAAGTTACCAGGTCATACGTAAAAACTCGAGCTTTCATATCCAAAAAACCAAAAAGAGCATTAACGAGAGAGAGTGGAAGATAAACTATTACGTACATGCATAGATAATTGGGTAATTAGTAACTAACAACCGACAACGTCATGCCTAAGGAGAGTCAAAACTTTCGGTAAAGGATATAGGAAAGTCAAAGAGCCACGTAATTTCTTGAGCACTTGAATCCAACGGATAAAACATCCTAGCAGCTTCAGCCTAACGGCTAAGCAAGGGTGATTTTAGCAATTAGGTCAGCATAAAAAACGATGATAAGACAACAGAACCCTAAAAAATGTGAAATATTCGCACCACAAAGTTAAATTTAGGGCTGTTCCTATTTACTATCCTAGTTTATCTCTTTGCTAACCTTAAGCATGATTGCTAAAGGCTGGTGTCAATAGTTTCAGGGATACCATTTTATATATGACAACAAAAATAGAAACCGATCCTGATCGTCAGATCACTCAAATGGTATCCCTTGAAACTATTGGCATCAGCCTTTAGTAATCATGACTAAGAGCAACTGCAATGATGCGATCATACTATAAGTTAACTAAACTAAAAACTAAAAACTAAAAAAATTGGTTATACTCGGGGTTGCACGCTACAAAGATAGTAAGTACGCAAAGGCGAGTAGGGTATCAAATAGTACCTCCAATTTATAAGAAGGAAAATGAAGTCTTAATTCAAGCGAAAAAGTAGCCGTTTAGGTCATTGTCCTTTCTGAGCTATCCAAGGGTATGCCAATACAATACAAACGCGCCTTCCAAAGAACTTCTTGTGTCAGCAGTCTTTAATTTTTCTTAATTTTACTGACGCAAAATGGTCAACTAAATCCTAATTTAATGACACTCTCTTTCTCTCTCCTAGCTACACCCCTTTATATAACAAAGCATTGTGGGCATACTCTTCATTTCCATTGCCATTTCCATTCCCATCTCCATCAAATCTTTCTTCCTAGGGTTTTCTCAAAACCATAGAAAAACTAAACAAGCAACGAAAATGGATGTTGAAAGTATTTTCCCATCAGAAAGTGATCTTGATCTAAGTTTCACAAGTTGTGCTTCATCAACAACAACAGATCGTACCTTCACTTGTTCCAGTGGTCGCAGTAGTTTAACATTAAGTTTCAATGAATCTCGTCTTGGTACTTCTTCATCTTCTTCATTATCACCAAATACTCATAGGCCTCACCGGAAAAATGATCCACATTGGGCAGCTATTCAAACAGTCACAAATCTATCACCTGATGGTACTTTACATCTAAATCATCTCAAACTTCTTAGTCATCTCGGTAGTGGCAATCTTGGACGTGTATTTCTTTGCCGTCTTAAAGATTATGACAATACTGATGCTACTTTTGCTCTTAAAGTTATTGATAGAGAATCATTAACTAATAAAAAACTTTCTCATGTTATGATGGAATCTCAGATTCTTTCAGTAGTTGATCATCCATTTCTTCCTACTCTTTATGCGCACATCGATGTTTCTCATTACACATGTCTTCTAATCGATTACTGTCCCGGTGGTGATTTGCATTCATTATTACGTAAGCAACCTGGAAACCGCTTTAGAATCGACGCCGTTAGATTCTTCGCTTCGGAAATATTAGTTGGTTTAGAATATTTACATGCACTTGGAGTGGTTTACAGAGATTTGAAGCCAGAAAATATTTTAATCCGTGAAGATGGTCATGTCATGTTATCAGATTTTGATCTGTGTTTTACTGCTGACGTGGTGCCTACATTGCAAAAGCGGTTTTCTTCTAAAAAAGTGAGATCATCTAAAAACCGGTTTAGTTGTTTCGGAGCGGTTTTGGGACGAAGAAGAGAAATCAGTGATGAGGAAATGACTGAGTTTGTAGCTGAACCAACCGGAGCTTATTCTAGGTCCTGTGTTGGAACTCATGAGTATTTAGCACCCGAGTTAGTTAACGGCAACGGACACGGTAACGGTGTTGATTGGTGGGCATTTGGGATCTTCTTGTACGAGCTACTGTACGGAAGAACTCCGTTTAAGGGACACACGAAAGAACAAACGTTGAGAAACATAGCATCATCACGACCGTTTGATTTTCCAGAGTGTGACGTGGAAGAAGAAGATGGAGTGGCGGAGGTTAAGGATTTGATAGCAAGATTGTTAGTGAAAGATCCACGAAGAAGACTAGGATGCGCATGGGGTGCTTCTGATGTTAAACGACACCCATTTTTTGACAAGATTAAATGGGCTTTGATTAGAACTTATAGTCCACCTGATGTACCTGGGCTTTTAAAAATGAAGAAGAAGAAGAATCACGTGATGAGTCATGTGGGTAGTAGTGGTAAATTCTCTACTTCATCGTTTAAGAAAATAAGCCGGTGGTCATGGAGGGGTTTAAGTAATTTTATTAAAGGGAAAAGAGTGTGAGTTTCTAATTATAAATAAAAAGTTGGGAGGGTTAGAATGTAAAGGGAAGTAGTAGTTGTAGTAAAAATTCATATTTAGCAGTTTTGGGATTCTTTTTGTGTGTAGTGTTGTTTTAGAGAGAAACGGGAACCCACGTGATGATTGGGGTTTATGAATTACACATTTTATGGTACTATGAATGGTGTTGTATATGATTGTAAAATGAGAGGAGAATAAAATACTTATTGAACTTTTTACACCTACCGGCTACATATGTATTCCAAAATAAAATTTGCAACCAGTTTTGCCAGACCAACAAATTCGAATGTCAACACAAAAAACATCTAGTTAGATAGTCATCAAGAACAGCTATCGCAACTTTTGTTAGTTTGTTTCAGCATTTGAGGCGGTTTCTGGCTTTAGGCCAGCTTTGGGGCATTGGAGTCTATTTAGCCTTAACTTCTTCTTTTCGTGTAGTCATTAACTTATGTTACGAGTCATCTCAACCAAAATTGTACATCTGAATCTAGCATCTAGATTCATTTGTACATTCAGGTTTAACACTTTACTTCATGTAAGAAAGAAAAAAGATAAGGTACGATTGGAATGAGTAATACTTTTTGCTGTTTGAATCAGGTAGTTGTACGCAAATTAATTGTTCTTTATATAACGTTCGGTGGGAGGATTACTCAATAATACATTGATACAGGTCATTAGTTATTCTATAACCTGATTTTTTTTATTGAAATTCATTCCTGGCCTATCTAAATCGAAATGTTAAGAGCATACTTGACCACCATTTTGTCTGGCGAGATAATAGAGAATTTCAACTATGTAAACCCTGCATACCGTTGAAATTTAATACTTCGTATTCACCTAGTATGATCGGCCAGGCTAGTGATGCACAATAATTACGCGTTACAACATTGCCGGCCAAGTCAGTGTGCAGCCAACACTGCATAGACTGTCAAGTGCTGAGATAGCAAGACCCTACATGGCCAGTGACGCGCAAAGGTGGCGCTACACTGTAATGACATTTGGCTAGGTAATGAAGCTTATTGGCCGACACAATGAAGTTTCATTGAGGGAAAGGCAAGGCAAGGCCAAAGTGACAAGATGCAACATGCAATGTTGGCATTAAGGCATATCCATGGAATTGAGTTGGCCCAAACTCAAGGATGATGAAAGAAATTAGAATAGGCCAAGAGTTGGTCTATGCATTAGTTCAAGGCTAGCCAAAGCTTGGGTAATGCAAACAAGCTAGTAATGTAAGAGTGGCATTGCTATTGTCAAGCAAATTGGCTAAGTGAAGCATATGACGCATATAACCAGAATGAGCCAACAAAATGACCAAGTTCAGTAAAGCGCATCAGTTGTGCGATATGGGGGGACAAGTTCAGTAAAGCGCAACAGTTGTGCAATACGGAGGCCAAGTTCGATAAAGCGCAACAGTTATGCAATATGACTCAAGTGACGGTTAGAAGTTGGTTATTGGCTTCACAAGCATGCCAAAGACGCGAGACAAGGTAGAACAGTGATAAAGCAATTTATAAGCGTGGGAGAGTATTCATAACTGCTTGAGAACAGGTGTTAGATGATGGCGCGAGTTTGAAGAGAAACTGGCCAACTTGGCATAGTTATAGGCGGTTATGGAACTGCTTTATGGGACAAATGGATGTCCCATGCGTGTGAAACATTTGTACATGGTTTTTTGCTAGTGAATCTGCTATATAAATAGTCCTATGACATGGGAAAATCAGCAGGCTTACGTAGGATATTGTGAGACTCAAATTGAGAGAGTTTGTAACACCACAAATTTTTAGCATGGAGCATGCGCAAGCGCCATGGCATGAGATGAAGCTTCATCTCAAGCTTTTGTCGCGTTAAGAGGAATATTGGCCTAGAGCCAATGTTGCATCATCATGATGCATTATGCCAGTTGGGTAGATGGCCTTGGATGATGCAGCGCAAACATCGCGCATTATGAGGACGATTGGCCTAGGGCAATCATTGTGCATCAGGCTAGAGGGGACTGGCCGAGTGAATATTGCACAATCATCGTGCATCAGGCCAGAGAGGGTTGGCCGAGAGAATGCGCAATATCCGGAACGAGTGTTGCGCAATCATTGTACAGTATGCCAGAGTAACTGCTGCGCAATCATTATGCAATACACCGGAGCGAGCCGGCAGAAGGAATGTTGCGCAATCATTGTATAACACTGAAGTAAAACAAGCAATCATTGCCGGTTATTCAGGGATACATGGCAACGCCATGAATAGTGAAGCAAGCATGTCAATCTTCTCCCCCTTTCTAAGTTGTAGAAATGGTAAGTTAACATATATTGGGAGGGTAGTTGGTTGAAGGTGCATATAAAGACCATGCACCAAGTAAGCTTTATAGCTTAGCCGAAGAGTATAAATGATGCATAAGCCTCATTTATAGTTGTGTAGCCTTGAAAATAAGGCATTTGATGCTTAGGCATCAATATGCCATGTCGCAGACTCGATAATGCGCGACCTTTGTGAATTTTGGCGGAACGGCCTATACGGACTAGGCCATTACCGTTATTGCTAGGCCACGGCCTTGCAAACGAGTTTGGCTTAAGTTGTCGTCCCTTCGAGGATGAACTATGGTATGTGCTTGATCCTTTTAGAGTAGGTAAGGGTACGTAGGCAGCCGCAATGAGTTGCAGCATTGTCGGTCCAGCACTTTGTCGCTCATATCACCTACTTGAGAGATGATTGCGACACATTGGCCTCTCATATCATCTGGCTCGGTAGCTCGACACAAAAGATGATTGTGGCCAAACTTGATGAGGCAGTATGACGGTTACTCAACTAGGTAGGAAATTCAGTGATGAATTTCCTACGTTGAGGCAAAGCTTTATACCCTTGTTGAAAAAGTGTGGGTACAACAACCTCACCCAATATTTCGCTTAGCAATCTGTATGGACTAACTCCAATATACTTTTAAGAGAATCAACTAGATAGTCAGACTCAATCTTAATAAAAAAGTATATCAAAGAGTTATATCTCAATTTCTCGATTCAATCCTTACTCAAACAAATAAAAATCTGCGAGCCTGATTGAATACAAGAGAAATAACTTGAACGGTACTAAAGACCAATGTTCAAGGATCAATCAATTTCAATCAACAACCAAAGGTTGGATTTACCAATTGATCGATTCAACGCACAACCTGTGATATTTCAATTATATAACAAAATATAATGCGTAAAAGAAATAACACAAACACCAGAAGTTTTGTTAACGAGGAAACCGTAAATGCAGAAAACCCCGGGACCTAGTCCAAGTTGAACACAAACTGTATTAAGCCGCTACAGACACTAGCCTACTACAAACTAACCCGGTATGGATTTGTAGTTGAACCGCAATCAATCTCACACTGATCCAAGGTACAATTACGCTCCTTACGCCTCTGATCCCAGCAGGATACTACACACTTGATTCCCTTAGCTGATCTCACTCACAACTAAGAGTTACTACGACCAAAAGTCGAAGACTTTAATAAACAAATCTGTATCACACAGAAAAGTCTACAAGAATAGATAAATTTGTATCCCACAGAAATAGCTACGAGTTTTGTTCCGTCTTTTGATAAATCAAGGTGACAGGAACCAATTGATATACCAGACTTATATTCCCGAAGAACAGCCTAGAAATATCAATCACCTCACAATAATCTTAATCGACTAGCGAAACAAGATATTGTGGAATCACAAACGATGAGACGAAGATGTTTGTGACTACTTTTCTATCTTGCCTATCGGAGAAATTAATCTCAATCCAATCTTACGATTGTACTCAAATACGATAGAAACAGCAAGACCAGATCACGCAACTACAGAGAAAATAGTTGGGTCTGGCTTCACAATCCCAATGAAGTCTTTAAGTCGTTAACCTATAGGGTCTCGATAAAAACCTAAGGTTAAAGGAGAATCGACTCTAGCTTACACAACTAGTATCACACAGGAGGTGTGGGGATTAGGTTTCCCAGTTTCTAGAGTTCTTCTTTATATAGTCTCTAAATCAGGCTTTGCAATCTAAGTTATCTTGGTAACAAAGCATTCAATATTCACCATTAGATGAAAACCTGATTAGATTCAAGCTAATATCTTTCAGCCGTTAGATCGAACTTAGCTTGTTATACACACATGAAATGTAATTTCATTTAGGTTTGAGTAACCGTACCTAAACGTGTACAAGTCGTTGGTTCAACAGTAGTTAACCAATGGTTAGCCATATGAGCACTTTCATATCAACCTTATTCATCTTCAACATAACTAGTTCAAATGACTCAAAAGAACTAGTTAGAGAGTTATTCAATTGCTTAGATGTCATAAAAGTATACAAGACACAATCGAAGAAAAAAAGTTTTGATTCACTCGAATCGATTCATGAACATTATATCCACGGTTTGCAAATATTGCATTCCTTAATTTATAAATGTCTTAGTTCATGAATTAAACTGTTTTTAGAAAATAACCCACTTGAGTACGCATACCTGTACACATACTTAAGTACCCAGACTGAGCTTGTTTTCAGTTCACAAACTCCAGCAGAAATTCACGGGATGTGAACTTTCGACAGTACGCGTACAGGTACGTGGACTTAGCTCCGGTCATCCTGAGCAGCAAAGTACGCATACTTTGGTTCAAGGATTTTGGACTTACACAAGTATCAATTCACATACAATGTTTATATCAAACATGGTTATATATTCTAAACTCTCATTTCAATCATTGAAACATTCTTAGAGGATGTTATATAGTTGTTATTCACAAACTATTTTTCATCAAAGCGATTTTCAAGTAATTGAAATAATCATCATGACTTTCGTCACTAGTAAAGATAAACTTGGCCAAAGCGAAAACTTACCAACACATATTTCGAGAAATAGATAAGCGAGATAAAATCGGCTCGAAATAGCAAATGTGTATAATCGAAGTCTATATAGCAACACGACTTTTGTCTCAAGATAGGAGATAGAGTAGATAGACTTTTGAGTGATAGATAAGTTCAAGTCTCCACATACCTTTTTGTCGATGAAGTTCCACCAGTTCCTTGAGTAGTTCTTCGTCATTGCATGATGAACGTCGTGGAGTCTAGAGATCAACTACACTTTTTATCCTAGTCCGAGACTTAGCTATAAGTAGACTATAAATCAAGACTTATAGTTTGGCAACTAAACTTGACAAACAAGCTTGAGATAGCAACGCTTGCGAGTTAGACCAAGCAGTGCTCTAACACTTGTGCTATGGTAAATTGGAATGGTGTGGAAGCTAAGTTAGCTGCATCATGCTCAACGAGCATGCTTGCAAGGGAAAATGGACGTGCATTTTCCTAGTCTTAAGGCCCGGTTAGTAGCATCATAATGGCGTACCGAGAAGTTATATCATGCATACCCTGGCACGCTAGGGGTAATTTTTCGGTCCGTCTGTCACCGAGTTTTTGTAAGGCTGAGGCTTGGTTCAGGAGAAACAAGTCTGTGTAAGTCCCTAAGTGGGCAAGTTTTGTATTTCTTTCATTTGATGCAATAAGGAGTTGATTGTGTCATGTTCTAAGTGTTCTTGGTTGGATGATTGTTGTTGGAAATGTTTGAGTGCTTTATGGTAAGCATTTGAGAAGTTAAGAGAAATGAAAGAATGCTACAAGACTTCCGCTGTAGAACTAAAGAGTTGGCTGTTTGCATTTGTGAAAACTTATAAGGCTGAACTGCAGGTGGGTGATGCTTGATTCACGAAACCACTATGCTGCCGGGTTACACTTTCGCAGAAATTTGCAAGGGGAATTTAAAGGTGTGACATTTCGGGTATCATAGCTATTTTTGGTACACAGTTCAAGTATATTTGTTGGATAATACGCTGGTAGTTATTTCTTTCTTAAGCTATTTTCTTGTGAGCAAGTAAGTGGTGCATTATTTTCAGAGAATTTGCATTAAAAATGGATTTTAATAGCATTATGATCGACGAAGAACTACCGGGTACGTTTGATCAATTAAAGGAGTATGGTGATCTTGGAAATCTGACCATAGACATGGGTTGTGATGGCCTAGATATTCCTCTTCTTTCTTAAGAAAATTGCAAGCTAGATTTACTTGAAGGAAAGACATCAGATTAGTTCAAAGAATTTTACGAAAGAGTAGGTGCAGTGGAGGAAAAGGTGTCTGATGCAGCCTTGTTGAATTGCGAAACCAATGCTGAAGTGACTAAATTGAAGGGGCAATGCAGTGACGTGAAGACCATACTAACAGGCCATGCGAAGTAAATTTCCGAGGAGATGAAAAGCCTTCGCAAATTAATCAGTGATGGCATGTTTGCAGGGGCAAACGTGAATGGAGAAATCTCTAATCGAGTCTCCAAGCCAAGAATATATGCTGGTTCCAGAAATGCTAAAGAAATTGAGAATTGTTTGCATGACGTTGAGGCATAAGGACAAATGGTAACTCTCGCAAGCAATTACCTAGATGGTGATGCAAAGGTTTAGTGGAGAACTATGCTGCAAGAAGATGAAGCTGCTGGTTATCCCAATCCTATGTATTGGATTGACATGAAAGAAGGACTGAGATGTCAGTTTTGGCCGAGTAATGGTGCTTGGTACGCAAAAGAAAGTTTGCGTATGCTAAAAATAATGGGTACACCACAGGCCTATGCTGAAAACTTCCTTGCATTGGTGAAAGAAATGCGTGGCATGAGTGAAAAAGATCAAATATTCCAATTTCTGTCTGGCACGAATTCTTAGTCATTGCTGAACTCAATAAGCACAAAATTCAGAGTATCCAGATGGACATTCAAGCGGTAAGAGAGCTTACTAGTTGCACAACAACTGAAGATGTGCAAAGTTGTGAAGGAAAGGCCAAAGGAAAGGAAAAATCTGTAGGTAGTAAGCGTAAACATGAGCCAAAGGAATATGAACTATTCCCTTCAATTTCGGAAGTATAGGGGATGTTTCATTTTCAAAGGTTTGCATTTCGCTAGAAGTTGTCCACTCAAGGTGCAACTTAATGCTTCAGTTGGGGATGAGTATGGGAGTCATTCCAGAAAGACTCGCAAAAGCCGAAGTGATGGTATGAGGAAGAAACCTCGCAGCAAAGTTGTCTCTCACTTCGACAAAGGCAGAAACTAAGCTAGAACAAGAAGGAGTGTTCCTGTCTCCATTGGCAACACTTGGGACAGAAAACAAGAGTGTTTTCAGAGCTTGTTTTATGTAGCTTTAGTTGTTGGTTTTTGAAAACTCTGTGTGTAGAGTTTGAGTTGTACAGACTTTTATTTGAGTCTTCAAGTTTGTATAGACTTTAATTTGGTGTAAGCAATTTGCTTTGTTAATGAAGTTTTAGCTTTCAAAGTGATCAGTGGATCAATCATGTAATAGTACATGGTCTTACTATGTGAGAGCGATAATGAATGAAGGTGTTTTCGTTTATAAAGTCTTGCCTCTTTATTTACGATGTAAAGTTAGTTCATAGGGAAGTGCTGCAATAGCATACTTAGCATAACGTATGCAATAGTAAGACAAGGTGAATTCTAATAAGCAAAGCATAGGACAAGGGTCCTAGTTGATGCAAAAGTGATATTGTTGTTTAGGGATTGCAATATGGCACGACGGCGGATGGGCAGCGACAATGCAAGCAATACACCAAGATAGAAATCATTCCATCGGCAAGCATGAGTTGGGTAGAACTCATGGCCTAGAGAAAGACACACACTTTCCAGGCAATATAGTAATGCAGTTCAAAGAAATAGTTGGAGACATATTGGCTTTGAAGGCATGTAGGCATGTCATATGGACAGTTAAAAGTTAGCTATGTTATGTCCAAATAAAGTTAGACAAAGTTACGTAGATGGGTTAGTTTTGCTTTGGCGAGTTAGCTAAACTTGCACACTTTTGAAGCAAACTCAATACAAAATGGTTTTGAGCTTGAATGGAACGAGGTTATGAAGTGCTAGGTGGGTATTCTATGCAAAAGGAAATTAGGGAGGCGAAAGGTTATGGCAATGATCGTAGCCACATTGAGAAGAATCGAGTTCTTGAATGATTTCAGCCTAATTTGGTAGAATTGGCTAAGAAGAACAAGTTTGCATTTGGGTATTGATGCTAGGTGTGGGTATTCTATGCAAGAACCGCCTCAAATTAGGATGAGATCGAAAGGAAATGGCAATGATCGATGCTAAAGTGAAAGTTGGGTTGAGAAGCCAACAATTTGGCTTAAACCAAATCAATCCCACACAACCTGGTCAACACTTTTGATACCTCAAATCTGGCTAAAAAACCACTTGGGCTTACACCAAAACGAGCCCAACTCAAAACGTGGGGCCAGCTTCACTGTGTATCCGGGTTCTACATCCGGCGTAGCCTAAACAGAATCCCAAACAAACCAAATTGACTGGGCCTCCCAAATAAACCAAACTTTCCCAACAAAACCAAATGAATCCCATTGAAAACCAAATCCCAAACAAACCAAAAGCCTAATAAAACCAAATTCCCACATAAACCAAAGCCCATTTTCATGATGTTTGCGTTAACCTCAACTTTTAGGCCTTGTTAAATTTTTCTTTCTTGATCTGAGTCTTCTTGTACATTTATTGTGCTAATCCGATATGCTTTCTCTGCTGAGAATGTTGGATTTGCCTGACGAATGAAGCTCAAATCCTTTGCTCCCGCCATCATCCTAGAATTTCTTCCCCTTTCTCTTATCACATAGTTCTCTCGGTATGTGATCACAAATTTTTTTCTATATGTAGACACATTGAGGCAAAGACTCTTAGGCGTAAATGATTCAAGTGGAAATGCCTAATTTGGTAGAATTGGCTAAGAAGAATTTCAAGTTTGCATTTGGGTATTGATGCATGAGTGCACGCGCCAGAGAGATAGAAGCAGACAACAAGCCTCAAGTAGATGAGATCAATAATAAGGAAATAAAGCTAAGTGATCTCACGACACGATGCTAAAGCATGAAAGTTGGCCAAGGGCATATTGCGAGAAGCCGACAAAGATTGATGAAATTCGAAGAGGTTAGAAAATGCATGCAACGAACTTAAGACAAGTATAGTGTTTATATTAGGTCGCGTTCAACGGATTAGGTAGGGGAGATCTATGACCGACCAGGCTAATGATACACAATGACTGCGCGTTACAGCATTGCCGGCCAAGTCAGTATACAACCAGGATAGCGCAACACTGAATAGACTGTCAAGTGCTAAGATAGCAAGACCCTACAGGGCCAGTGACGCGCAAAGGTGGAGCTATACTGTAATGACATTTGGCTAAGTGTAGATGGTGGGTTTTTGACAAGAGAGAAAGATGTAATTTTGCTTCTGCCAGAAGTGCAAATAAACATGTATGAGCTTCCGACCGGCATCAAAATTATGAACTCATATTGTTATATCATATTTCGCAAGAGAATTGAGAGCGCATAGCTCATTAATGGCCACAATGACCCTCGGTATGCCTACAGGATTTTAGAGCTTCACTCTAAATTTGAACTCTCATTATCTTATGCATGTCCATACAAATCATCATATATTAATCAAAGCATATACCGATGATACAATTTATAAGTATTCGAGAATGAGCAAATCGCATTACTTTGAATAAAAGTATCACCAAAAGCATAATATTCGGAATATTACCTCGAGTCGCATAACTTCCACGACAGAATTCCTCGAGTATGTTCCGTATGCTACAAACGAAGTTTTAGCGCCAAACATGGCCACACTCCATAATCAGGCCGTGGCCATTAATTCCTTATCTAGCCAACTGGCTAGTCAGGCCACTGCTTCACTATCTCTTGGCCTGGCCATGTATGTGTCCACGACATCCCTAGCTAGCAAACTAGCCAAGGCCGTATCCGCTAGTTCCCTAACTAGCCACAGCCTCCTTAGTCTAATCCAACCGGCCATAACCACTTTGTCTTGGCCACGACCTCTTTACCCCTTAGCCTGGCCATTGGCCACGGCTATCTTATCCTTTGGCATGGACATGTCTGTGGCCACAACATCCCTCTCTACTTGCAAGACGAGCTACCTTGTCTTCCGTCCTAGCCATGTTTCGCCTAGCTAGCCACATGGCCACGGCCTCCTATCCAGCTTAGCTTAGCCTAATCATAGCTACAGCATCCCTGTCTCTTGGTTCGGCCTGGCCCACAGCTACCAACCTAGCAGACCACCTTACCTCTCGACCATGGCCTCCTTGTTAGTCGGCCAAGTCCCTAATTGGCCACGATTCCCTTGCCAGCCGACCTAGCCTAGCTTAGCTAGTCATGCTCTCTTATTTATCGGCCTACTATGCACATGGCCAAGATTACCTAGTTTTCCGGTCATGATTTGTCCCACCAAAGTTCGTGGCCACGATCACGAACCAATGTAGCTATAAACTTCATAAACACCCATAGCGTATCTTGGTGTATCATTATGATTGGTTATTTACAATGGCATCTTATGGAAAACCCGTTGGTCACACATACTCTTGGATAGAGTTGTCTCATCAAGCTATGCCCGACTAGCTAGCTTAGGCTATTACTCAGTCAAGTATCGTGACAATCTAAACAAGGCTAGAAACAAGTCCATGACTCCATTAAATTCCTACGAGAAATAAAACACGTTACATGGGGGAATTATTATTGTGTATTGGTTTGGTGTCTTACAGCAATCGTGCGGCATGGAAACATCCCATGATAAGGAAGTTACAAGTAGTGGTAAGCAGTTAAAGGAAGTGGCTAAGTAATGGAGTGGTGTTTTATGGTTTCCAGAAACTTCTGGCGTAATCATGCCATTATCTCCACTCTTCCCATCTCTCTATCTCTCCATAATCTCCACTACTTACGAGGAAATAGTGGGTGTTTCCTAAGCTATAAATAGACAGCTTTGTCTATTCAGAAGACTGAACAAGCTTATCATTTTCAAGCCTTTCTTCTTCCATAGCTCAATAACCTCACACCCAATTCAATTCAATCACCACTGATTTCCTCAAACTTTCTTCGCTTTCCCTCCCTAAGATCAACCCATTTTTTCTCTTTGTAACCGAAGCAAAACGTTATCGGCCAATATCTTGGTTTAGGCTTGTTTTGTACGATTTTGATTTCCGAATCTAAAGAAAGTACTACAGCAGTACATTGTTTTGCGTAAGAGCGATTTTCGGGTACTAACAATTGGCGACCACAGCGGGAGATCAATCTCTCGTCTACAGATTTAGTTCTTCAATTGCCTTAAGAAAAAACCGAAATGGTGGATCTTAGGTCTGGTTCGGTAACCAATCCCAATGCAAGTTCAGCAACCACTCCTAATCCAAACAACACAATGGCGGAGCAAGCTCAGAAGGTACTCCCAATAACACCGGTGGCAGGACTCCAGAAACCACTCCTCCAAACGTGCCCAATGAAAACAACAATACTCCTCCCCCTGCGGCTGAAGATACTGAGAACGAGGAGCGAGCACCACCAACCATAGCTGATTTAATGAAAAGGTAAGACACCTTGGTTGAGACTCAGGTAGCCATGGCTACTACTCAGAGGGAAGTTCTTACCTACCTGAAGACTTTAACGAAATGGCTTACACCCGAGTAGCGTCATCACCAAGTGGAACAAGTTAGGAACGTGTCCATCGACGGTGCAAGAACCTCCAGAGTCAACACTCAAGGCGATGATGAAGTACGGGTTATTGCTAACCACACGACAGAAAGGAGTCACCGTGACAAAATTTTATCACGCGGGAAGATCTTGAAAGGATTCTACGTAACCGTGGAAAGGAAGAATCGGCCTCATTTCATCAACACCATCCTTTCTACCCGATAGAGTTCCATAGGATTCTCACGCCAAGAGGGTATTCATCTCCTCCCTTTTCATTGTATGATGGTACCGGAAATGCCAGGGAACATGTCTCCCAATTCTTAGAATCATTAGGAGAACATGAATATAATCAGGTGCCGCGACTCAAAGAATTCTTAAAGTCTCTTAACGGAAGAGCTTACACGTGGTACAACAACATCGCCCCCAACAACATCTCCAGTTGGTCCCAGATAGTTGATGTTTTCCATAAAAAAATATTTCTTCGTCTCAGAGCAGATCACACTTTCAGACTTGGGAAGAATGTTCCAGAGGAATAACGAGCATCCAAACGATTATGTGAAGCGGTTTAGGACTCAAGCTCTCGACTGCCATGATCCAAACGTAACTGAGTTTCAATTAGTGGAGCTCTGTATCAACGGTATGATCCCTGTTTATCGTGATTTGTTAGAAAATTTGCGATTCCAAACCTTCTCCGAGCTACACGAAGATGCTAAGCGGTCAACAACGACAGCTCCGGAATTTTTAGAAAGAACTAAGCCTGCTAGAGAGGAAGGCCGTTGGGATACTCGTGGGAATAGGCACCTGGTAAATAAAAAATATTCTACTCAACCGTCCATAGGCGTTGTTATTGACGAAGGATCTAAGAGGAAAGCTACACCTCAACCGCTGTCGCAGACTAAACGCTATGCACCAACTCCGAAAATGACGCCAATCCAAGGACGAAGCTCAACCAAAGCACCGCGCCAGCAACAACAACACCCAAAGAAAGATCATGTATCTCAAGACTTCCCCTTTCCTATGGAAGAAGTTTTCGAATTGTTGGAAGCATGGATACAAGAGGGGGCCATCAAACTACCGCCTGTACGACGGCCACCAACTGCTGAAGAGATGTCAGATCCAAAGTATTGCCGCTTTCACAGATTTGTCAATTACCCCACTAGTGAATTTAACGGCTTGAAACGTATCTTTAAGTAAAAGGTCGACTCAGGGGAGCTGCAACTAGGAACTAAAGGTGTCCACAAAGACCCTATCCCTGTCAGGAATTTTACTCTTTCCTGAGACTCGGTCGATGGGACAGTCCAATCTATGATGGAGCGTATGTGCGAGCTTCTCCACCTCTCAAGGGCACAATGCAAAGATATCTTCTCCGCCCTTAACTGTGTTGTGTACGGTAAGCGCCTACTCTTTGCTGAAAAGGAGACTGCATATCCCGAATTTGCTTTGAAAATGTGGCAGTTACACACGATGAGAAGCCTGGCTGGGGACTTCTCACTACTGCTTACCTCAAGAATGCTGAATTTGAGCGAGTCTTAATCGATGAGAGGACCGATGTTAATATCGTCACCGTCAAGACTTTGAGGGCCACAGGAATTGCAAGACACGAAGACACATATTCGCCATCAAATGATCGAAGATTCTGAAGGAAACTCAAAAAGCGCATATGGATACATCACTCTTGAGGTAAAAATGGACGATATTCAGACACATGTTAAGTTTCATATCGTAAAAGAAGACCCAAAATATGATATGATTCTGGGGAGCCCATGGATTCGTAACAAAATGAGTGAACCCTTTCTGTTATCGTCGACGCCTCCAAAATTGTCCAACAAGCCGGCGAATCCTGAAAACGACCTGTCAGACGAATTTTTCCGCATAGTGCATCTGGACGTGAAGCACTTACCAGGATAGGACGTGGGATCATATGTCCGCAGATTCCGTACACAAGTAAGTCACGCTTACCCGATTTCCTCGCAACCAGCTGCCCCACGCCCGATAAAGACTTGGGGACCCGGATATCAACCCCAGGGTGACTCGGCAATGCGAATGGGAAGCTGATCGTTTTCAATATTTTATTAAGTGGGTAGGAATCGTCTCCGCTGAAAATAAGAAAAGCAGCAAGCGAACTATCCTAGAGATATGTGATAAGCCTGGGATACCAAAGCCTAACTCATTCCAAGTTGGAGACACGGTCAAGAAGAGTACTGCCCCTTCTAAGGAAGAGCCGTATCTAGTTATTGAAGCTATATGGGTGGCTATTACAAACTTATCAACACTGATAAGCCAGAAGGGTGGTCATATATGGAAAGTGGCTCGAAGCATTCGACGCTCAAACAAAATGCTACCATCACTCTACACTATTTCCCTGTTTCTTTTCTTTCTTTCCTGCAACCTTTGTAATTCCTCCAAAATGTTTGCAATATCTTGCATTCATACTTAGGATTTCACTTTATTAGTTAAGCAAAGTAATATTCTTTCTTTGGTATCTACATGAGTCATTCAAAAAAAAATCTCTCTTCCTACCTACTCAAAAAAAAAAAAAAAAAAAATGTTCCAGAAACACACAACCTAGAAAAATTCCTTAAAGATTGGTTCAACACCTTCAAAATACGCCTTTTCCACCTGCTCAAGTCTTTCAGTCGCAACTTTCAATTCCTGGGAAAGCCTCTCGACTTCAAGCCTAGCCTTGGCGACTGCCTCCAAACGAGCAGGGATCCCTGCTTTTTCCAAGTGCTGCTGAATTGCCTGAAAATGACGACGAAGCCATGAAACTTCCAAATTTGATCTCTCTGCTTCGTCCAAAGACTCTTTCCACTCCTCGAGGACGACCCCAGAAATTTTATTCTTAGGAAGAGAAACCATCTCCTTCACGGTAGGGACATCTCTTTCAAAAATCCGGTACTTTTCTGGAATACCCATAAAGAAGTGGCCAAATCTCTTCCATACTATGCCATAAAGCTCAGCATAAGAGGATGAAACGGTGAAGCCTCCAACGCATACATATCTAGGGAGAATTCTACGAGATTCAGCTTGAAAAGGGATACCAGTGTTTGGATACTCAGCCTGTACTACCTCCTTTTCACCGGTATTTGTTGCGGCACTAGAGGTATTTTCCTCAACCATCGAGTCGGAAGGGGATTTTTCATGATCTTGGATAGAAGGAGACTTTTCACCAGCAGCATCACCCATGGTAATCTCCAAGACTCCTTTATCAGGTTCTTTTCTACTCAAGTCGTGCTCTCGCTAAAAAGTCGCCAAAAGCATCATAATTAAAAAAAAAAAATAGCTCAAGCATGGAGGTGCAAATACAAACCATGAAATTCATAAACAAACATCCATTAGAAACCTAAACATTCATTAGAAAGTGTTTAGGACATGGCGTTTAAATTAGAAAGGTTACGGGTCGTCTTGCAAAAACTCCGTCAGAGATGCTTTAAGCTGCCCTCCGGGAGAACTAAAACTGCGTTAATCTATGAAGAATCTGGGGGTGATCTATATACCAAACGATTCGTATGGAAGTCTGATACAACATACTAAAAGGGCACGTTAATCTGATGAACGAGCTACAAATGGCGGCTGAAACTCTCAACTACGTGATAACTGAAAACCTACAAAATTTCTCCTGGAAAGTTCTGAATACGCGGTGTTAGATCCTTTTCACCTATCAAACGGACTCCAAATCAAGAAATTATTTTTGCATAAGTTAGCTCTTACTCTTAGCTAAAGAAGAGGTCAACTACCTCATTCCGACTTCAGATGAAGATTTTGTGATCATTTCCGTAAGAAGACATAAATCTGAGTTTTCTGACGACGACAAAGCTATTTAAATCTTTCACGAAACCAAGTGCGGAGTTGTATATTCGGTGTCTTAATCCTATAAAAAGGTCATTATGGTTCTAAATGACTTACTTGGGGCAATGACAAGTCAACCAGAGCAGAGGATGCTTCGTAACGTGATTCGCCACCCAATTCTTCATGCTCATCTTTAAGTTCTCCGATTATTTCCGTGTGAGATGATTTTTCAGGTTCCTCTTCGCTTTTGTCCTTCTCTTCAGCGCTTCCAACAGTAATAATACTCTTAAATGTCAAGGTATTCATATCTCTAGCCACTTGAGTGATAAACATGCACAAGGAACCGAAATTCAGAATAATCTCATACGAAATTCCATACTTCATCAATGTCTTTAAAATAATGCTTAACTTACGGCGGAAGGTGCTGAGAGGCCAAGGAGAGCCAGGACACCGAATTCAAAAGCTTGAACATTCAAGCCACTTCGAGAAGTTGTTCCAGCAGGATACATAAAAGTACGTCTTATGACAATACATATATGTACAAAGATAAACAATTACAAGGTGAGAGTACCGGGTACTTACCTTCTTCTGAGGACGATCCCCACTTCCAGGCATAATTACTCGTGGTCTTTTCTTCCTCGACTGGGGACTGACAACAGAGGCAAAGCCAAGAATTGGGCGCTCCTTTTCCGAACGCCACGACTACAGAAGGCATAAGTGAGACACTTAAACTGTCATTAATAATGATGCTAAGAAAAGATAATCCGGAGACATTACCTGCATCAAACCAGGGATCAACTCACACCGAGCAACAGAAGTAACCTTCAAATTTGGTTGAAGTTTCAGTTCGCTTTCAGATGAAACACCACGAACGGAAGGATCGCTCGATATGAAAGTCTTGATGATAGTGATAATATTTTCAATTGTCGTTGTAGTAGTAATTAAGATTCGAACTCTAAGACTTGTGAAGATTAAATTTAAAGGTTGAATAAAAATAACAAAAGAGAGAGTTACTGGGTTTAGGATTCCACCGAATTCATATCAATAGGTTCAATTATTTATTCTTTAGCAATTATCGCTCAATAAATAAAACAACATCGATTTTTATTTTTCCAAAGTAGATTCTCCAAATATTAGTTATAAATCGTAAGCATGGGACATCAAACATCTAAGCAAGCATGACCCATCTAATAAAATGATAACTAATTTTTTTCAAATCATAAAACAATTTAAAATAAATTCAAAAGTCATAAATAGAATAAAATAAATTCACCCATGTATGAAGTTCGGCTTCCTCCGTCGACCCAGTGTTGGGGTTTAGCTACTCATGATGTAGACACTCTCAAAAGAATTTTTTATTGCTCAAAAAGTGTGTACAAAAGTAGAAAAGAGAGAAAATAATTAAATCCACATTTCGTAACATTTGTATAGACGTTACGTAAAACACTTGTTACAATGTAAGCTTAATTCTAATTCATTGCGAAGCTTAGAACAAGTGTTACGAAAAACTGTCGCGGACATTGCTGAGAAACGACAGTTCTCGGCAGCACTATGTTCTTCGTCTCCTTCTTCACCAGCAGAACTGGATCTTCTCTGCAACTTAATTTCTCTCGATCCTAAACCCTCTGTTGACTCCCTAACTATCGATATCCTTCTATGACCCCAAACAACACTTTATATACGCAACAACTCCAGAATCTCTTGAGTTTAATGCGAAATATCCTCTCTTCACTCCTTTGCAACATCCCGGGATATTATTTCCCTTTTTATCTCTTGGTTTGATTTTTACGCGTCTTTTAGTGATCAACATGCTCCTGTCTTTCCATCAAATGATTCATACATACTCCATCCTCGTGCCAATCATAGACGAACTTGAGAAAGAGAACAACATCCCGTGGAAAAACTCACTAACCCCTGCTTCATCCAATCCACGTACGCTTCCTATTTTCTTGATTCTAAGGGACCTACCAGTCCCGTCTGATCCTTACAGGCTTAACCCGATGAATTAATGTACTTGGATATCACCCAATCTCTTCACAGGTCCAAACAGAATATCCCGGAGAAGAATAAACCCGAGACTCATATTTTCTTCAAACTCTGTATTCCAGCCAAACTTCAACAGTTCTGACACCTATACCAATCCTGTAAGGCACATTCGATCATACCCATTTAGTTTCAGCAATTAAATCTCAGTGGAACACATCCAATTCTTCAATCCTAATTTCGACAGGTGATTACAACAATTTTCCCGATTAACCAGTCAGTTGTAGGCGAAACAAAAACCCATATCATCCCTTTTTATCCTCCCAATCAATTTCATGGCTTTAATCTCATTAAAAATGGTCCAAATCATGAACCCTAATTCTGCCGGAGTAAACATTGATTTTTCCCGCCAAAAACAGATTTCAAACGGAGAAGATGACCTCCCCCCTAATCCTGCATGGGTGTCCCTTTAGCACTCGCCTTATGGGGTGTAAATAGTAAGGAAGGTGCCCCTTAGCAACTTGACGCCCCTTAGCAATTGAGGTGCCCCTTAACCAACATCGAGAGTCCGAATAACACGTGTCCTCCGGGTGTAAATAACATTTTTTCGAGCCAATTCTCCACAAGAGCTTATTCTTCCAAAAACAACTAAAACAAGTTTATTAGTAATAAAATGAGGCCTAGCTAATGTATTTATGGGTTAAAATGCGTCGCACATTCGTGCTCATCAGATAGCAAGCTGTCTATCCCAGAAATCAGCATAATCGCCTGTCACCTGCTTTTATATTTGCTTCATGGAAATTAAGACTCAGGCCTGGGATACTATGATCCCCCTTCATTTTGCATTAAAGAGTTTAATGTAGAAGCATTGCCACGGGCACGAGGACTGCGCTGATCAAAACCCATTTGCCGAGCTGCCCTATCAATGTTGTAACGTTTAACCAGAAAGCCAGACTTGAAAGCGAGAAGATAACCTGGAATACAACTATTCACGAAGACGGGTTGGCCTGTTGTAGCAATATTGCCTTCACCACTCGGACCAGACTGCAACACCATATCAGGTCCAATAGCAAAGCTCCCTGCTGGAATCACTTGCGGATTCGTCACACCCCAAGGTCTAAAATTGACCTTACTCTCGTTATCCATTAAGCTAATAAAACTTGTAAGGGAAGAGTGACTTTTCCTATTCCAACAAAGTATCCTAGCATATTCCGCTTCTGTATTTGGGAAAGGGGCTCGGGATTTGGGTGCATACTCAGGAAAATGTTCCCATAGCCAGGCTTGCATAAACATGACGTGGATGAAAGTATCCACCCTGGTGTAGCCGTTAGAAACTTTCATGTCATGAATGAAAGTGCCCAAGTGAACATATAAAGTACCCATAAATAATTTACCAAGGGGAAGAGTTTTACCACCAGCAAGTGCAACAGCAAGAGAAACAATTTGAGGTTTTAGCAGGCCACTGGGAGAATCCTCAAATATATCTCTAGAAATCCAAAGTACGAGCAATGCAGCAATACATAAAGGGTGATCAACAGCAAGACCATCTGCGCTTGTGCTACCATTCCACCAATAGTCACCCCAAGACGAATAATTTGTGTTATCAGATCGGGACTTCTGCAGCTCACCAATCTTACGAGTAAGGGAAGAAACGTTCTCCTCTTCTTGATCAGTCAGCTTTTGGAAACTTCCGACAACCGATAACTGTAGCAAAGCGAATACGTCTTCTAAGGTAATAGTCAGTTCGCCCAAAGAGAACACAGTAGTATTAGTTGCGCCACACCAGCGAGACATGAATGCAAGCAAGCCTTTTGTATCTTTGCTGATGCTCAAAGACTTAGAAACTCTCACAGCATGGAATACTCCAGCATTTTCTAAAACCAGTTTAACTTGCGAATTTGCAAGCGTAACCTTAGCCCATCCTGCCCATCCGGGTAAAGGTTGCAGAGGTGATCGAAATTCCACAAAAGAAGTACTATATTCTCCCCTATGAAGACATCACCTGACTACAGTGCAAGGAGAGATGTGTTGAATCATGTTGATAGCATTGCTACTCGGTAGAAAGCACCCAACAAAATCCGGATGAGCGGCGTCTTCAGTAACACCCTCGAAGAGCTTGTCATAAATACTAGGCACATCGTCTAAAGGAGCGACATCAGAATTTTCGTCTCTACACGACTGGAAGTTATGGCAGTATTATTTTCGTGCTCATAAGATATCTACAATGGATTCAAACAACATCTTAGTCGACAATTGGGCACAATGTTCGGATTTACTCCTGTCTATATATATATATACATATAGTATTAAGTATGAAAGCAGGCTTGTATACACACAAAGGAAATCAAATACAAGAGGGCGTCCTAAGTAGTTGCTACAAACTCAGGCATACCTGGTTAATCTCAACGGTATCCTAACAAAGCAAACAATAGAACTTGTAAATCAGGAGCAAGAATCAGGGTTTACCTACAAATAAAGCATTATCAATAAGAGATGCAAGATATTCTGTTACAGCAATGAATCAAAGGATCACTTACCGATCAGGTCAAGACTGGCGATTTGCTACAGGGATTGAAAGGAAGCTGCTCTGGCTGAAAGTAAAAAAAATACTCACGTACGTGAGTTATATAAAGAAGGGTTCATCTTCAGGCCATGATGACCGATCATAGCCCACTAAGGCTTATGGCTATGGCCATGCATGTCCGTCCTGTCTAAGACTGGACGCCGCAACCACCTTTACTCCCGCAGAAGACCTTACTTGTCCCAGCTGATGTACGTGCCTGCAGGAGTAGCCCAGATAAGCTCCAAGCTGTGATGATTACAATGGTAGCCAAAAACAATGAGTCCAACTCGCAAAAACTCTTAACTTATGAGGATGTATATCAAGGTAAACTATTATCTTTTTCTCTAAAAAAAAGAAAAATTCGTTTATTGTCTCTGTAAATGTCAACGTCACCATCTAGTGCATACCACGAAACATTACTGTTCCGCGCTAAGCAGGGGAGTTAATGTAGATGGTGGGTTTTTGACAAGGGAGAAAGTTATAATTTTGCTTCTGCCAGAAGTGCAAATAAACATGTATGAGCTTCTGACCCGGCATCAAAATTATGAACTCATATTGTTATGTCATATTCCGCAAGAGAATTGAGAGCGCATAGCTCATTAATGGCCACAATGGCCCTCAGTATGCCTAAAGGATTTTAGAGCTTCACTCGGCTGAACTCTCATTATCTTATGCATGTCCATACAAATCATCATATATTAATCAGCATATACCGATGATACAATTTATAAGTATTCAGAATGAGCAAACGCATTACTTTGAATAAAAGTATCACCGAAGCATAATATTTGTAATATTACCTCGAGTCGCATAACTTCCACGACAGAATTCCTCGAGTATGTTCCGTATGCTACAAACGAAGTGTTAGCGCCAAACATGGCCACACTCCATAATAAGGCCGTGGCCATTAATTCCTTAGCTAGCCAACTGGCTAGCCAGGCCACGGCTTCACTATCTCTTGGCCTGGCCATGTATGTGGCCATGACATCCCTAGCTAGCAAACTAGCAAGGCCGTAGCCGCTAGTTCCCTAACTAGCCACGGCCTCCTTAGTCTAATCCAACCGGCCATAGCCACTTTGTCTTGGCCACGAGCTCTTTACCCCTTAGCCTAGCCATTGGCCACAGCTATCTTATCCTTTGGCCTGGACATGTCTGTGGCCATAACATCCCTCTCTACTTGAAAGACGAGCTACCTTGTCTTCCAGACTAGCCATGTTTCTCCTAGCTAGCCATATGGCCACGGCCTCCTAGCCGGCCTACCTTAGCCTAATCATAGCTACGGCCTCCCCGTCTCTTGGTTCGGCCTGACCCACGGCTACCAACCTAGCCGGCCACCTTACCTCTCGACCATGGCCTCCTTGTTAGTCGGCCAAGTCCCTAATTGGCCACGATTCCCTTGCCAGCCGGCCTAGCCTAGCTTAGCTAGTCATGGTCTCTTATTTCTCGGCCTACTATGCTCATGGCCACGATTAACTAGTTTTTCGGTCATGATTTGTCCCACCAAAGTTCGTGACCACGATCACGAACCAATGTAGCCATAAACTTCATAAACACCCATAGCGTATCTTGGTGTATCATTATGATTGGTTATTTACAATGTCATCTTATGGCAAACCCGTTGGTCACACATACTCTTGGATCGAGTTGTCTCTTCAAGTTATGCCCGATTAGCTAGCTTAGGCTATTACTTAGTCAAGTATCGTGACAATCTAAACAAGGCTAGAAACAAGTCCATGACTCCATTAAATTCATACGAGAAATCAAACACGTTACATGGGGGAATTATTTATGGGTATTGGTCTGGTGGCTTACAGCAATCGTGCGGCATGGCAACATCCCATGATAAGGAAGTTACAAGTAGTGGTAAGCAGTTAAAGAAAGTGGCTAAGTAATGGAGTGGTGTTTTACGGTTTCGAGAAACTTCTGGCGTAATCATGCCATTATCTCCACTCTTCCCATCTCTCCATAATCTCCACTACTTATGAGGAAATAGTGGGTGTTTCCTAAGCTATAAATAGACAACTTTGTCTATTCAGAAGACAGAACAAGCTTATCATTTTCAAGCCTTTCTTCTTCCATAACTCAATAACCTCACACCCAATTCAATTCAATCACCACTGATTTCCTCAAACTTTCTTCGCTTTCCCTTCCCTAAGATCAACCCATTTTTCTCTTTGTAACCGAAGCAAAACATGAACGGACAATATCTTGGTTTAGGCTCGTTTTGTACGATTTTGATTTCTGAATCTAAAGAAAGTACTACAGCAGTACATTGTTTTGCCTAAGAGCGATTTTTGGGTACTAACAGTAATGAAGCTTATTGGCCAACACAATGAAGCTTCATTGAGGGAAAGGCAAGGCAAGGCCAAAGTGACAAGACGCAGCATGCAATGTTGGCATTAAGGCATATGCATAGAGTTGAGTTGGCCCAAAATTAAGGATGATGCAAGAAAGTAGATTAGGCCAAGAGTTGGTCTATATATTAGTTCAAGGCTGGCCAAATCTTGGGTTATGCAAACAAGCTAGTAATGCAAGAGTGGCATTGCTATTGTCAAGAAAATTGGCTAAGTGAAGCATATGACGCATATAACCAGAATGAGCCAAGGAAATGACCAAGTTCAGTAAAGCGCATCAGTTGTGCGATCTGGAAGCCAAGTTCAGTAAAGCGCAATAGTTGTGCAATATGGAGGCTAAGTTTAGTAAAGCGCAACAGTTGTGCAATATGGCTTAAGTGACGGTTAGGAGTTGGTTATTGGCTTCACAAGCATGACAAAGACGCGAGACAAGGTAGAACGGTTATAAAACAAGTTTATAAGTGTGGGAGAGTGTTCATAACTGCTTGAGAACAGGTTTTGGATGATGTCACGATTTTGAAGAGAAACTGGACAAGTTGGCATAGTTATAGGCGGTTATGGAATTGCTTTATGGGACAGATAGCTGTCCCATGCGTGTGCAATAATTGTGCACGGTTTTTGGCCAGTGAAGCTGCTGTATAAATAGTCCTAAGACATGGGAACATCAGCAGGCTTACATAGAAATTGTGAGACTGAAGTTTAGAGAGTTTTTGTAATGCTAAATCTTGGTTCAAGAGGAACAAGTCTATGTAAGTCCCTAAGTGGGCAAGTTTTGTATTTTTTCCCTTTGATGCAATAAAATGATTTGATTGTGTCATGTTTTAAGTGTTCTTGGTTGTTTGATTGTTGTTGGAAATGTATGGCAATGTTTGAGTGCTTTATAGTAAACATTTGAGAAGTTAAGAGAAGTGAAATAAGGCTAAAAGACTTCCGTTATAGAACTGAATATTTGGTTGTTTGCATTGGTGTAAACTGAAAAAGCGGTGGTACAACAACCACACCCAATATTTCTTTTAGCAATTTGTATGGACAAACTCCAATATAATTCCAAGAGAATCAACTAGACAGTCAGACTCAATCAATGGAAATATATCCAAGAGTTTGTATCTCTGTTTCACAATGTAATCAGCAAATCAAACAGATAGAAATCCGTGAGCCTGATTATTATGTGAAACAAGTTGAACGGTACCAAAGACCAATGTTCAAGTGTCAATCAATATAATCAAAAATCAAAGGTTGGATTCTCTAATTGATTGAACTACGCACAACCTATGATATTTCTATTATATAACAAAATATAATGCGGAAAAGAAATAACACAAACATTTAAATTTTGTTAACGAGGAAAACGCAAATGCGAGAAAAACCCCGGGACCTAGTCCAGATTTGAATACCACTTCGTATTAAGCCGCTACAGACACTAGCATACTCCAAGTTAACTTCGGATTGGAATGTAGTTGAGCCATAATCAATCTTACACTGATCAAGGGATAGTTGCGCTCCTTACGTCTCTGAATCCCAGCAGGACTCTACACACTTGATTCCCTTAACTCGATCTCACCCACAACTTAGAGTTTCTACGACCCAAAGTCAAAGACTTGATAAACAAATCTGTCTCACGTGAAAAGTCTATTGTATAGATAAACTGTCTCCCATAGATAAACCTATGAGTTTTGTTTCGTCTTTTCATAAATCAAGGTGAACAGAACCAATTAATATACCCCAGACTTATATTCCCGAAAAACAACCTAGAAATATCAATCACCTTACAATAATCTTAATCGTAGCGAAACAAGATATTGTGGAATGACAAACGATGAGACGAAGATGTTTGTGATTACTTTTTATCTTGCCTATCAGAGAATAAATCTCGATCCAATCTTAAAGAAGATAGTACTCAATCACGATAAAAACAGCAAGATCAGATCACGCAACTATAGAGAAAATAGTTGGGTCTGGTTTCACAATTCCAATGAAGTCTTCAAGTTGTTAACCTACAAGGTTTCGTGAAAAACCTAAGGTTAAAAGAGAATCGACTCTAGTCGCAACTAGTGTCACACAGAAGGAGTGGGGATTAGTTTTCCCGGTTGCTAGATCGAGTTCTCCTTTATATAGTCTTCAAATCAGGGTTTGCAATCAATGCTACCTTGGTAACAAAGCATGCAATATTCACCGTTAGATGAAAACCTTATTAGACTCAAGCTAATATCTTTCAGCTGTTAGATCGAACTTAGCTTGTCACATACAAATGAAATGTACCTTCATTTAGGTTTGAGTAACCGTACCTAAGCGTGTACACCTTGTTGGCCCAACAATAGTTAACCGAAGTTAGCCATATGAACACTTTCATATCAACCTCATTCATATTAACCATAACTAGTTCAAATGACTCAAATGAAACTTGTTCTAGAGTTGTTCAATTTTTTATATTCTCACAGAAGTATATAAGATACAATTGAAGCAAAATCGATTTTGATTCACATGAATCAAGTCATGAACATTATAGCCATGGTTTGCAATTCCTTATTATATATAAATGTATTAGTTCATGAACAAACCGATTTTAGAACATCATCTACTTAGGTATGCGTACCTAAGTAGTCGGACCAAGTTTGGGTTTCGCCAGTACGCGAACTGGTACACATACCATCCAATCTCAGCGGAAATTCCCGGACCTGAACCTTACGCCAGTAGAGTACCGGTTTGCCTACCAGGTTCCCGGACTTTCTCAAAACCCACAAGTACGCATACGGTTATGCATACCTTGGTTCCCGGGCATGGATTACATATATGCAAGCACGCATACTATGCTTAAATCCAATTGTTCTAAACTCTCATTTCAATCATTGAAACATTTCCGGAAGACGGGAATAGCTTTCTCACACAAACTATTAGCTTCAAAGAAATTTTCAAGTGATCGAATGATCAATACGAAACATTCCGAGTCTACATCAAATGACTGTCTCACACAAATCATGTAAGATGTTATCAGGCGGTTTTCACATGATCATCTTTGACTTTTGTCAAGAATATAAGATGCAATTGGTTAAAGCGAAAGCTTACCAACACATATTTCGAGAAATACGTAAGCGAGTTAAACTCAGCTCGAAATATCAAATGTGTATAAATGAAGTCTATATAGCTATACGACTTTTGTCTCAAATGGAAGATATAATAGATAGACTTTTGAGTGATAGATGAGTTCAAGTCTCCACATACTTTTTGTTGATGAAGTTCTGCAAGCTCCCCTTAGTAGTTCTTCGTCTTCAATCGATGAACGCCGTGAAGTTTAATGCTCAACTACACTTTCTATCCTAATCTGAGACTTATCTATAAGTAGACTAGAAATCAAGACTTATAGTTTTGGCAACTAAACTTGACAATAAGCTTGAGATAGCAACGCTTTCGAGTTCTATCGAGAAGTGCTCTAACATAAACTTATAAGGCTAAAGTGAGTGCAGGTGGGTGAAGCTTGATTCACGAAACCACTGTGCAGCCGAATTACACTTCCACGGAAATTTGCAAGAGACATTTAAAGGTGTGACACCTAGCATATTGAGATGGCAAATTAACAAACAAAAAAACAACTCACAAATTACAATCTCAATCCCATTTACGACTTTTTGGGGGTTCCTTGACCGACTAGTACGTTCATATTACGTAGAATTATAAGAATAAAAAGGATCTTGGTCGAGTTCCAACGCCAAGATAATTCATGAAATGAACAAAAATGATGCAATTCTATACCTCGCCTAAGTAAGTCACGAGACTAAAAAGGGGACGAAATGAGCGAATTTTAACAGGATGTCAAATATGTAATGAAATTTTGTCTTTAAATCGTCTGTGTTGGAATACAATGTAGATTGTGGGTCGCTTTGGGGATTTCATTACATTATCGAATTTGTGTCACATGACAAATTGTGGGCGCAAGATGGATTTTGAACCACATGACTATGTTGAGCCATTAAATAAAACTTTGTTTTACAAGGAGAACTATGGATCTTGATGACATATTTAGAGTTACAAGGGACGATTTTATGTAGCGACGAATATTTTGAGTCATGGAGGAGATTTTAGGTCAAGGGTCATAGTGCGAATTTTTGATTATGAATTACATTTCAGGTCACCATGTTGGTATTCAGTCACGTAGCAAATTCTAAGACACGAGGAAAATTCTAGGTGCTGATGAAGATTTTCGACCACGGTATTGCTCTGGTCACAATAGGAGGAGAAGAATTGGTCTTAGGGACGAAAACAGAGAAAGAGCGAGATCGGAGTGTTAGGATTCTAGCGAAAGAATGTAAAGATATGTGGTTGTTGATATAATGTCTATCATTGTGGTTCAACTAATGTGAAGCTTGTGAATCTACAATCGAGTAAAACTTGTATGTCTTATCAATAGGTCAACCGACCTATAAATCCCACGATTGGCTTCTCTTTCATGTTGTAAGTAAATGTTACACTACATCTATATATGTTGTAAACCGCCAGACCAAAACCCTAAAGATATCCCCCATGTGACATTATGGATGTCTCGTAGAAGTAAGAATAGTAAAATAAAATGTTGTTACTATTAAGTTGATTAATTCAAATAGAGACTTCCTTAATTAGAAAATTGATTGAGTCAAGTTGTAATAATTAATTAGACTAATCAATTTCAACCCTCACGAGACTCGCAAGTTTATTGGAAACTTAATAAACCCGATTAATAAAATGTAATATGTACTTGACTGTCCATGTCAAGTTTTGACAAGTAGATGTGAGCACTGAGTGGCACTTCAATTGATGATGTCGTGGGCATCTATTGACATATTCAGTTGATGATAGTTGATGCCTCTACTAGTGAGTGATGCACACATTGGTATTAGATGAGCTGATCACTCATCATTGTCATTAGCACTTTGCGGCATCAACGTGAGATGTCGAATTAACACGAAGCACGGGAGAGACGTTAGCATCAATTTATTGGTGACTCAAGATAGTGGCAATTTGTTGGTGATGAAGATAGCGGTGTCACCATGTTAGTTATATACAACCTTCTTGGTTGATGCACCTTCTTGTTGATGATGCAAGAAAGTGGCATCACCTAACCCTGCCTATCGATGTTGTCAAGTATTGGTATATCTAGTAGTTAAAATTCTCAAATATTAAATATTTATAGCTCGCAACATTAAATTGAGATACCCGTTCATAGTTTACGACAAATGGAGTAGCCTAGGCCTCAATGGACATATATGGTACATCAAGAAGCTTAGGCATGCACGGGCACACAGAGAAAATATTTTTGGTGCCAACAACATTGGCTATGTGTGTGAGGCATCAAGTATAGTTTTAATGTTGTTGGTGAAAACAACATTGGCAATTAATCATGTGTGCGATAACAAAGTTGTGACAAACCGGAGAATGTTGCCTCACGCGCCGCGCTGCGCAGGGCACAACTCCCTGATGCACGAATGGTACTGAGTCATTATGCCTTAAACCTTCGCTTCTTTCTAGACAAATGTGCGTTGATTTTCCTTTCCAAACATGTTTTGTAAGAATGATACTCTAACGTAATTTCCACACCATTCCCACTTATCCTTATTCTGCTAAGGGTGCAAGCTCATAACGACCAATGGTTATGCATTTTGCATACATCACAGACTTGCGAGTATTATACAAGATATGGTGCATGCCTTAGGCTAGTACATAGGCCATTGCGTACTTATTTCCCATGACTTAGTTCTCTCTAATCATGCGTTGAATGCATGCAATTCTCTTGATCTTTCCAATGGTTTAAGCAGTTTTTTTTTTAGCTTTCTTTCATGGCGATATCCAATTTTCAATTGGTGCATGCAAACATTGTATAACTTGATAGGCAATATGAACATCGAAGGAATGGGTTGTAACTACCTCATCAAGTATGTTGCAATCATCTCACAATTAGATAATATGATCAACAAAGTGTTCTACGAAAATGCGGTGCTCTGCAATTGCTTACTTAAAGGGATCGAATAATATGTCGTACCATGAAGAGATAAAACACAGACTGTTGTTCATCATTATTGGAACTAGCAATCAAAAGCAACTCGTGTCTCAAGGCCAAAGACCAAGCAAATCCTAATCCTTATAGGCCAAAGGATTTTAGCAAGAGATGCACAAAATTGCACATCATTGATGCCCCTTATTTCACAAGCATGCATTCTCTTGTTCGGGAAATGCAAATTTTTGCAATACTAACTTTTACTTCATAATTCATCAAAGTGATGCATTCTCGATTAGCAACGATGCCTACGCATCATGAAGCTTCCTCGAGTAAGCAACACAGGGTAATGATGCTCTCCCGTCAAATATGCTTTACCGGCTACCCTTTGTAACTTAGATATGCATTTTCCTTAATGCACGTTCAACCAACACCCATTTCCAACATATGTTTTATTGACATTCTTACAAGTAGAAATTTGGGAGTTGGGCGCCATGCATCGGGTCCCACCGTTTTTACAACATACGACAACCAGGTAGATGCATATAATGCACATCTCGCACTTAGATAATTCCCAACTTGCAAAATGTACCATAATTATGCATTTTTTTTCTTAGCTAACATCCCTTCCCTACTAAGTCTTATTCTCATTTCCAAACTTGCAAGTTTGAAAGTTGTTGAACATCCACCGAATCCCTCCTTTTTTTGCTGCGTGATGCATGCTAGATGATGGCTTTAACATTGGAGGATCTTACCAATCAGACAAACTTCTGATGGTGGATTTAACATTGGAGGACCCTACCAACATATTATCTTTTATTTTACCCAAACTGCTACACCCCAAAGGATTTTACCCATTTGCAGACGTCTATCGTGTTCCTCCCCCCATGTTCCCCCCAGGTTCCTTTACAATGTTATGGAGATGATACTGCTGATTTCACATAACCCGATTCATCTACTCAACCAGAGATCTTTGAATTGTTAAACAACGCCCGACATGTGACCGGTTGTCACCGTGCAAATATAATTTCACTTTCTCACTCAACTAGATATAAATATAGTATGTGATAAGAAAGAGTTCGTTCCCACAGAGAGGCTTTTGTTGTTATAGAAATTCAGTTTCTTAGTAACCAAGGGGGGATTTTTGTTGTTTTAACAAAGTAATAAAATAAAATAAGCAAAGCAAATAATTGGAATAATCAATAAGGAGAAGATATTGGTCACGGGATAATATCATTCACAAACATGTATTTTCATCAATGATTAGAATTGATAATTTAATCTCTCATTTACTAAAAGTCCTAGGATACCTTGATCGCAAGTATATCCCGCTAATTCCCTGATTTCATCACAACCACATTAAAAGATGCATATATGAATTCTTCCTAGAAAGCAACCTAAAGTGTAAAATCACAATTAAGTTTAACTCCCTCAAAGCAATAAGTTATATGGAATAAGACTAATCAATGCAAACGAACGTGTAAAAGCACTAATCCGTTTTAACAAAAGTTATGATTCACTTGTGACTAGTAGGATATATCACTACAAGCACTACCCACAATTATGCTACTTAGAATCAGGGATAAACAACTTTTTCGTATTGAAAACCCTAATATAGCTCTAGAGATGAATGTAAATCGGATTGATTCCGGACTCAACCAAACAAACAATCAAATCATATAACACTATTAATTATGAATCACAAACAATAAATTATTGAGACAAAACTAATTCATAGATTTAAATAACATGTTGAGAAATCAACTTTATCCCATAACCAATAATATGTGTTTAGCTACTCATAGCTATGGAGTTCATCATAAAAATATTAATTGAATAGAAGAAGATGAACAAAAGCAAACCCTAGAAGCGTAAACAAAAGCGGCTCTCTCCAAGTTCCAAGAATAATATATGATTCCAAAAGTTGTGGGACTTCTCTTTTATAGCTCCAACTTGTTCCAAAATTAGGTCTAGTCTTCAAAGTCCATTAGATGAAAATCCACCAAGCCCATAAGTGAGAGAAACCCATGTAGAAAATATGCCCCAAAAACTGTCACCGGAAAACCGGTATTATGGCCGGAAATCGGCCGGAAAAATATATCTCAGGTGACCGGCAAAGTCCACCCGGTCACCGGTCAACGATTCAACTCGGAAAGTCAGGCCGAGTCAAACGATCCAGAGAGTCAGCCGGGTCAACTCGGGTCAAACCGACCGAGTCAGGTGAGTCAGGGTCTGGATCATCTATCTGACTTGGCTGAGTTGGTTCTGGCTAAAGCCTTTACACAGCTTGAACTTGTGCTGCACCATCATTGCACTTCACTAATGCATGTACAACCATGATGGCTATTCATCTTGCAACATTACCAAAGACACATGCTCCCTTCCTTCATTAGTAAAGACAACCAGAGTTCTTAACATCAACTTCATCCTGCCATTTCACAAATTCATCTCAGCTCAATTCCAACCTTCCATCAGCACCAATACAAGCCACAACAAGCACCAGCCAATTACTGTATACAAGCTTATAAACTTAGCACTCCTGACTCCGCAATCGTTCAGTCATTCACAACATATCTGGCAAAGAAAACTACACTGCCATAACATATTTCAAAGACACATCCTTGACTGCAACTCTCTTAGTATATCTCCACTGAATCCAATAAAGACCCATTTCAGTACCTATTCTCATGGCCGGGCCAACATCATTCATATCATAACCTACAGCTGCAAATATTCTCTATAACCTGCAATCAACACCAAGCACCTATTCACTATTGCCACAGGACCACCACCCTTGTAAACAATCCACCAGCATCAAACCATTTGAGCACCAGCTGCTGCAAACATAGCTAGCACCAGTTTTGCCATTATTTGCACCTCCATTGCTACCTGCCCTGAACCACCAACAATAACAATCTCCCACCATTCGCAACTCGCTGCTGCAACAGCTATCTCAGCGCCAGAGCATCACCAGCATCAACTCAAGCCAAAACCTCAAGCTCAGAACCCATCAGCTTCACCAGAGTTCATCCACAAGACCCATCCAACCTCAAATAACACCCTCTCATACAAAGCTTCAACATCCATCACCTGCAATACCCATTCTTCCATAATCTCTGCCAAAGATCACTAGCTTCAGACCACCACCACTGCAAAGAACAACATCTCGGGTCACCCCACTCTAGCACCAAAGCAATGTTCCCTTCTACAATTTCTTGCATATACCAAAGCACCATCAAACTCAACCATCGACACACACTGCACCTGTTGCAATTCCAATACCTCACCATTTTCACAGCCATCTTCTATTTCTTTCTATTTCTTCATCAATATCAGCAACTCCTGCTCTAGAATCATCAATTGACTCTCAAATTACTCCAACAACAGCTGTATCTCAATCTCACTCTCGAATGCAATTTGAGTTCCAGTTTCAACAGCAGGTTCAAAACCCTAACTTCTCTGTGATACTTCCAACTAGAATCAATTGAGAATTCGACTAAAACCCATCTTATAATTCATCACAATCCTTTCAAAGATCGAAACCCTAATTCATTCTGCTACCGATTTCAAATTCACATCAACCCTAAGTTAGATTTCTTCTTCACTTCAATAGCAACAGATTCTCATTATTCACTGTTTTTACGAATTAACACAAATCCAATCTCTTAATTTCTCTATGATAATCAAACACAGCAAAACCCTAACTTGATGGTGAACGATGGTAGTGATTTCATATCTTCTTTCTCTGATTCTCTAATTCAAACTGGAACCAACTCTTCCCTGGCAATTAGAAGTATCAATTCGGCTCAAATCCTCACCTGAACATCATCAAACTTGCTCTTCCTCTGATTCATTTGCATCTCAAGAAGAAATGAAGGAAATGTTGTCTGAAACAACAGAATTCGACCCAACTAGGTCTCATAGTATGGCCGGCTATTAACACCCATGGGTGTTTTTAGCAAATTTCACTAGACTTCAACGGGTTATCCCTTATCTATGACTGGGCTCCGAGTATCGCTCGCCTGTGAAACGACCAAATTCCGCTCCTTGCTCAAAGTGATTGATTTCTCTTTCTTTTACTCACAATGACTCCATTGCACCTGATAAACTCAAAAGTAAACATAAGATACATAATTTACAAGAAAACTCGCAAATAAAGCATAAATACTAGATATAAAATTAGGTGTTTTACGACACCTATCAACATGGCAGCATTGGCAAGATGATAGTTTGATCAGGAAATAAGTAGATTACATAATTTAATTTTCAGCCATTTGAACTGTTTGCTTCCATGTAACTTTTTTTTTTATTATTACTAAAAACTATTTGAAAATTAAAGTTCAGATTCAAACCCGTTTCGCATTTCATTAAATTTTAATTAGGATTAACATTTAATTAGAAAAAATCACAGTCCCATTTCATAGCAATTAATATTGAACAGACGTCCTTTCCTTAGAGAGTTCATAGTATTCATCATGATTAAAATATTTGTCGTTGATTTTGAAACATTCGGGACGAGCCATAGTTTTCCGAAAATATAGATAACTACTCCCTGTGTCCCTATTATATAGGTGGAGAAGCTGGAATCTCTTAGATTAATAAATTATTTGGTTTTCATAAATTTTCATGTTTTTTCCCATTTTTACCGTTTGTCTTTTCTTAATACAATTTCCCATGCAACCAAAACGTATCTTGGAATTATAAAATCCGCCTATCTAATGGGACTAGATTTTTAAAATCCAATATTTCGCCTTTAAAAGGGGAGTAATAAGTTTGTATAATTAATTAAAAATGAATCATTCAAAATGATTAAAAAGTTATTGAGATACTCTCTCGTTCTACAATGACAATTAGGATGATAATTATTGGTTAACCTCGTACAAAATGCTAGCAAAAGTTCTCATATCTCTTTAAATGTGAGCAATACTACTTTAAAGGTTCTTACTTCTTCTTGAATTTTTGTTACCAACTGTCGACTGACGCCACAAACCTTTGCAACACATTTTGCCAACAATTGGGACTGGTTTAATTGATACCTCCATCGTTTGCAATTGATATCCAAGTTTAAACAAGACCAACATTTTTTATTCGACTGAAGCGAGCCATCATTTTGTTGGTGTTAATGAAATACAATGATAATTCGAAACGAAATTTTCAGAAGCGCAAGGAAGATGTGAATCAAATTATTTGGAACTGAATATATTCATAGGGATAAATTTTTGACAATTGGATGATAATACACTTGAACGACTAAGATAGCACCCAGCAACAGAGGCTCCGCCACTAGCAGTGGAGACTTAGTTATGAGATCAGATCTCCACCGTGCGGCAAGATTCTACCGCTCGGTAGAGACTGCTCTGGCTGAGTACCCAAACTGGAAAATTTTTGGGTTTGCCAGATCCATATGAACATGCCTTAAGATAACGGGATTATATGTTTTTGCTGCATTATCCCACAAGTTTAAAGATTGGATAATATGCAGAGGAAGACTGTATAGATGCACTCATAAACATAAATATATTCCAAGTTTAATAATCTGTGTCATTGTAGTGGTAAAGTCGTTGGGTGATAATACCAGTGACCAAAGTTCGAAACTCGTTAGCAAGGCTGCTAATGGGGGGACCGAATTCTGTGGGTGTACCAAGTTTCAAATAAAACAAAACAGTTTTTCATATAAAACAAAACATTTTTTACCCTGAGCTTGGTACACCCCAGAATTCGGTCACCCCCATTAGCAATCTTGACTCGTTAGCACCAAATTCTTTACTGAACCAAAAGATAGTCTTTCTGAGTTGTAGAAATTATTATCTTAATATATTCTTATGCAGAAAAAAAAAATCCAAGTCCAACCGCTGTCTTGTGGGGTGAATATTTTATTTCACTGCACCAAGTGAATGGGCTTCTAATTATTTTTGGTATTTAGACCACTACAACTTACTTTGAGCTTAACATGAATAAGCAGCTAGCATCCAAAAGTGGTGATCAAATTTTCTCCAAAATCTGTTTCCTCAATGATTCCGGACACCGATCCGCAAAAAAAAAGGTTGGGCCAGGTCGAATTCAGGAACCCGACCAAATGCTATTAACAAATTATAAGTCATGAAACTTGCGTAGTACTTGTTGAAGAAATGAAGGAACGAATCAAAACCATCATAGGAGTTTAAGGTAACGGAAATTTTATGTTCTTGCTGCATTAGGCTGGCTCTAATCGTCACCCAAGATTCAAGCTGAATGTTGGATCCACGTCACCAAAATGCATCGACCGGGCGCAGTGGGGATCCAAGATTCTATCTCGATACGCAGTTTGAAGATTCGTAACACACAGATTGGAACTGCGTATTATGGGAAAACTCAAAAGCGCAGTTGCTAACTGCGTATTGACTGGTCCACGCGCAGATTGAAACTGCGTGTGCTAGAAAACCCTAAAACCAACCGAAGCCGCATCTCTTCTTCTTCTTTCTTTCTTTCACTCTTCTTCCTCAAACTAAACTCATAGAACTTCACTCAATTAACTAATTCGAGATGTTTTTGTGTTGAATGAGCTACAATCTTTGAAGGGTTTGTTACATCAAACGTGGGGAATCTATTGATGTTATTTTTTGGAGATTTCATCAACAAAGCAACCAAAGGTATGAAATGTTAGTTTTGATTGATTGAGATAAATTTTTGATTTCGTTTTTAGTTATTTTGGTTTGATTTCGTCCATATTTTATCAATCATCTTGATTAGTTTGATTAAGCAGCTTATTTGATTTTCTTTAAAAAAATTGAAATGTGATTGCTTAGGGTTTATGGTATTTGGGGTTAATTTGGGTGAAACATAAATTCATGTTGTGGGAGATTATTGATTTATTGATTTAATTGTGCTTATGGTTTGTAGAATGTATTTGAAGTTTGTAAAACTACAAAGCATGTCAACAAATTTATATTGAGCATTTTTGCAATGAGTTTTTAGCATTAAGTAACTCATATGTGGTTTTGAGTTGATGTTGAGATGATTATATGGTTGAAATTTATATTGCCAATATGCTTTTGTTGGAGGTTTTGATTAGAGCATTTTGCAATGAGTATGAGGATTATCTCAATTATAAATTTGAGTTTATGTTTAGATGATTGTAGAGGTGGAATTGATGTTGTTAATATCATTGTGATTGAGAGACACAAGATGAGCAATGTGCATACCTCAATGTGATGTGAATGTGAACGTGGAATTCATATGTTGATTGTGCATAGATTAATATATGCTTTTGATTTTTGTTATTCACATGTTGATTGTGCTTCCCTTGCTCTTTGCATTTTTAGATAATGGAGGATGTTGATTGGTCTAGGTATGAGAAGTTATCCCAACTATCTCCAGGTGTCGGAAAGTTACAACATAAGGCCGATAACTTAGTTGATAAGCGAGACGGAACATTTAGGAGTAGTTGGACCAACTTAAATAAATTTTACAAGATAGTGGTGAGAAACAACCCCCGTACAATTTTAATTCTTCAATACTGTGGTTTAGAGTCCATATTCCAATTTAATTTTAAGTATGGGGATAAGGGATTAACCGAAGATTTATGTGAGATGTGGTGGAAGAAGACTAGCACTTTTCACTTCAAAGAGTTTGAGATAGGTTTGACCCCTCTAGATTTCTATCGGTTGACTGGTATTCCAATTGGAGGAGGTAAGCCAATCCCAAAATTACCAAAGGAAACAATGACGGCGTAAGAACTAGAAGCTATGGATGCTAGGTATTTCCGGGGTGTGTTAGATGTTATGGCACATAGAAGACTACAGAATCTGAAAACTGGAGATTATGATTCCAAGGCATGCATGATGCGAGTTTCTCACTTGGCTCATTTCATTTTAAGTAGGGAAAATGTTGACAACTGCGGCATTGCCGAAGAATTGACTTGAATGTTCTTGCTTTGGTGTATTGGTTCTTTTTTGTTTGCAGACTGTAGTGTTAGAGTAGATAAACGATGGTGTATAGTGTTGGATAATTTGGATGTTGTTGGGTCTTATGATTGGGGTACTCAAACTTTGGGCATTTTGTATAAACACCTGGATGACTGGAGTTCGTGCAAACAGAAGGATATGGGTGGCATGTCGATGATCTTAGAATTCTGGTATTATTTTTATTTCCGTAATTATCAACCGGTTTTGAAGGAAAACCTGAGAGATGATCAACTTGATCCACACCCGGCTGTTAGTCTATTTAATGCGTTAAACCTTAGGAACAGGGGACAAAAAGATCTTCACAAACACTCTCTGTCAGATGTACGCGCTCAGATAGATATTAGGATGGGTGATGCGGTTATTTGGGACCCCTGGTTCGGGGACAGTGAACACCAACACACTGATGCATTCCAAACAACACTTGAGATGTCTAAGAGGAGATGTGTCTTTAAGGACAAGGACGGTGCAAGAGCTTCAGTTTATCTGGCTGAGAGGTGTATGAGGCAGGTGTTAGGTGCGATAGTTATCCCATGCAACCCACCTAGATTGGAGGAATTATTAGATGGTATGGAGCTTGAGGTTAGTGATCACTTCCTTCCTGTCCCTGATGAAGTATATTCCAATTTTTGGAAAACTCATAGCGTGGGAGTTCTTAGTACAGAAACAACTCACATAGACACACATGATGATATCAGAGTTGGTCACGCCGGTATACCCCATAGTTTGATGCCCCAACGCCCACCCCCTACCATGTCATCCCAGACATACAGATACGACCAAGCAGGACAGTCCATGATGCAACTCCCAAACCTACAATGGGACATGCCTTTTTACAAAGATTCGTTCGAAGAGCTAGTTCCAGTCCCCATGGAAGGAGAGAACCCATACAATTTTTCTAAAATCAACGTCTCGCAGGTTAGTCATTTTATATCTCATTTTCATTTTCATTTGGAGTTTCTTCATTGTTAAACATAAATGTTTAAAAAACTTTTATTTTGTTTTTTAGGAAGAGTTACGCAAGTTTGCGGGGGAGGCATACTGGCTGATTCAGAGTAGCAGACAGTTGGTATATGATGAGACTCGTCGTCGAGCGCTGTATAACACCCCCACAACCAATCGTAGTTCCGAAACATCTGAAGGCCTATTCAATTCTAGTCAGGAAGAACAAACATTTCCCAGCACATATTGCGATGGAGTATCCTTGCCGGAAACCCAACACAGTCGCAAGCGTCCGGCTGCAGATCCTTCCGCATCGAATTCTTATTATGTCCATCATCCTGTTGATAGTAACCTCCCTGTAGATCATAACCCGTTATTGGAGCATGCCTCCCAGGTGATTAGTGACTTACCAACCTCAAGTGATTGTTTAGGGCTTACCTTGGGTGGTAGTTGGCATGGTAGTGTGCAGGGTAGTGGTCCGAGAGGTGATGATGGAGCTGATATGGATGTTGTGCCAGATAGTCAGTTTTTTGGGTAACTCCAGTAAAACTGGTTAAAATTGTGTTGATTAGCTAGGGCTTAGTAGATTTTTGCTATTTAGTTCTTGTATGATATATTTAGTTTTTCCTCATGTATGTTGGACCTCGTATTATCCCTATTTTATGTTCTTCATATTCCAAGTTTAAGTGCGATATATTTTATTTTCTTATTTCCGTTTACAAAACAATACACCATTTTAAATCCATTGCGATGATGATATAATTTTATTTTAGCTGAAAAATGGAGTCGGCTATCGTTAGATATATGCGACGACGGAGAGAGGCGACATACCCCAAACGGTACCACGATAATAGCCATGGAGATTTTGTCATCATGTATCAGCAAATTTTGCAGGAGGCACATGATTTGCACCAACCCGAACCGGTCCAGGTCTTGACTAGAAGAACCGTTAATAGATGTCGTATGGAGGCAGATGCCAGGATGATGCAGGATTACTTTAACCCCGGTTGCAGATTCGGACCTCAGCGTTTTAAGGGACGTCACGGTTTGCCCCGAGAAGTTTTTCTTAGAATATTGCCTCAAATTTACGCTAGAGATCCCGATTTTTTTGCAGCGAAGAGATGCATGTAACATCCCAGGTCACTCTCCTCATATGAAAATGCTCTCCATCATGAAACACCTGGCAAAGGGGGTGGCTACGGATATCTTAGACGATTACACCGGGATGGTTGCGTCAACAATATACATGTATGCTAAGAAGTTTATGGATGCACTACATTGGGAATTTAACGATCGTTACATGAGGCTGCCAACAACCGAAGATACTAAGAGGTTATTGGCTCAAAACGCAGCTCGTGGTTTTCCTGGAATGCTAGGAAGCCTCGATTGCACCCATTGGGAGTGGAGGTTATGTACTACTGAAGATGCATGGCGACACGTGGGACACCATAAGAAACCAAACCTTGTTCTACATGTAGTGGCATCGTATGATAGATGGTTTTGGCACTGTTTTTTTGGCGAGCCCGGGTCTAACAACGACTTGAATGTGTTGGCGCAGTCGGGATCATTTGATAGAAACAATGACGCGTTAGCCCCTAATTGTAATTTTTGTATCATGGGCAACGAGTACAAACATGGATACTATTTGGTGGACGACATCTACAACGAAATGCCTGGGGTGGTCCATAGCTATAAGAAACGAGATGTTATGCCGCCGATGCAGAAGAAATTTAATGAATACCACCAACGAAATAACTAAAGTGTCTGACAGTTGGGTGTCTTTTTCATCGCTACATGAAAGGACTGTTACACAAGGTCCTCTATAAAATCACTTTTTCGGCAACCAAAATTAGGGTGCAAAACATAAGATATTCAAATCCATCCAGTTACATCTTCTCCTGTAATATTGTTTCATCTCGTCACTTTTATCCAAAACCTACGACAATCTTATAATGGCTAGGTATACCGTCGAAGAGGATGTTGCAATCACAAATGCGTGGGCAAGTGTTGTTACCCTTCCCGAGGTGGACCATCACAGGGTTCCGGCTAATACGGTTTGGAACAACGTATTTGAAAATTACACACAACTCTTCCCAAATATTCATCAAAGAACAGCAGTTGCTGTAAAGGCTAGGATCGGAGTAATAAAAAAGGGGGTGAGGGTTTACGTGCGATATCAGAAAGAAATTTATACTGCACATAACCAATCTCCTCTATGGACAGTTCTGAGAGGCTGGTAAGTAGTTTATCTTTTTACTCAGACCACTTTGTTTTATTCTTCAACAAGAACACTAAATGAGTTATGAACCATTTATCTATAGGAGCGATATGAAAATTGGAAATACACTCGGGATACAGGCAAAGATTTCATGTTTTACCAATGCTACTTAATCATGAAGGATAACATCCACCAACTGAACACGATACAACCGCCACCGAATCCTCCGCAACATGGAAACGAAGATTAACAAAACCGCATCAACATCATGATATTAATTTAATGGTTTTGTGGGCATACCTCTTTGTAAACCCTCACGAGACAAAACTCGTCCGTTATGGCCACATAACGGTTTAAATGCTTGACGCAGGCACTAGGTGTTGCCTTGCTTTTGGTGAAAGTTATCTAAGTTTAGTTTTGAAAAATCGTTTAGCGATCTGTAATCATTCCATCAATGTATCCCTAAGGTTAACATCAATTTATTCATAATGGTATATGTTTAACCAACGCTCACTCTCGGTTTAATTTTAATTGTCAGATTATTTACCGTTAAATAAGCAAGTTTTATTAAAAATTAATAACATCGCATAACTATTTACTACTATCGATATCTTTGGTAATAAATATTATCATGGGTCCCCCTGTGTTTGGTTTCACTATACAAAAAGCTTTTGGGTCAGATATTTGATATTTTGGGAAGACACAAAATTGTGTCGATGCAATGTAGGGGTTATCGATAAATAGTAAGGGTAGCTATATAAATAGTAAGTGTCCCTTGGTAACAGTAAATGACTTTTGGATAAAGATTCGTGGGTGGTTAATAATTTGAGTATTGTCTGTATTATTATCCCTGGATTTATTTCCACCATGAATTGTCATAGCTTTTGATGCATTATTTGAGTGATCAAATCATCATTCAAAGTTTTCTTATGTTTCCAACCCTGATTTCTGACATATATACAAGTTGATTTAACCCAAACAAGGGTCGTTCTACCATCTCTTCTTGCCCGGGATAGGTCTTTCCTTGTCATCCAAGAGGTGTTTTAAACAGTAAAGGGCGTTTATGAACATGATAAGTGTTTTTTAAATTGGGAAGGGTTGTCGGTGAAAAGTGACAAGGGTGTGTAAACAATATTTCTTTTACAAGTGAATTGGATGTGTTTTAACAATTTCCACGTAGATTATTAATTTGGATCCTATAAATATCCAGGTTTACCCAAAGGTACTTCTCACACACCGAGTACTTGGAAATCGTATTATCTACCTCCAAACAACATACACCTTGCAAAACTTGTCACGGATTTCTACCCCTCAATTAACTCTTTGTACGAACACAACAATGGGATCATTTGATTCGATTGAAGATTTGCAACATGGTACAAAGAATCTCGAGTAGCAGACCGCTCTCCGGTAATGCCGGAGCCCGAAACCTTTTGGGCGAAAATATACAACCAATATATACGAGATTATGGGAATCCAAATAGAAGAAGTCTTCAACAAATTCATGATAGGTACCAGATTATACAAAAATCCATTTGCGATTTTTTAGCTATTCAACAACGACTCACCAGGCACGGCCGTATTAGAATGTCATCCCGACAATTTGTAAGTATTGTATAATTTATTTCGTCCATTGGCTAACCGATTAATTCTAAATTTGTTGAGTATATTTTCGCTATGTTTTTGTAGCACAAACTGATTAAAGCGGGGTATTTAGAGGAAAAAGGTGAGGCATTCATATTCGATGAAAGCTATAATTTCATGGTATCCAAAATCCCAGAGTATGGATCACAGGGCAATTCATCGAGTGAAGTCTGAAACTCGAATTTATGTTTGTGTACATTTTGTGGGTTAGTCTGTTATCAACCCTCACGAGACTAAACTCGTCCGTTAGGGTCACCTAAAGGTTTAAAGGCTTGTTTCACGTGCTAAGTGTAACCGTGATTCCTACGAAAGTGAGTTAGGTTATTAATTACGTTGTTCTAATGTACTACGATGTTAAACATGAAAGTCGTTATTTTAAAAGTTATCTGTTACGTCATTGCAATAAGTAAGAAAACACATTACATCATAAACATCCGACGATTTCGAACTAACAATATTAACCACTCATAAACATCTCACGAGAACAAGATTCAATTTTATATGCGAGTACCAAAAAAATAATTGTCCACGAAATGGTTGAAAGGCTTCCCTAGTTCCGCTTCATACATTGCCATCGCCTGAGCACGATTACCATTTGCAAGAACGCGATACTGCCTAAAACGACCACAAATCCTTTTCAGCATGCTAACGCGGTGTTGGATACGTATGGCGGAATACCAAACGCTTTCATTCCCAATTTGAATCAAAAAGTATTCCCTCACTCGAAACCAAAACGCCATACCCGCTTGAGGATTTTCTGTATCATGATCCATATCCGCAACCTTACAATAACTTATGACTAGAGCGTTATCTTCATGCATCGAAAAACGTGGCATCGTGATTGATTATTGTGGTGGAAATAAAATATGTAACTTTGATAATTTGGGATTGAAAAACTTTATCTTTTGGTTGAGTTTACAGAGCATTACACCTTCGGAGACAATTGAATTGTGAGGCGTTTTTCACAAATTTATACTAAAATTCTCAGATGGGTTTAAATGTAATTTTGAAATTCTACAAAGGAATAAATTATAAATATTGGCAACTTGGCAGCATGAGTAGTCATCATTTGTCGGGCATTATTTTGCATGTCATCTTCTGTAGCGTGATATATTTTTGTAATCTGAGTAATGGTTAAATAGAAAATGACCTTTGAAAGAGGAGGAAGCTAAAGACTGTTGTACAATACTACCGATTAGATGTGTAATAGTAGTCTCTGACATCTACAATTATCACCCGTCACAATGTGTTTTCAGAACACGCCCCATTGAGTTGTCCACCATTTGTATGTCAAACAAAAGTGTATAGATAAGCATTGAATTATGCAGTTTTCCCTTTTGATTTATTATCATACACGTGGACTGGAATAATGGGGTTTGGGATCTGGTGGTTGGGGAGTTTACCGACTTAAAGTGGAAATATTCACGAATGGGAGTTTACCAACACGTTTGTCCCTAACTTAGAAGGAGGTCCTAAAGTACACAAAAATAAACAAACCCAAATAAACGTTAACATACATAAACAACATAAAAAGTACACAATACATAAAACATAAACATTACATCAGACCGGGCGTCATTGACCAGAATAAAACACAGGATTAAACATTACATCATAAACACATAACATAACACTAGAAATTAAAGAGCAACATAAATTATAATTACTCGGCCCAGAAATGTGCACCATAGGTGTTCTTATCTTTAGAACGATGCAGTTTCATAAAAAACCTACATCTAGGGACCGGGCATGACGCCCCCCTTTTCATGTTCAACCTTAATCATACCTTTCTCTTTGAAGTTTTTGCAGAGTTCGTTAATGTTTTCATCATCTTTGGACTTGATTGCATCTTCTAACCACTGAGCTTATTCACGACAATTATCGAACTGGCAACGAAGGTACCTACTTTTTCCAGGTTCCGCTTCTAATAACAATTTGATTCCCGTACAACCTCTCTGCGGGCACTTGGAATACATCCAAGGGCATTGCATGGCTGAATGGTCATCAAGGAAACAGAGCGGACAAATTTGGTTTGCTTCTACACACACAATTTGTTTTCCCTTGCGATTAGAATTCATTTTTGACCGGCTAAATTCGAAGGATCGTTTTATGTTTGATGGTGTGTTTCTTTGAGTGGTTGATGGAATGTATTTATAGGAAAAAATTATTATTATTTATAAATGAAATCCCCCTTAAAAAATCTTGGCGTTACAATGTGTTGATAAGGATAACGAGATTTCTATCAGAAGTTGTTGTGAAAAAAAGTGTGTAGATGACTCAGTGGTAACTGCCTAAGTTGAGTCGTATGAGGGTTTGCAACTACAGAACTGGGTTATGTTTAACCAGAGCTTAATTTGAGAAAGTATACAAAAAATACTCGGCGTTTAACATTACACTGTAAACCGGGTGTAGGAAAAAAAGGTCAAACAAATATAAAACATCCACGCAGTTTGAATCTGCGTGCAATGCAATTTCTAGATGCGTGCAGAAGATATTCCGTGGATTATTCTTTGATACGTGGTTAGAAACTGCGTGTTATGCTTTTTCCATACGCAGTTTGAAACTGCGTACCTTGGGTACTTCCAACTTGGATCCAAGCTAAACGAAACACTCATTCTGGATCATGCTAACTATTCACCCATAAACGACGGTTCTACAGGGAATAATCTTGGATATTGGACTCCATAAGAGCCAGCCTTAGACCGCGAGTTTAAAGATTGAATCATAAGTAGAAAGACTGTATAGATACACTCATACACTCATAAACATAAACATATTCCAAGTCCAAACGCTGTCTTCTGGGGTGAATTTCAGTGCACACCAGGTACAGCTAGGTAGGCATATGCACATGGAATTATGAAGAGAGTATGAATGGGCTTCTAATTATCTTTTGGCATTTAGACCAAGTATTAATAAGACCATTACAGGCAGCTTACTTTAAGCTTAACATGTGAAATAGGAATAAGCAGCTAGGATCTGGTGATCAAATTTTCTCCAAAATTGGTTTCCTCAAATGATTCTAATGCTTCGGTTTTCCCGGAAACCATCCACGTGGCTATTCAAAAACTACCAAGCGTCAAATATTCATTAGTTAATTATAGAGTAGTATTGCACGCATCCAACTCAAAACCAATCATCCACCCAACCATGTGGGATTAATAATTAAACCAATACAAACACGTGGACAATTGGCAATGAGTGACACAAATAGAGGCCCATATTAGAATACGGGCATCCAACTCAAAACCAATTGGCAATGAGTGGAGAGGCCCTAATAGATTATAAACCGCAGGATCTTAGATAACCCAACCATGTGGGACTAATAATCCCAACACAACGTCATCACCAGTCTTCATTGATGGAGGAGCAGCAAAAGCATCACCAAAGCAGGATAGTAGCCTAAAGTCCTATCCCAATCTTTGAGAAAATCGTCACTTTCTTGTAGAGCTGAATTTTGCTTATTCTTCTTAACACATTGATTTGTTGCTGAAGACATTTCTCGTTTCTTGGCATCAGCATCATTAGTAATGTTTAATGTTGTCTCAGTGCAAACATTTTCTTTTACGTTGGCATTCATGTTTAGAATTTGTCGTAGCTTGTTGTTTGTGATGGCTACTGCATAATTAGAACAATTAACACCTTCACGTTCACAAATTTCTCCTTCAAAGAAATATTTCCCAGGATTACCTTGTAAGCAGAACTGAGAACCAACAACAACAGTTGCTAAAATCCCTACAGCAAGGGTAAAAATGTACAGTGACTTAGTTCTGATCATCATGGAAATCAAACAAGCTTAGAAGAAGAGGAAGATTTGAAAGTAAATTCAAAAACAAGAAGAGTGGAATGCTAATAGAATAAACTGGATAAGTGAGTGGAGGAGGTGTTGTGATTTGTTTTTTCTTGTCTCAATACATCCGTTGAATTTATATGTGCAAGGTTTTCACTTTGGTTCATGGAGTATGGAGCATTGACCGATTCGTTGAAGCGCTGGCACACGATTTTCTTTGTAATCGATGAAATGGGGCATGCCGTGAGTCGGAAGGCTTCTCAAAGTCAAGTATCCCACATGACTCGTTGGTAGTAGTATTATTCTCTAACTATATGCTTATTATAATTGTTTCATTGTTTAATTAACTAATTAATGAGATTATTAATATTGAGGAGCATAAGAAAATATTAGTACTATTCAAACTTGGTAATAGTGACGCACACAAGATCAACACACAACATTGTCAAGGCTTATTTGGTAAAATTTATGTTTTAATCAACAGGTAGAATGAGAATTTATCTCATTATCATTTTCCTAATAAATTACATCAAATGATGTCCATGAAGCCTATGTTTTCTTTGGATGCATTGACCTCACAGTGGGGTTTAAGTAGGTAATACGGCCTCTTTAATGAAAATAGGGGGTTTAGTCTTGTTCATGACTACTTTTAGATTAACTCACCATGGTGGGTAGGCGGACTTGTTGGCGAATGATTAATGATCAGTTGGACTGCATAAGTTAACGTGTTAAATGGTTCATAAGCCATGCATAACTATTGGTGCAATGTCTTTCTGATCCGTCCAGGAAAATAGCTATGGTTCATAAGTCGTTTCTATTTAACACCAACGACTATGACTCTACCCTAAACGTTGATGCTAAAATGTTGGATTTTTTACCGATTAAAAAAAGAAAAGAATGTTGAATTTTTATTTATGATAGAGCACCAAATCTGATAGACTTGGTAATCAAGCAGTGTGTGATCATTGTACTTAGAATATTGGCAGAGAGATCCCAAATTCGGGTATAATTTTTTATATATACTCCCCTCCAATTGACTTTCCGTGGGGATGAGATTAGACCTCATAATATAATGTATTTAATGCTCAAGCATAGCAGAATTTTGAAGTTAATTAAGCTCAAATCAAAAGGACAAAATTCAGGGAGTTTCGAACTGGGTAGAGCAGGACCTATCTCAGCCTCGTCCCCAGAAGAAGCAGAAGCTTTAAGGATTTTGAAGGCAGCAAAATTGGCAAAAATGTTTTTGACTACTTGAATGGAAGATCATCTCAAATTACTTGGCATAACCAGACTATCATGGATGAAGTAAAAAGAGAGTTTAATCTCTGTCAGAATTTTTTAGGTTTTTTTATATTCCAAGATCAGCAAACAATGTAGCTTACATACTAGCCAAGGAGGCTAAATCCTTTAGAACTCTTGTTAATTGGAGGGATGAACCTCCATCTTGTATTTTGCATGCTTTAGAAGTAGATAAATCTAATGTTCGGGTTGGAGTTGATAGCCCTAGATGGCTCTACTATTCTTGATGTAAGGGTTACTAACTCCCTAAGTTAGTCTTTGGAATGAATTTTGGGAAAATTGGGAATATGTCCTGTTTTTACTAATGTGTTTGGGGATCTATCCCATAACTGAAAAAATTAAGAAATCTATCCTACACATCCAAAATTTCAGTTAAGTAGTCAATATGGTATACATGTGATTGCACATGTGCGAATAAAAGACTATTATGCCTTTCGTTGGATTCCATTCTTTTCATTGTCATCTCCATCATCTCCCTGTTCTAAAGACCATCTCCGTCTTCCTGTTCTAAAAGAAGCAAAGAATTGCGTAACTAGAGCAATTGTATGACGAGAGGAGTGATAGTGGTGCGTTCTACCCTTTCTCTGCCTCCATTATTTTCATTGTCATCTCCATCTCCATGTTCTAAAGACCATCTCCGTCTCCCTCTCCCCATAATAAGTCTTTCTTTCCTTTTTTCTACCCTTTCTCTGCCTCACGAATGCTCAGTTAGTTCTCGTCATATTGAGCAAGATCAACCGTACATGATTTATTTAGTTAAAATCTTCTTTCTCAGTGGTTTTGTTTCTCCATGAAGAATGGGTTGGTGATGACTTCAGCCTAGAATCAGGCTGCTTAGGTTTTTTTTTGTTTATGGTAGTGGTGTTAGTATTTTTCGGGGGAAGGTTTAATAATGATTCTGTTTGTATTCTTGGCAATCACTAGTACAAATCTTCACATTGGCCACACTTAATCACCGTGTCCATAGGCTTTTGGTCATGGATTTTTTTCACTCCAAAAATGTGGCATCAGGTGCCGTGACAAAGAGGTACCTTTATGGCTACGCAAACTTTGAGTGGCTATAAAATATGATTTACCATGGCCGTAACTCTATAACCGTGTCTATATGGTACTCATTATTTTTTTTGTAGTTAAGCATTTTCACTATCACCATGGCCATAGGATCCTTAGACACACAATTTGATTATATGTGGCTAAAGTTAACCTTAAAGTCACATGAATTATATTTTAGCCGTGGCTTTTGTCATCAATTGGACACACAAAATTCATTTTATCATGGCAAATTCATGACCTTACAGCCACACTAATTTTTCTTAACCATGGCCATCGCTATCATTTGGACACGCGGAAAATAATTTAGCATGGCCAATACATGACTTGTAGTCACGTTTAATCTATAGTGCCATGGCCGTCTATGTTTTTGGACACGTGATAAACATTTTACATGGCCAATTAATAAGTTATGGCTACTAAGAATTTCTAGCACCGTGGCTAAAAAATTGCTAGAGACACATCAAGTGTTTTTAGTGTAGCCATTATTCACCTTTTGGACACAGAGGATACCACAAACCATGGTGATAACCTATATACAATGACGCAAAACGTATTCAACGTGACAAATATTAGCTTTTAGCCACTCGAAAATTGCAATTTTTGTAGCTCAATTTATTCCTTGGCCATGGTTTAAGATCTAAATGGTGGCTGTATTTTATTTTCAACCACGTGAATGCAGTAATTTATCATGTGTTGCAAAACTCACCTTAATAACCATCCATAAAAATTAATCACACTACAATTAGAATTGAACCAAAATAATAATAATTATTATTAGTCATATCATATGATAAACGTCTCAACATCTGATTAATTGTGCAATAACCTTAAGATAACAAAATTTCAAAGATAATTAGGTTGTAGTCTTGAGTCTCTTGCTGGATCTCCGAGTCTTCAGTTCCCCACTCTTGGTATCTGAAGGTTTCTTCTTCTTTCTCTTCTTAGTCTTCGGATCAACATCATGTTCATCAGGCTCTGAAAGTTGCTGGTTTTGCAACAAGCAAGTGGATTTACAAGGCAACAAAGTCTTTGGATCAGCATCATGTTCATCAGGGTCTGAAAGTGGCTGGTTCTGCAGCAAGCAAGTGGATGTATAAGGCAACAAACCATGCTAACAGTTATATGCTCAGGATGCATAAGGTAAATGTAATCTGTTAACTGCCTCAAAACATGTAAATAGTATATGCTAACAGTTATATGCTTGTGCGAATTGTGGGAAAATATGTGCAGTGGGGACAAAATACAGTTATCTCATATTTGCTAGAGTTGGTTTCAAATTTAGCTAGGATGCAGAGAAATTAATAATTGTACCCAGGTATCACACATCACACAGCATTATAGCATTCAACTACATTACAAGACATAGCATTCAGTCGAGTCAAGCATGTTTTGAGCTGGACACAAAGCTAAACAAGCATGTACATGGTTCCACATATTTTGTTATAACAGATCGACTAAATCAAGGAATAAAGGAACTTACAGTAGAGCAACAGATCACAAACTCTTTAGGCCAAGCTAGAACAGATCCTTGAGCATCCTCTACTGTTTTGAGATGAGTTGATGGGTTTGGCAAACAATGATTCTTAAATATCGATTTTTCAACCGTCACTCTGACACAATCATCCTTGAGTGGATCTCCATGTACTAACTAACCTGGCACTGATGGAAGAACACTACCCCATGCAATGATATTTCGCAGTGTAGCATGAGCCAATTTGCATTTACCAATTTGCAAAACATATATTCTATATTGACATCAACAGATTCAACTCTCAAAACACCAAGGATTTAAATACCTGCGAAAATGACATACCGTTGAAAGTTCAGTTTGGTCTTTCAATTGAGATTCGTCCGGATAATTAAGGGGAAGACGCTCAGATGCAAGAGACTTTTGTTTGTATTTTCCAGACTGCAAACAAATGTGCTATATTAACATCAACAAATGGAACTCTCAAAACACTATATATTTAAATACCTACAAAAAAAGACATACCATTTGGAGTTCAGAACTGTCTTTTGATGTTGTAGACTGAGATACGTGTTGAGATTCAAGGTACTTGCTATTTGTATCAGATTCCTGCCTTTTAGTCTGAGAATTGCTTATAATAGGGGCCTCATGCATAAGAGATTTCTGTAGAATGCAGTTGACATATTAGATTCAATTTTATTAGGAAATATATACTTAATCAAAATTACTTAGATAATGTTAAACATACCCGTGCATTTTTGCTCTTGGTTTTTTTCTTTTTCAATACTCCTTGAGATTTTAGTTGAGACACTAAGCTGCTCATCATTTTTGCTTGCGCATTCATTGCTTCCTTCATTTCCTTCATTTCTTCATCCTTCCTCTCTCTCTCCTTTTGGTTTGCGCGTCTTTCATCATCCAGTTGTTTCTTCAGTCCAATGTGTTCCTTGGACGCTCCTTTCCGTGGCATGATGAGTGCCAAATATTGCATATTTCTACATCTTTTTATTGGCATCTAACTCATCTTTTGTGCTCAGAAATCAGATATTATCCCAAATTCTGTATTTTCTCTGTTTTCAAGAATAAATACTTGTACTAATTAATTTTGGGTTTTTAGGTAGTAAATAAAGCTCGGAGAAATTAAGGAGCCAAAAGAGCAGAAAATTGGAGACGAGCGTCTATGGAGCAGAAAGCCAAAGCCCGCGCGCGCATCAGTTGCAACTCAACAAGTAGCAACCCATTTACAAGACATAGGCTAGAGCAATCCAAGACCCGGCCCATAACCCGGATCCAAAGCCCATCTTATCCTGAACCGCCAGATCTGACCCTTCCACATCCAACGGTCGCATCGGCCCACGCATCAGTGTTCGCCGCATCCAACGGTCGCTCCAACCCTTGCATCGACTCTCGCTGCTCCCGCCTCACACCCAAGCTACCTACACCTTCACCCATCGACCAAACACCCCATTTCTCATTTTCTCTTCTCTTTCTCCTCCCCCGACAAAACCAGAGAAACCCTTACCTTCTCCCCCGAACAGATGCAGAACCACCATCACCATCTCCTTCGCCCGACAACCACAGCCACAACAGCAGCAGCGTAGCCGCCTTCTCCGCCCCCTAGTTCTGCCTATCTCCATCATAGCTTCTCCATGCCCTAGAAGCTAGGTTAGAGATAGTTGGAGCTAAGGTTTCAACTATAAGAGCATTAATGGCTACCAGAGCCGAATTGGAAGAGGGAACACACTAGGGTATGCATTTATTGTTGATTCTGAGTGTTAGAGAAGAGGGGGGAGGTATAAAAATTAGTTGTTCTTCATGTGAGAAGGACAATCAATTTTTAGGGTTTTATTTTGTAACTGAATTTTGAATCATGTTTAGCAATTGCATGATGTTCTAAGTTATTTAACTGGGGTTTAGATGAAACCCTTGATAGCATGCTAAGTCAATTACTATCTTTTTATTGTTCTTGTTTTGCTTCAATGTTTTAGGAAGAGTGAATTAGTTGTTTGAGTGAATTAACCTGTGATTAGGTGTACTGTAAGAAGACACCTAATACTAGGGGGAGTTAGTGAGAGTAGCTAATACATCTTCCATTATATCCTTTCCCGGGAAGAATCAAGAACATAACTTGAATAGGTATTGCCTTAGCATAAGATCAGGTGTGGAATCAACTACCCTAGTGTTCTCCAATCTGTTTACAATCTATCTTTGCTGCCTTAGATTACAGTCACAAATCCATTTAGTCGTTTCGACACCAAAACCAACCCACATTTGTGTTAACTACTTTAGAAATCAGTTAGTAAAGCTTGAGATCAACTCTACACAACCCCAAATCCCTGAGGATTCGACCTGTACTTGCCCTGCCTCCAATAGGCACTGTGCACTTGCAGTTACACTGTAGGCAAACACTTTTCCCAGCCTACCACGGCATGTGCCAGTATGTTGTTGGAGTCACTCCCTTTCCTGCACATCTTACACGCCCACCATGTTCTTCCCCAAACATAAGTGTAATAGAATTAGTGCCTGGTTTTTTCATCAAAGTTCCATCTTTCGATTTGAACCCTCACAATTTTTGGGTGGGATGTAAATCAAAAGAAAATCCTTTTGGGCAGGATTATTCCCGCTTGGTGTTTTGGAATAGCTATAAATCTCAACCCTAAAATCAACTAAGAGATGTTAACAGATGGTGTATCTTGAGATTACTTCTATGTCGACTGTGTAAGAGTCATTCTTATTTTTGAAATTCAACATCATTTGTTTCTTCAATATTTGTTGATTGGTGTAAATTCTATCTGCAGGGACTAATTAAAGAAAGAAAAGTTGAAGAAATTGTTGAAAATCAATTAGATTCAATCAAAATTGGGGGAAAAGGTAAATTTCTGCTTAGTTTTTGATTTACAACTTTGTTTTTGATTTCAAACAATTTCTTTGCAAAATCCTATTAAAAAGTTGATTATTTTGTAGCACTGTATTAGAAGTGATAGCCATTAGAAAAAACCATCCACTATTGGGTTCAAGAGTTATGGTTATCTTCTTTCTTGGGTGATTTGGTTTGTTTTATACCTTATAATTGAATGTTTTGGATTCTTGTTTAGGGATAATTGTCGTGCAGTAGTATCCTTACAGTGCTGGAGTTTGGCAAATAATGAAAATTATGAAATTTAAGCTCTTTACAATTGAAAAGAGCAAATTTCTAGCTTACGCAGTTAGGTTCCTTACAGTGTTGGAGTTCTGCTTGTTGTGCATCTGACAGTGCAAAAACTACTTTTTAAGCTCTGAAAAAATGGGTGCAAAGACCATTCTTAAAAGCATTATACCTTGAAAATGAAAATGATTTACCCGTTCTCTAACATCCTTGCTTATGTATCTTGTTGATTTTATGCTGCCGTGTTTGTGGAAACCCTCACGCTATTGTTTGCAGACAGTGCTTCCGCAGTAACGCTAAGGAAATTGGTTTCATCAAGGTAAATTTAGTTTGCAATCGTTCATTTTATTATGAACTGGTTTTACATGATTTGGATGTTCTCATTAAAAGTTAGACCAAGCTCGGATTAGAATTTTTTGATTAGATTGTCCATAGTCCTTGATTTATCACTAAAGGCATATCACTAAGATGTCCCAAGTTAGTCTGCTGATGCTGATTGGATTTTTGTTTTTTGAACTGGATTGGATAGCTTTGCACAAGAGCAGTCAGTCAATTGCGCTTAACTGAAAAGAATAACAAAGGTGGTGCTTTTCGACTCAATTATACTTCATTATATGTTGTAGTTTATTTCTTTTGTCATTGTTCAATCATACTTCATGAACATTATTAGATTTGGTGTGATTACATTGGTGGGGATGGTCCAAGTAGCAATGTGTCACTAGTGTCCAACTGAAAAATTAGATTTGGTTGATCGCAGTTTATGTCGACAGCTTAGGAACTTAGGATTGAACCGTTACCATTCAATTTGAAATCTTCTCTATCGTTTAATACAACACTCCTAAAACTGAGAGGGAACAAGCTAAAATACTTTGGCCATGGGCATCTTGTAATGAAAAACTTGGCAGAGTGAAGAGAACCCCTGCCAAGAAGAAATAGAAGGCCTCTTTCTTTGTTGTTCGTTGTTGGCCTACGTTCGGTTTAGGCTTGGGTCTAGTACATCAGATTGTGTTTTTTTGTGTTTGGGTTTACTTTTGTCTAATCCCTTATTTGCGCTTTGAGTTATTGCTATGCAGTTACGATATAATTTTCGCATGCTAGTGTTTGTGAATACATTTTTCGACGTGTCAATTTAAAACCTTTGGGTAGTTTGCTTATGAGATCTCTAGTTTTTTCGAAAATAATGTATTGTTTATGGCACCATATCAAGTATTCTTTGATTATTAATTGTAACTTCACTATGGAACACTGGCATGGTCATCACCTGTCAGATTTTTCTATATAGACTCACGGGTATGCGAAATTACAGTGTTGAATCTAGCCACCGACCGCAAAGATCACTGTTGACTCTAATTTACCAAACACACTGACCCTAGAGCTGCTGCAATTCATTCTCGCGAAATCTCCCAACTCCAGAACACCAGTATTTAATCAATACCAGGACTAGTGCCACTTTCTAAATCTCAGCCAATATGCATCTGTTATTGCCATGTTTGTCCATATAGATTTTTTATGTTTCAATTTGTGCTGAATTTATTGTTAATTTCAAGACTTGTATGCCTAAATTCTTAAGTCAGGGGATAACAATTGTTTTGAAAAGAAACATATTTATTAGTTATTGCTAGGCTTGTATTTTTGAATTGATTTATCAGTTTTCGCTTTCATTGAAGTGCGAGATGATGTAATTGATCT